>CM057135.1:8118862-8143862 GCA_029964075.1 Patiria pectinifera
CCATTTTTGGCTTACACCAACTTTTCCAGCAACCCCTTTTTCTACAGAGCAAGGGAAATGACGCCTCCCTTATATTTACGTTCATGGTATGATGGTGATGTTTTGCCAAAGTATTTGAAGAATTGAAATTGAACAACTCTCATATATCAAAAATAGGTTTCAACATTGTACACTAATTGTGTTACCTCCTGATTGAACGTTGGAAAAAAATTACTCCAGTGGGACCTCCTGCTTTCTAGTGCAGACCACTTGACCACTGAGCTTGCCGGATCGGTTGGCTGGTTTGAATCTGATGCACATTTAGCAGTGGATACTGCAAATATTCTATAGATGAGATGGAATTTCACCGTATTTATTGACATTTTGATGGTGATTCTATTAAAAGCAGATTCACAAGGTGACGCCAGTCCTGACGCTTGTGTGCTAACAGTTATCAGTTTACATGAACACATAGGTGTATGATTGTTCATGTAATTATTTCTGCATTACACTGCATAAATACTCAACTGCAACTGCACTTCTTATTTTCTGTAGGAAGCGCTTTACACCAAGGGAGCACATAAATGCCCTGCCGGGGGATACCTTGAAGAACATCTGCGATATGTTCGTAAACACATGATGCAGAAAAAGAAGGCAGAGAAGTCTTGGGGTGAGTTTTTTTTTCAGCTTTGTTTTATCTTTTAAAGTTACTTTTAATGGACAAGAGAGTACTGAAGTGTGATGTCATTTAGAACCAGAAAGTGTAGTGCACCAGAAAGTGTAGTACGGATGGAGTGCGCACATGGTTCATGGGCTGAATCATGTGCTAATGTCTTTTTACACACATTTTGTGCGCGTGTTGTATTCACTTCAGTACTCTATTCCTTTAATTTCCAATTTTTATCCCCCTGGCTGTAAGCGCAAGGAGGATATTACGATAGCATCTTTCTTATGTGTGCATGAGGACACACGTGCGTAACATCATCGTTGAATCGAGGACAGAAACTAAGTCATGACTCTTCGGTTGGAAACGTGTACAAAACTAATGAGAGCTGTTGCGAACAAACAAAGGAAAAGGGAAGAGAAATTAAAGAAAATCCTCGATTTACACCATAAACATATGTGTGTGCGTGTGTGTGTTATGTTTTGGTTAGGATATGTCTCTTCTTAGCACGATAACTTGAGAAATATTTTACTGAGGAACTTGAAATTTGCTTTGTGGGTTGTTCTTGATGATCTTAAGAAACCTATTGCTTGTGGGCCGACAGGTCAAAGGTCAAGGTAACTATTGCTAAAACAATAGAAATCTTCCATTTTGGTTAGGGACACTGACTTTATAAAAGCTGCCAGCATGCCTGGGGGATTGCGCAAGTCTCACTTGTAGTATATTTTTACAAGCCATGATGCAAGTCTTGATCTAATTCTTTCAGATTTTCAAAATGGAAATATTCTTCAATTTTTTTTTTTTCAGATACAGCAAGTACATCAACTACCAGTCCAGAGAAACCTGATGAGATGACAGATGATGTGGAGACTACCGGTAAGATCAACTGGCTCAAGGACAACCTAGAACCTGCTTCCCAGGTCAAGGAATACATGGCTGCTACTGCCCCCTACAGAAGACAATTCATCAAGAATGAGGACAAGAGCGTGGCGGAAATTCTGAAGGAGTTTCCAAGGTTGCTGGATAAGCACATGGTATGAATTACAATAATGTTTTATTCTGGTTCCTTAATTACAAACATACAGTCATGCATAGATTTCTAGATTCCTCATTTTTATAAGGTTAGAGTTCTAGGAACGCAATCTTTTTGGATTACATTCCTAGAAGACCAAAAAGTTTTGGTTTTTTTTCACAGAAAATGCATTTTATGCATTGGAATTAATATGTGATAGCCGGTATTAAACACTTTGGTTAGACCAGTTGCAGTCTGGATTCTGATAATTACCCTAATCTTTGGCACAGGTAACTATCAGCATCCAGACTCCAACTGGTCTTAAACAGTGCATTCAAAACCGGTGAAGCACATATATATTTCCTTAATAATGGGCCATTTAGTGAAATAATCCCCCTTCCCAGTGTTTGCACTGTGAAATGGTATTTTACTTTTTGCTACATGTACATGTATATCTGGAATTACACCAAAATAATTTATCTCATATGAAAGAACTTTGCAACTCAAAGAAAACGCTAATAGAAGGCGTCCACTTTGTTTTGGGTTTTATCATGTACATGTCCATTTGTATCATTTTCATCAGATTGAGCAGGACTTCAAGCTAATGCATCCTACAATTGCAGACAACTTGTACCTTAAGTGGGGTGCAATGGTTGATCCACTCATCCAGTATGGAACTCAGACATTTCCTCTCTGGAAAGAAGCACTTGGCCTGCCTGCAGATTTTGACCCACAACATCTTACTAAAGGTACTTTTAAATTTTTTATTGCTGCAAAATGTAAGAGGCTCATCTCAAGTTTTGTTTTAGACAACAATTGTTCATAACGCTTGAGCATGATTTCAAAATGAAACTTATTCTGGAAGCAGATCAACTCTGGCATAGCACCATACCTCTAAATTATCAGGCACGTCCTACAAACAGTTGCCATTGTAAATGTGTAATCCTTTAGAATTTTGGATAATTTTTGTAAAAACATTGAAATTTCATGTACATGTTCATTACAAAAAAGAATTTGGATTCTAACCTAGTACGAAATGGTTTAATAACAGATCAGAAGATGAACCTTGCCTTCTTTGTTCTACCCATCATCTTCAGTGGAGGCAAGAGGTCAACAGGAGGAAGATACGGACCCAAGGACTCGATGGCTTCATTTATTGACACACAGTTGGTGAGTTGTTTTATATGTGTAAAATAGTCCTTTTATCCCCTTTTTGTAGATTTGAATATAAAACTCGAGGAAAAAACTTGAGGAAGGCACCAAGTTGCTGTGCTGTATGTTTACGGCTGTTTTCGAAAAATGCAAAGATATTGAGAAAAACAGTTTATTGAGGATGTTATTTTAAACATCCCACTGGTACAGGCACCATTACTGAGTTTCCGCGAGGATGTTGTCCTCATCAAATGACACTACTCTGTGCGTTCAACAGTTAATAGAACTCAGAGGGTGTGTAGAGGTTTGAGCCGTCCAAACTCACTGGGTGCGTTCGAGCATGCGAGTCCAAACGGTAGGATTATGACCCTCGGGTTAGCAAGAGTATGCTCTCCGTCATACCGGGAGTATACTCCGGCACCGAGAGCAATGCGCACGCAACATTTTTCCTGCACTCGGGAGTAGCAAGAGTAACATGCTCAAACGCACCATTACTACTATACTCAGTATGACTCAGAGGTCACATGTGCACACAGTCACATGTGGGTGGAGAGAGGTGTGATTGAGCTACCTAAAGTTAATGAGTTTTTTGCGATTGATAAATTATTTATATTATGTCTTTCTTTTAATTTTCTTGTTATGAAGGACATTATACATATGCCAACATACTGCGAAACCATCGACGAGACAAAACGCCCCCAGCCCTATGTCCTCGTCCTACACAGCCAGTCCATGCTAGATCCAACCGACATGTTCGTGATCATCGCAAAGCAAGCCTTGCCACAGCACTCACTGATGCAGGCCATAGACGTGTGTTACAAGGCCCACTACGCCCTAGATTGTAAATACCAGGCGCAATGTTCCGCAGTGTGGACCTTCTTTGAGAGATGCATCTACAACCAGCCGGGAATGCTGAAGCAGGAGAACCCTGCGCTGAGATCTATCAGGGCCTTCTTGGCATTCAAGAGTGTGCCATAAAGCTTTCATATGTCAACCAGCCTTACAAACATAGCTGTGAATGGCTCTCTTTTGGAATTGGTCATATTTTTGTTGCCATCATACAGTCCTGCTAAATTCCAACAGAGAGCCATTTACAGCCATGTTAGAAGGATAGTGTTTAACCACTTTCAACATGTTCATTATATGCTGTTCTAAGATTTACTTGGCCATTTTTAGAGTGTTGTCAGAGAATTACAATTAAAGGCTAATCATTAAACATATCGTGGAATTTTAAAATCAACGGCCACCTTTTTCAGAGGAAATAAACATGGATTGACCTTCATAATTAGGTTCACCCTGATATGGCACCATGATTATTAAGGACCTGTTTTTGAGAAAAGTTTTCTTAGCCGACCTGAAACACTGAACACTTTCTTTGAGGGGTCTCATCAGGGCCTGTTTGCTTTAGAGAGTGTGCCTTATAGCTTTCATATGTCAACTAGCCTTACAAACATAGCTGTGAATGGCTCTTTTGGAATTGGTCATATTTTTCTCGCTATCATACAGTCCTGCTAAATTACAAAAGAGATCCATTTACAGCCATGTTAGAAGGATAGTGTTTAACCACTTTCAACATTCATTATATCACTTTCAACATGTTCATTATATGCTGTTCTAAGATTAACCTGGCCATTTTTAGAGTTTTCTTTTTAGAGAATTACAATTAAAGGCTAATCATTAAACATATCGTGGAATTTTAAAATCAACCGCCACTTTTTTTCAGAGGAAATAAACATGGATTGACCTTCAAAATTATCGCACCATGATATTAAGGACCTTCCTTTGAGAGAAGTATTTACATGTATAGCCAACCTGGAACACAGTGGGGGGTTTACACACATGTTACCCTGAGGTCCAATTCCAATATCAAATCAAATTTTAAACCATTTGAATTAAAAACTTGAAATTGTTGGTGTTTACATTTTTTTTAGAACACGTACGTTGTCTTGATTTGACTTAAAATAATATATAATTGCTAACCAAGTCATCAGTAAACATATATGTTTTTAACATGTCTTGATTTGAGATATGTAATTCTGAAATAATTATGGGCTAAATTAAAGGGTTTTGCTTAAATGTTTCACATGTTTGTTTAAAAGTGTTTGGAAGAGTTTGATGTTTGTAATAAAATATAAAAAGAACAAGCCTTGCTTTCAAAGTATCCCTTATTTAGATATTCCGCAAACACCAACCACTGGTCAACAAAATCGCCCAAAAATTGAGCAAAATATAGCACCCAACATCTGAGTCTTCTTGGTACCCAATAATTGAGAAAAAAACCTAACCAACAACTTGTTAAAATTATTGACCATTTTTCGGTTAATGGATTACCAACAATTGGTTCTTTACATTTACCCAACTAAAGGATAATTTAAAGTACCCAACTGTTTCGTCTGCAATTTTACCCAGGTTTTAGGTAAACGTGTTTGCCCAACGGCCGTTGGGCATTTTTCGCCCAAAAGATGTGGATGTTGACTATTGTACCAACGTTGGGTAAAAAGTTGGGCAAAATTTACCCTTTTTTTAACAGTGTGGAGGACACCGTCACGAACCACAAACCGACGCCATTGCCATAACCATAATTTAACCTCTCGCGGATGCTTTGGCCCATTAACCAGCTCCCCTGGGACCAAATTTTGTTCCCAATATTCCCACACAACCTTAAGCTCCGGGTCTGCGCGCTGTAGTGCGACGAGCTGTTCTGCAGACCAAGAGGGAAACAGTCCTGGGGGCCCAAAACCTAAAGATGATTCATTATCATTCACCTGATCAGTATTGGCCTGCGCCACATTTGCGCGCAGTGGAATCGCACTGGTGGGGACTGTATGCTGGAGCACACTCTCTACTTCCGAGGTACTATGCCCGGGGTACCTGCTTAGTGCATCCGCACATCGATTGCTTCGGCCTGATCTAAATTTTACTTCGAAACTGAAAGAGGCCAACTGCGCCACCCACCTCATTTCACAGGCGCCTAATTTTGCCGTCTTCAAATGCGCTAACGGTTAGCACGGTAAAGGGCACACCCAGCAAATGATCTCGGAACTTATCCACCACTGCCCATTTAAGAGCTAAGAGCTCTAACTTGAACGAACTATAGTCGGGATAATTCACCTTGGCACCCCGCAACCCCCGACTGGCATACGCTATCGGGGACCATGCAACCATCCTCACCAACTTGCGACAAGCACGCACCCAATCCCTTCAATGAGGCGTCCGTTTCAAGGACAAATGGCTTTGTAAAACTAGGATAGGCTAGAATAGGAGCATGTGTTAGCGCTTGCTTCAGTTTATCAAAGGCCACTTGAGCTTCCTTATTCCAAACATAAGCCTTTGCATTGCATGCCTTCTTCCCCTTACCTTGGTTAACCGGTGGCAGAATGGCATGCAAGGGGGCCGCGATTTTTGCAAAGCCTGACACAAACCGGCGGAAATACCCCGCCAGGCCCCAAAACGAACGCAGTTGCTCGGCTGTCTCAGGTTCTGGCCACTTTTCAATTCGCTGTACCTTGTCACCGTCTACTGCGACCCCTGTTGCATTGACGATGTGGCCAAGATAACGAACTTCGCTCTTGAAGAGCTGGCACTTGCTACCCTTGAGTTTTAACCCAAAGTCCGACAGCCGTGTCAAAACATGGTCTAGCCGCGATACATGCTCCTCCAATGTTGTTGAAAACACCAGGATATCATCCAGGTACACAATCAGTTCAGTCAAATTGAGATCGCCCAAACATTGCTCCATCACCCTTTGAAATGTGCTGGGTGCATTTGCCAATCCGAATGGCATTCGCAAGAACTCAAATAAGCCAAAGGGCACCCTGAATGCTGTTTTTCCTACTGAATCTGATTCCATGTGTACCTGGTGATAACCGTGTGCCAAGTCAAGCGATGAGAAGTACCGAGCTCCGCGCAGGGCTTCAAAGGATTCCTCAATCCTCGGTAATGGGAATGAATCGCGGACCGTGTGCGCGTTGAGTTTCCTGTAATCGACGCACATGCGTAACGAACCGTCCTTTTTGCGGACTAACACGAATGGGCTCGCGTAAGGGCTTGCGCTCTTTTGGATAATCCCTTGATCAAGATACTTTTGAACTAGATCGCGAACTTCGTCCATGCACCGTGGAGGAATCCGCCTATATGGCTGGCTTATAGGGGTGTCATCAGTTGAGTGTATCTTGTGAGCCAGTTTGTCGCAAGAGCCGACATCAAACGAAGACTTGGAGAAAACACAATCATGCTTACGTATAACCCCAATAATCCTATCTTGATCCTCCCTTCCAAGCCCAGATAACCCTAGCTCCAAACCCGGGGCAGCGTGTACTGCGACCCGTCACTGAACGTGTAAACCTCCGGTTCCGGGGGTTTAGTTTGTTCGTCACACCGAGCACCACAACAGACATTTGGGTCTCCCTGATTATTACCTCAAACCAGTACATGGTTTATCGAGACGCGTATAAGGTCAGGTTTCTCATCGGGTTCCAGGGCTACCTTTGGAACCACTTCAGCGATAGTAGCCAATTTGGTGTGAAGCGGGATGTTAACAGCATGCGTCCCAGCGTTGGCCATCAGGACATTGACTGTATTGTTTCTTACATCTTCAAAGGTATCTGCTACTCTACATGTCCCATAAAGGCCGATAGCATTTTCCTCTAGGCCTTCAACAGCCACAGATTTACCCTTTAACTGCGTCGACGAACGTATGAAACAAGTAAAACTACGGGCAGCTACGGGCTCGTTACTGCGCCGTGTTGACCTTTCTGCCGGTTTTGGTTCCTTTGTCACCTGATACCATTTCAATGTTGCGCTTAACGCATGTGCATCGCTGCACTTGGGATCAATGACTAAATCTTTCAACAACTCAAGGTTATTACAGCCTATGACAACTGGGCAACCACACCAGCTGCCGACCTCACCCACAGAAGAACCCTTAACAAGCAGAAAATGTGCGTCAATCGTGTGATTTTGAATAGCCATGGGTAACGTTGTGTGGACACCTGCCAGATTCACAGTTACCTTGGGAGTTTGCCCCACTAACCAACTTAAAGCATCATCAGCTGAAAAATTTATCAGTTCTCCCTTCTTATGTGCTGGTTCTTCAGGTGAGGCCTGCTTATTATCTCTCTCCTCCACCCGGCCTACAGTGGAGGAGGCTGCAACTTTACCGGTTTAGCGCTCCCTTGCTCAGCCGCGGGTCGATTTGTTTGTACTTTGTCTACCTTAGGCACTCTGGTGGCCTGTTCGTCAGCATTACGCTTCCAGCAATCAGCCTTAATATGCCCGAGGCGTTTGCAGTAGAAGCATCGCAATTGAGAACGCCCTTTTGTCTTAGCTTCAGACTGCGCAACTGGGTTTTCCCGCTCGATCAAGCGTTGCAGCAATTCTGCTATTTGAGCTTGTTGTTTACTCATCTGTTGCAATTGTGAAACCACGCCCTCTGGCAGACCCTGCCCATTCATGTTTGCCCCGGCAGTATTAATGCCAGTGTCCTGAGGATTAGGGGTTTCTCTGCATTTCCCTGGGTCCAAAACCTCATCACCCGCCACGGCCGTAACTGTGTTTGCCACACGGCGCTTTGGCTTCGAAATTCGTTCAATGTCTCGAAAAAGCTCACGCGCCGCATCCCTCATTTCATTAAATGTTTGATCTGGCTTGTGCAATTCAAGCCGCCTCAATTCCAACCGTACAGAATGAGCGCGAACCCCTGCAACAAATTGCCTTATGAGGACCCTATCTCGTAAAACAACAAGTGCTCCCCTCTCGGCTTCAGTGGCAACCTCCAAAATTCTGTCGTGAATTCTTATAAGTGCCCTCGAGAAGTCCATTGAGGACTCTTCTTCGTGCTGGTTCCTTTCATAGAGCGTCTTTTGCAAACCCTGCACAGTTTCAACCTCCCCAAAATGCTGTCGCAGCAATTTCTTAAGTGTAGCCAAATCGGAACGAACACGTTCGGAGTGACATTTCACTTCCTCCCGAGCAGACCCAGCAAGGTGGTTGAACACAACCTGTGCCTGCTCACCACTAGGAATTTTGCACTGCTTAATATATACCTCAGCTTTCTCAAGCCATTCCCTTACTGTAGGGTCACCCAACTTTGTTGGTTTTCCATGAAACTTCGAGAGTTTTAGAGGACGCTCTCCTCCCTTAGAGCTAGACTGGCCAGACTTTAATGCTTCTGTAAGGCCCACTACAAGTTTTGAAATCAAATCTGTTTCAGATTCAGAGGTGGCCATTTTAGCCTGAATAACAGGGATTGCTCACGACTGACTCAAAATATGAAATAAAAAATACAATAAATATACATGTACCCTTTACTACCCTTATGTTTATGGCGAATAGGGCTCTATCTCACCAACAGTCCCCGTCCGATCCGGTTTCCTTCGGTCAGCACGGTCAGGCCCCTCATGGACGACGACAGGCTCGCAGGCACGTTCCCCCAGTTGGTTGACAGTGGCCCAATCCAGTTCGGGAAAAACTCCTGGGACTCCACTCCGTCCAGACGTCGGCCCATTCTGCCCAGTCTACCACAGCACGGACGAAGGGAAACAGAAGACCGCCGCCAGCAGCCCAAGCCCACTCTCGATCCTCCGCAGGGGCCCTCAGACCATGCCCAGACCAACGGCCGTTCGTCCCTGCACTGCACTGACACTCGCCGGGCGAAATGCACAAACCACCGCCTACGCGTACACGTGTCAGCGTGTGTCACCACCGTTGAGTTAGCATCTCCGTCGACGTCCCGTTTTGGTCAGCAATATTGACGCAAAACTATCCCTCCAGCACCCCATCCGTGTTACCTTTGTAGCGAAACGCCAGTTTAATAAGAGGTCCAGACGCTGGTTTCATTCACATAGCCTTCTGGAGGGACAACTCTCCGTTTTATTGCTCAAGATTCTCCACTCAAAACACCACAACTTTGTCCACCAAAAACCCGTTTTCTTCTGTTATCTTTCCCGCACACCTCCATATCCATGAATCAATTCCCCAAAAGTCAAACCTTATTCATGGCTTAAAAGCGCGCGGGCCAAACTAACCTTTGACCCTACTAATACGGGGCAGAAGTACCTAAAAATAGAATACGTTGTACATGACATACGGGCTCGTTAAACTTAATACCAGTCGCCCGCTATGTGATCGCCCATTATGTGTGCTTTATGTAAGCCCACATCGCTACAATAACTAAAAACTTGACCCTGATATAGGCTGCAATGACTTAATGCGATGGCTAAAGAAACAAGGGAAATATGCAGCAAGAAAACAGGGTTGTAGGATACAAATCCTCTCAGTCAACAATAAACTGCATGAAAAGTCCGTTAATTATTTTCCAATTAAACCTTGCACAAACAATAATACCCGACTCAGCTTGCAAATAAACATTGCCAAAACAAATTGTTGTGCTGCTGATAGACTAAATGTTGGCTTATTCATGTTGGCCCCTGTTTTTTTTCAAACATTTCGAATTTCTTTTCTAAACGAATTTCAAAGGAATAACATGCCCTGTAATAAATACAAAAATTGTTAGTTTGAATTTGCAGACACAGCCTTCTCCAGTTTATAGACTTGAAATCAAGTAGTTAGGCAGCCACTTTTGTCCGCGGGTTCCACCGAAGTGAACCAGCGCTGTGCTATGCTCTCTGTGCAACATTCGTCACACCGACCTGGAATCATTGCACAATGACTGCGTATTGGGCTGAGGTTGCATTGACCATTCCCACTTATAAAACCGCTCGCTACACGTAACCACTGGACAGTAATTGGTATACAGCGACACATGCAGACTTAATGGAGCCAATTACTGGCTTGATTTCAAGTGCATGAAATTCAAAAGTTTGAAAAAAAAAAAATCTGTTTTTCAGGGAGCCACATGTACACTTTAAAAAGTATGTGCTAATTCAGCATGATCAAGAGCAAAACCAGCCCCATCCCTCACTTCTCATCAATTTGGACTTGAACAGGGAAGACAGCAAAAGAGACCAGTCTGGAAACTTAGACCGACAGTGAGACCTCCATCACTGTAACATAGTTGTGACAAACTAACCTTTCGAATTTCGATATTCCTTTGCCATTGCTGTCTGAATTTCCCCCATATCTATGGCGCAGTTTGGTAGATGTAAGAACAAAACCCCTTTAGTTGCACAAGTGACTGTAGCTGTGCGCTCTGGTACCTTTAATGTATACATAAAAGGAATATATGTTATCCAAACTGAATTAGTTGCACAAATTGATTCCCATCCACGATGGTTAAAAATAAGTTAATTAGCCGAAAAAAGTATGCAGCTGGTTCTAAATGTGTCTTAATTTGAACTGTTTATTCTCTTTACTCGGCCTACGTTACCGGTAATCAGACTATGCACTGCAAAATCTGATGTCACTACATGTATGACTAAAAAAGTCAGGATCAGACCTAGCACTTCATATATTTGCCAACATCTAGCATGTCTGGTTTGAATGGATCCCGACAGTGGGGATGCAACTTTTTGGATAAATACTGCTTTCCCTGGAAATGGAATTCTTTTAGGCTGTATGTTGAGACTTGGCTTATTCAATATTTCCACTTCAATCATAAAAAAGGTACAACATGGGTATCATACAACAAATGCCAAGCATGAATACAAGACTTTAAATACTTTAAAACAGAGCAATTTGAAGTGGACGGGACCCGTATGAATAATGAAGTAGAGTACGGGACACCAAGACAACATGTTTAATAGAGAGACTGATTTGAGCATGATTTGAGCAAAAACCCCTATGTTTTAAACGGAATGTGGCAATCACTGATTACAACAGAAATGGTTACACCAATGTTAACTGACCTTTTTCTCAATCCTTGATCTTTGACCGAAACTTCTCCCACAAGCACTTATGTTGCTTGTCCTTTTATATCATGGAGGAAGGATCAATTCTTTCGGTCGATGTCTCTATGGGTTGGTAACTAATTTGTATGTGTATAATATTTGTATGTTTATATAATGTGTGTATTTTATTTGGATACTTCTATATTTTTTGGGATGTGCGTTTATTCAGTTTTTATATTTTACTATTTTTATCTTTGACATTTTAGATCTTTGTATTGATTTTTTTCACACATTTTAACGTTACAATAACATTTTTTTCTCTAATTTAATTTTATAATAATAGTTATTTTTTTAAACTTGTAAAGCGCCTTGAGCGTCTTTTTTAGACAGATTTTGGCGCTATACAAATGTTCACTATTATTATTATTATTACAAAGATATCTGGCAGTCAGGTAGTCCATGGAGTAGTCTCATGCCCTTTGTCATGCAGTGCTGATGTAGCCCCGAAATGTGGCACACTAGACTAAATCAAGCTAAAACGATAAAAAGAGTTGGGGAACGCGTTGCTAAAAAAACTTGCATTGATCGAGTAGGGAAAAACGCAAGGAGAATAAATAAATAAATAGGGACAAACAACTGATATTCAGTTCTCGACCAAAAACAACAACAACAAAAATTAATGACTCTGAAGGTAACAAAACCTTCAAAAAGTTGTCCAAAACCCAGATAAGCTAAAACTAGGAGGTTTTAAAATGAAAAAAAAAATGACTTGCGACTAGCAACTGAAACGCGAACCTAGGAACAAACAAGACTGTTATTCTAAAATGTAATTATAAAAACAAACTGTCGAATAGAACAAAAAAATAGAAAAAAAATTCAACCAAGGAACTGAACTAAAAAACCAAAGCTCCCAAAAACAAACCAAAAACAACAACCAAATTAATCCAAGCGTCAAAGAGGAAAAATGTTCCTAAATACAAGGTTCCAACGAAACAAGAAAAGTCCCTAAAAAGATGAAATTGCCAAAAAAATGTTCTTAACCAGAAGAGTCCTAACAAACTTTCAAACCAATGGAATAAAGGAAAAACAAAAAAAAACGAAAAAAAACCTTAAAGCTAACACGATATACAAGCAGGTTGCGAATCAAATACGCAACAACTTCAACAACCTGTACAAATGAAAAACAAAAAAAGAGCATACAAATAAGTAAATGACAAAAGTGGTTATAAAAGTGAAAATACAGCGTAAAACTTCTCAGTAAATGAACTAGGTCTACAAATAAACTGACTTGTTCACTCTTCACTAAAACCACCTTGTTCTTGCCCATTATCAACTCTAAAACTACTTTTAAGTAGTTTATTTAAAAAAATAAACTCCCAACCAGGCTTCATAAGACAAGAACAGCCTTATTTCCTTGCGAATAGCTAATGAGCAGATAAGCCAGGGCCCAACACATGTCTTCAAGGTCACTAAATAAGAACTGCTAAGCTACTCTGACCAGAGTAAATAGAGTTGTCACAAGTCTCTACCATGAAATAAACTGTGAGCATAATCAGTACACTAAATAAAGTTAAGTAAGTCAAGTAATGAATACAGAAACTAGGGAACAAGTCTAGGCCTCTAGAACACACGCTCCATTGTCAATCAGCTCCCTGTGTTCAGGACCAACCATGCCATGGGCATTTTAAGGAGATAACACAGATTCTTCTACTGAAACATGTGGCACATGTACCCTCAAGAAAGTGAAGGCAAGGGAAATTCGCGAATGTATGACTAATTTCAAACAACAAAATTACAAATCTAAAATCCTAAATCCACATTCTTCCAAAAAGCACCAAATTTGGCACAGATGTCGTTCATACCATACTATTTCGATTTTGACGGGCGCCAAGACGGGCGCCCCACGGGGCCGCCATATTGGCAAAATCCAATATGGCCGCCAACCGGGTCAGAGGTCAATCGAACTAAACGAGCTAGAATCATAAATAATACCACTTTTCAGGTATTTTCGGGGTCGAGCAATCTGAATCTGATGTTATTTTAACATTTTGAGGCAAGACAGATGCCCCAAGGGACCGTCATATTGGCAAAAATCCAAAATGGCCGCCACATACCGCAGTTAAAAAACTTAACTTGCTAGAATCATAAGTAATACAACTTTGGAGGGGTTCTCGGTGTCAACAAATCTGAATCTGAGGTTATTTTAATGATTTGATGCCAGACGGATGCCCATGGGTTAGTTAGCCAAGTTAGAGGTCAGTCACAGTTAAAAACTAAACGAGCTAGAATTATTAATAATACCATTTTACATGGATTTTCAGGGTCGGAGAATCTGAATCTATTGTTTTATTAAAGATTGTATGTCACATTTTGCCCTAAAGGACATTAAGGATTGGACTTATCAATAAAGATTATTGTTTGAACTATTTTCATTTAAATATTTGGAGATGATGTCTGCAGTGACAAAATGCTATGTGCCGTTGTGTGCGTTTAAATGGAGCTGTTCATTTGTAGAGGACCTTGTATATAGAAACCTAGTGTGATTGCATTTCAACCTTCCTTTGCATGTGCCTGCAGCCGCATTGCACGAGAATGGCACATGTCACTGAAGCATCATTGAGATTTGATCCATAGTGATTGCCATGTACTGTTACCATCTTTGTGCCAGCCCCACACGATGAAGTCAGGAATTTCCTGCTGGACCGAGGTGGCCTGTAGTAGCGGTTGCTTTACATGTTCAAACAGCACGGCAGGTAGCTGGGATGCTTCCGACAAGCTGCTTCCAGTAGTGAAGAAGCGATGTCTTGCCCCTTTGACACCTACAGTTGCACCACACCCCTTGCTCTGCATGAAATGGCAAAGCAAGTTGTGTCGCACCATGTAAGCCTTTGGAAGAAGGGTGGTGCCAAGGACTTTGTCAGACCGAGATCGGAGTAGATGCTTTGGACTAGTATGTTACTGTACTTTTCACCATTTCTGAAGCCCACTCAGATCTCCAATAGGCCGAGGATCTCCAAAACAAGCTTAAAATGATCTCGAAAGTGATCGCAGTGACTCAACTCTCAATCCTTCACTGGCTCAGTGGGTCGCATATCAAGTTACTCCGGTGCACCCATAAGATGTGGATGCAGCCTTGTCTAGGTATAGGGCGTAGATCCCGATTTTGGCATGGGGCTTTGCCGACTCGTTTGCAAGCACTGAGTTAATTGTATCCCAACCAGGTGAGGATGTCACCATCTGCGAACTGTTATGATGTGTCGAAGAAGTCAAGCTTGATGAGCCCGCCTCACTGCAGGGTTCTCATGCGAGAAATGGATATTTACGGTTTGGGCATATCACTGGAACTCACTAAGTGAGAGGTTGCCCTGAGCCTTTGTTATCTGTGATCAACATCTTGGGTGGTGAAGACAATGAAACGACCGTCGGTTGATAGCTCCACCCATCCTCAGCATGGCAGGCACACACCACACGCGCCTTTACATCCTTACAATAACTTAGGACAATTTTCTCGCTCCAATCTAAGATTGTTTCTGTGGTATGCGTAGAAATGTCAAACTGTCCGACATGTGCAGCTAATGGGAAAAGGTTTTTTTATGGAATGACGCACCAGAAACACCAGGTTTGACCGGAATGATCTCGAGTGGTAAACTTGACATCAAATAATTAAAATTACATCAGAATCAGATATTTGGACCCCCCCCCCCAAAAAAAAACAACGTTGTATTGTTTTAACTGCAAGTACCTCCAGCCTGGGTGGCGGCCTTTTTTTTTTCAAAAATGGCGGCTCCTAGAGCATATGCCTCGCCTCGAATCATTAACATGACATAATATTTAGATTCTGTGACCCCGAAAACCCAAACATAAGACTTTAGCTCGTTATTTTCTTAACTGTGATATATGTGGCGGCCATTTTGGATTTTGCCAATATGGCGGTCCCTTCGGGAATCTGTCTTTCCTCAAATCGTTAAAATAACATCAGATTCAGATTGCTCGACCCCGAAAATACCTGAAAAGTGGTATTATTTATGATTCTAGCTCATTTAGTTCAATTGACCTCTGACCTGATTGGCGGCCATATTGGATTTTGCCAATATGGCGGCCCCGTGGGGCGCCCGTCTTGGCGCCCGTCAAAATCGAAATGGTATGGTATGAACGACATCTGTGCCAAATTTGGTGCTTTTTGGAAGAATGTGAACCAAACTATCCCTAAGACCCCCGACTAGCACATGTATCTTAAAAACCGGAACGAAAGAAACAGTTTGGTCTAAACCGTGCCAAACAAATTACACAATTCTTCGTTAGTAAACCTGCCATCCGACCAAAGTAATCAACACTCAACTTCTAGATTTTAACAACTCGTAAGAAACATCTAAATGAATACAGGTCTCTTTAAATTAATCTTGTTCTCTGAGGGAGAACCGTTTAGAAACAGTAGCCAAAAGAATTACAGGTTTACCATCATCAACCACAAGCAAAACTACGACTGAAAAAGTGCTGAATCTAATTCAAAAACACGCAAAGGCAACCGAAATCTGAACAACTACAATGTACTTGTTGTTTCGAGCAACAATCCAAAATGAAAACATTCTTCAACTCGTCATCAAATCAAACCTTCAAAGGCATGTCGTAAAAACAAGAGAAAATACAAGCGACTGGCTATAATTATTTTACTTGGAGGAAAACTTTAACACCAAAATTAGTCATAGAAAAATCAAAAACCTTTATACAATATAGTGTCTGTTAAGCTATAAAATGAGTTTGAACTTACCAAAGAACGAACAGACCAAGTTGGAAAGACAGGAATAGAAAACTTGGAAAGGTGAGTAGTGTGCGCTCCACTGCCGGTCTGCAAAGTGAGTAGGGTCTCGCAAAGGATTGCAGAGCACATGGTCTGTTATCAGTAGGCTCATTGTTCTAAGGGTCTAATTACAGTGTTTTTTTTACCAGGGGGAAATCTACTAAGAAAATCATTTTCCAGGGGGAGGGAGGTTAACTTAGTATATATATATGGAACAGTACAATGTAAAATTGTCCCCTCTACACTGGCAAATCTACCTTCCCAAGGCAAAGGTTGTACCCATTGAGAGTTCATATCTGAAATTTAAAATATATTTCTTGGTAAGATGCCACAAAGACAATTTACAGAAACGAAACAAATATAAAAACACAAACATATCATTCAAGAAAAGAGGGTAATTTATTGCAATGCACATGCTTTAAGTCTTGCCCTCTAATGCACATGCCTTAAGTCTTGTAACTGATTTTATTTCTAGTTTTTTAATGTAAATCCGTGGTATTTTATGCACATTTGATCATTTGTATGTAGACCGCACAATATAAATTTTAACCAATTTATTTATTTAGTTATTTATCTACTTAGTCTTCACATGCACTGATCCCCCCCCCCTCTCCCAAATACCCCCCCCCCCTTTTTATTTATTTTTTATAACACCATGGAAGTCTAATTCTACCTCCATGATATTAAACACCAACTTTGCTGCTTTGAGGAGTTGTGGATGTGGCAGGGATTGAGGTTGGGGTGAATACTTCGACCAAAAACTCTGCTAAAGCGTGCATGTGGGCAGGCAACAGGCGAATTAAGTAGTGAAGCCCTTCTAACCAGGTAATTCTGCCCGTTTTTGACGGGCTCTCTGCCAATCAGAAAGCCGGATTTGGCCCCACGTGACCCTCATTAGCATAAACGGAGCAACGGGAATCTACCATTCAGCACGGGGGAGTGTGACGGGCGGAGGGGCTTGCGTAAATGCAAATAATTAACGGCGTGTACCATTATTATGGTATTGAATAATATACGTATAATGAATTTTATTTTACGTAAATTGAAATGTACGAAACAATTATGATTGTCTAATTGAAGAATCTATCCTTTAGTAAATTATTATCGAGTACGGTGAACATCGTCTAGAATGGAACAACCCTTAAGATTTGTTGCGAATGACTCATCCCGGTAGTCCATTGTGCAATCCACACGGACAAGTTCGTGTATGTGTACAGACATGCAAGAGTTTCTTCTGGTCGAGTTTAAAAAAAGTTTGAAAAAATTAATGTATGTATTTGTAGTAAACAAACACTCACCGGTGAACAGCGTACTTGCACGGTATAGTCCGATGATTGTTTTAACCATGGAGGAATTATATTAATAATAGATCAGAGAGCTAATGAATCCATGCGTTCTATACGGAGACCGATGGTCGATCACTCCTTGATGACCGCACCGATCAAGGAGCAAATAAATAACTCCGTGCTTCTGCACCGATATTTGCCTTGTCGTATCGTGTATGTTATCCAGGTGCAATATCAATTGCACAATATTATTCCACATTACCACCAGAACCATCTATGTACGAATATCTGTGTGCGGTGGTCGTAAAAAATACAAACTTTCAGCGTCGGCTCACTCGGTACGGTGTGTACAGTATGTACACGTACATCTGTATTAAGGGACTGACTGCATCCTACACATTGTATATTTACACCGTCCGATCAGATAGCGCTGTTTCCCTAATCCATAAAGACGTAATTCTTTCAAGACGTGTTCATTATATCGATTATCTTTCACCGACTTAACCTACCTGCATGTACAGTGGGGGATGGATTATGGAGCGTTCTAAATATCGCTTGCCAGGAGTTGCGCAACAGTAGTGAAACCAGACTCCCTCGGACAATGGGACTTAATTGGCAGCGCACGGCATATGCGGGAGCTTCAAATATCTGTACGTGAAAGAAGTCAATAAAGTTGACTGACTAAACATGATTTCAAGTCTTTATACCCCTTTACCGTTGTCTGTACAGGAATGCACCGAACCCTAGTTGTACCACCGTGCCGGACTTGTTTACAAAATCAAGGATATATATAACTAGGTATTTTGTGTTAAAGCAATGGTATGTACTTCTATTTTATATAGAAGATTTAAAGTGTCATAAGGCAACTAACTTTTTTACCCCCTACAAAGTCCCAAAGTTGGACACGGTGCGTGATAAAGCCATACATGAAGCATTAAAGACCGTAAATATTTCGGGGATTATTGGCAGGGCGCGTGTCCAAACACTAATTATATGACTGTTTGACAGCAGGGCTTTCCCGATTGTTTAACTGTAAGACAACACCAACAAAGAAAAATACAACTGCAGAAAGTGAATACATGATAACATTATTGCTTTATTGACGTCATTTCTCATTGAAACACTCGTGTTTTTTTTAAATTTGTTTTTAAATGTATTCTTTGCAATTAAATCATCAGTGATCTTAATGTAACGTTGACTAGTCTTTAATCGTCACTGTCTTCCTCGTTAACGTCATCTTCATCTTGATGGAACAGGCCGTCAAATTTGGCCTGGTGTTTAGATATGACCCTGCTGACAGCCGTGGGCAGTAGAATACCGGAATAATCGACTCTGTCTTCGATCTCGTCCACAATTTCTTGATGAGTATCATTATCTTTCAGATGTATGTAACTTGACAAAAAATCATTGTATCTGTTGAAAAAGATTCGCTTGATTGCCCACAAGGTCTTCATGTTGGCTTTTTCCGTGGCCTGATCTTCATTCATGCCCTCGTTGATGTACTTTTCATGTTTTTCACTCCACATCTCATTGGTGGCTTCTATGGCCTCTTTAAACCAGTCTAAATAGGCTGCATTGTCTTCCAAATCAGAACTAGATTCATCGTCATCAGATGATTCGTCATCAGATGATTCGTCATCTTCCATCTCCGTGACGGATTCGGAATCATTTTTCTCAAGATCTTCGTATTCATCATACGTAGATTCAGTTTCATAGTTTTCCATTTCCGGATCTTCAAATCTACTGCTTTTAAATTCAGGTTCAAAATTATCCACCCCAACTTCGTCTTTATGTCGGATTCATCTTCAGCATGTGCATTTTCGGTATGTCTCAACATAGAGCAAGGACCCAAGGAGTCAGAACTCTTGGGCGATTTACATTTTGACCATTAACGTACCAATCCCTCGGGAATGTCTATAGCTACAGCACTGTGACCGCAAATCTCGACCATTCAAAGAGTGAATGCCAGCGGCCTTTGAACACGATGATCATCGCCGCCTTTTTAGTTGGTAACCAACAACCTCCCTATATGCTGCATAATAAGTCATGTCACGTCGCTGCTCTTTTTTGAAAAATATATTTTACGACAAGATTTTTAATCGATAAGGTTTTTACAACTGCGCAGTTGTTAGATGTAAGTTATGAACTCAAGTTAGCAATGTGCAGTTGTTGGTGCTTAAAAGCGTCATCTGTCCCTGTAATTTGGAGATAAATTGGATTTCTTTCAGATAAGTTTTCATGTATTTTCTGGCATTTTAATTGACAACATATCATTGATGAAATGTGTTTTTTTGGACAATTTCACAAGTTTTCACACTAAAGGTACAGAGCATGTTGTTCTTCATGAAATGATTGTTTCAGTAATGTTGACCACATTGTTAGCCAGTATTAGCCAACTCCGAACAAACACTTCAAAATCATTCATTTTTAGCGATGTATGACAACTGCGCATGCGTACTGTCTACAAAGCCATGCAAACTCCTTTTTTGGCATTAGTGAGCGCGGATCTCTATTGTGTCGAGATTAGCGTAGTGAGCAACTGAGCAAGCTGGCGCCAGGTGCTTTCTATTGTAGCTTTCGAGCGCGGCGATGATCATTTTACTTTTTAAGTCTTGGAGTACGAACTCCTTGGGTCCTTGCTCTATGGTCTCAAGAGGTAATATCTCCGTCCAAAGCGTTTGTCACACTGGTGACAAGCATAGGGTTTGACTGCAGAAATAGTATTCATGTTGAAGCTTTGAAGGTTAATCTCCGAATGGTAAGGAACGGATGAAATCATTTAATATATATCTACTCATTTGGTTACTCATTTACTCATTTGATTACTCATTTACTCATGTCGTTACTCATTTACTCCCTCAAAATTTGGCTTCAGATATCCTCGTTAACACTTTGCTTAACTCCTAAAATTTGATTACTATCCATAAATTTTAACCCATGGTAATGTTGAAATTAAATACAACCCCTGATAAAAAAAGTCCGCAAATCCATTAAAAAATGAAACGGACGTTGGACTCTGACCGTCTTGCCGACGTTGGTGGGAATGCAGTTCATCGACATGCCCCAACAAAAACGGCCAGCCGACGTCGTCTATCGTTCTTCTGGCCGACGTCATATAATTCAGATTCCCGCCGAGTCAAAACTCATGCAAAGCTTTATCTCCTCCGGCTTCGTGGCCGGCCGGGGCGATTTTTCTTTTCCCAAACGACCCATTGCAGAATAAAAATACAGGGCGCTCTCTCTGCGTTATACAGCTATGTCCAGGGCTTTAGAAAATAAGAAACTAATACATTATTTTACAAGGAATAATGACACTTAAATCACCAATGGACGATTTGCAGCTCATTCGTGGACTGGTTGAAAGTAGTATGATATCTTAGCTAAATTTACTCTAACGTTGAAATTTGTCACAATTTCACCACCCCTGACAAAAGTCTGATATTTGATTCAAAATGCCAATTTGACCCTCAAAAGTGAACAGAACAACCAATCAACACAAAATTTGCCTTGAGATATGCCAGTATAAGCTTTGTTTACTTCCAAAAATTTAAATCCTATCGATAAATGTTAAGTTATCCTAATGTCGAATTTTGATACCATTTCACCGCCCCTGGCAAAAGGCAGGTGCCAATTTGACCCTAAAAACTGAGAACAACCAATCAGCACAAAATTTGCCAGATATCCTAGAAAAAAACTCTTAAATACAATGTACTATCCACAAATTGTAACCTATCGTAATGTTCAGATTTGATATTATAATATTGGCATTTTATACAATTTCACTACCCCTGACAAAAGTCAAATTATGTTTAATGTCAATTTCACCCTCAACATCGAACAGACCAATCAATCAGCACAAAATTTTGCTTGAGATATCTTTACATTTTGTGTGCACTTCGTGCACTTCCAAAGATTTTCAATCTTATTCAAAAGTGTTAACCTATCCTGACCTTTAAATTTATACAATTTCACCAACCCCTGACGAAATGTCCCCTAATGCTTAAATGGCAATTTGACCCTAAAAAATGAATGTTGAAAATTTCAATCGTGAGACCATAAAGTCTGCATAGGAATGGACACCGTACGCTCCAGGCCAGTCAGGCTGAGCGTTGAGCGTGATTGACCGATCAAGTATGTGCAGGTGTACGCTTAATAATGAAACCCATACTTATGCACTTTGGCAGATTACTTGCCAACATACTTGAAGATTCCATATGTCATTTGTAGTCATGCATATTCGAGTATCTTACCGGTGGCTCAAACATTTCCTTGAAATTAAAAACGAAGTTGTGATTTTCCATTTGTGTTGTATTTTTAATGCGTAGGATATACATGTGTAGTGTATTTATAGTTATACTCAGTACGAAAGCCGTTGTCAACTCATCAAGGTATTTGTCCGTGAATTGGGCACGAGTCCACTCGCTCGGTCTTCTCACCTCGGGACGAATACCGACTCTGGCCGATCGCGATATCTCTCCTGGCGCGGATGCACGAACCACAGTTCGTATAGAGTTTTTATCCACGAGGATTGTTCAGGACACAAACAGACGATTACTGACTTGACGAAAGCACACGAAGACGATGATAAACGCTGGTAAAATTATGTTGAAGATTATTGCTCAAAAATGTCAAAACGCGATAACTCCTAACTTTTCACCAACCGCCAGAACACATGGAAAAATCCACACGGAGCACATGTGGACGCACCAGCGAATTTATATGTACATTACAGGGTACCAGTCAAAGATGTTCGCTGGCGTTGATTGGCGAGTTCTTTACACGTGACGCCAATGTTGTTATTTACATTAAGTCGCGTTATGGTTAAAGGGGCAGTCACTACACATGTATCAGAGTGCATGGTTCAAGAGTCAAAACTCATGCAAAACTTATATCTCTCCTCATCCATTCCGTGATGATACGACATTGAAGAATATAAATAGAGGGCGCTTTCTCTGCGTTATAAAATTTCATAATGTAGCAGGGCTTTAGAGAACAACCCAGGTAGCACACTGACGTCGGCCCGACGTCGTGTTCAGTCGGGGAACAGTCGGCAAAGTCGGTAAATGGTCGCGGTCGGACAAAGGCTGTCGCAATGAAGTCGTACCGACGTCCCTGAAACGGACGTTGGGCTCTGAACGGACGTTGGGCTCTGACCGTCTTGCCGACGTTGGTGGGAATGCAGTTCATCGACATGCCCCAACAAAAACGGCCAGCCGACGTCGTCTATTGTTCTTCTGGCCGACGTCATATAATTTAGATTCCCGCCGACGTCGGCGGGATGATTTACAGCCGACACGTCCAATTAACTAAGTCGGACCGTAGTCCCGGCACAGTCCTACAGCCAACGTCGGGTTGTTACTGTTTTACCGACGTTGGTGGGAAACCGGCTAACGGTTAGGACTTAAAGAAGCCGTTTCGCCGACGTCGGCTGTTGTGTTTTAGGCCGATGTCATATTTTTCAGATTCCCGCCGACGTCGGCCTGATGATTAACAGCCGACACGTCCAATCATTTACGTCGGACCGTAGTCCCGGCACAGTCCTACAGCCAACGTCGGGTTATTACCAATTTGCCGACGGTGGTGGGAAATCGGCTACCCGTTAGGACATATAGAAGCCGGGCCGCCAACGTCGGCTATCGTTTTTCAGGCCGACCTCATATTATTCAGATTTCCGCCGACGTCGGCCTTTTGATTTACAGCCGATCGACACGTCCAATCAATTTCGTCGGACCATATTCTTGGCATAGAAGTATCATAAAAGTATCGTAGAGGGCGCTCAACAACCATAAATGATTTGCCGTTTGGGAAAAGAAAACTCGCAGCGGGCGGGTAAGCGCATTAAGCCGCGATGAAATGCCGTTTAATTTTTATGTAATAAATTTGAATCCTGTTTTGTATTGTAATTGTCATATTTGCATATTAAGCGTGTCACGAACGTTTACAAAGCGCCACTTACCCGCATTCAATAATACTAGGGCAGGTGTCCAGTCTGAAAAGTGCCGTTCGCGGGCTTTTTGTAGTAATTTTTGTCACTGGTGCGCGCGCGGTCCCGATGTGCGCTACATGGTGTAACATAAAATGTAGTTTCCACGATGGGTTAAGCTGCAAATATAATTATTTGGTAATAAACAGCCATCCTGACTATTCTATTTTCAGTAGGTCACAAGTTTTCGAAACACTTAAGTGGTGTGACCTTATAGACGATTTTATTGGATGAGGAAGGTTGCTGCACGCCCTGAACTATTATGGTGTATCGCGCGTACACGTACGCATTTAGTCTGGTTCAAAGACCTGACAATTATTCCTGACGCTGACGTCTAATTAGATTCATCAGGAATAGTCAGAATCCTTTGGTCTAGGAACCAGACTAGTACGCATTTTTTCATGACATTTTATACATACACGGCCGGCCATTCTGATCTTCATCGCTCGCGCGGATCGCTAGTGCTTGCATCATCATTGTCGGTGTGTTGTCAGTGGTTGTGAGGCCGAGGGGCCGGAATCTGTGGTGTTTTGCTTGGGTCACTGTGTCAGGTAGGGACCTAGTTACGGAGTAATTAGGTAGAGTTAGATGCGTCTGTCTCCTGAAAAGGTCAAGACTTTACCGATGTCAGCAGGGGTAAGTTAAATAGGCTTATTATTAGTAGTAACCTGTTGGCGGGACAGACGCCTATACATAGGCCCCTACGTCATGTACGTACATGTACGTAGGCCCAATAGCTAGTAGGCCTAACATGATCCCCATACTGCGGTTTGGGTACTGGCACAGTGACCTGACTGTCTCAAACCTTGTGTTTTTCCATGTCTGTTTTATACATGTACATGTATAAATAGTTCTGTAAATAAGCACATGTACTTTTTTTTCTTCTCAATTTTGTTTTTGTGCAACTGGCACAGCGTAGCCGTAGCATAGCCCAAATCAGCATACTTTTGCATCTGATGAGTGATAATTGCTTAGTTGATTGTAGTATTTTTTCAGTAAATGGCATATGTGAAACCGCTGTCATACTGAGCAAAGAGACGTAAAATACAGCATGAGCTTTTGGATTTTCGTGTGGCAAGGCAGGGACCCAGGCCTAATGAATCACATGTTGTTGCTGGACAATATCAAAACATCCAAAGAAAGGACAACCACCATGATGTTGCTGGAGGTGATCCGTCCGATGATTCTATTTCGGTGGCTGAAAACTTGGAGTCCGCTATTGGTGTTGCATCTGCGTCATTCCGTGCTTCTCTCCGTCATGCACCCTCATGCTCTTTTAATCAGATAGGCCTAGATGATTGTTGTAGTTCTGATGAGGATACAAGTTGTGCAAGTGATAA
>CM057135.1:8148862-8524985 GCA_029964075.1 Patiria pectinifera
GTTTTCGATTTGTACTTCTCTCCGAGGTTAGGGTTTTATTTATCTTGCTGGAGTGTAGTGGAGGGTCACATCGATATGATAGACCTGGAACAGTAATAAAGTCACACGGCCTTAGAATTTACCTTGGCATAGGCCTACTCTGAGTCTTACTATAGTATTGGCAAATATGTTCACGTTTCAAAATTGCTTAACACCTGAACACCTCATACATTCATCATTCATGCTCGTGACATTAATAGGCCTACCTCTGTAATTACCTTGCTAAATTATATACACCTCATCAGTAGAGCCTATTCAAAATGACAGAATTCAAGTGTTCTCTGCACTCTAAAAACGGATTGGTTGAAAAAAACTACTTATCTAATAGGTTGACCCCATATTGGTTTTTTTTAACCAATATATTGGTTAACTAGTGACCAATACGTTGGTTGTCCACCAACCAATCACATTGGTTGAGCAATAAACCAATCCTTTAACCAAAACATTGGTCAAAAGTAACCAACATGTTGGTTGCTCGGCAACCAATTACATTGGTTGAGCAATGCAGCAATCCTTTAACCAATATATTGGTCAATAGCGACCAATATGTTGGTTGCTCAGCAAACAATCACATTGGTTGAGCAATCAACCAATCCTTTGACCAATATTTTGCTGCTCGGCAACCAATCACATTGATTGAGTGACGAATCAATGCTTATTGATTGATATTGGTCACAGTTCGTAACAAATAGGTTGGTTTTGAAGCAGCCAATCACATTGGGCCAGCACTGAAGCAATCTTCAATGGTTGACATTTGAATAATGTCCAATAGGAAGCCAGCAATCACATTGGTTCAGCAACGAAGCAATCCTGAAGTTTTCATTTCAGACATGAACAATCCTTATCGAGATTAACCAATGTATTGCGGTAACCAATCACATTTGTTCAACCATGGTTCAACCTATGGTTCAACATATCAACCAATTCATATTGGTTGCCTACGGAAGGACCGAATCAACTATTTTGGGGGTGCAAGATGACCAGTGTTCAAGATTCTCACAGGAATTCCAATGGGATGTAGAGCATAATTGTGTAAAAAATGTTTTTCAATAATAACAGATTTTATGGCAAACCAGGAATTAAAATTCCCAATCCTGTTTGTCAAAGATGTCAAAACATTTAATTTGCTGCATTTACACTGGAATGACCCTTCATAAAAGTGGAATGTCCCTGAGCCACGCATGCAATTTCAACCTATTGCTACTAGTACCAAACCAAACTGCTACCTGTGTTCCTTGCCCCATGCTTCGACAATCCGCTGCTTGCTTGTCTCTCTGTTTCAGGTAAGAATTTTCTTTATCTTGGCATAATTTGTAGGATGATGTACTTTGATGAAAGCTTAGACTACTTCGTTCACTGGTTTGAAAGCCTATTTTTGGGGGCTTGAAGGAAGTCAGTATTTTTTGCAGTTTTACTCGAAGCATTGTTCACTTTTTTCATTGTGTGAACATTACGGTCACTGAAAATTGACCATATTCTGGTTCTGGGGTGTGGATTTATTTTTTGAATTTTCTTTGGAATTGCATGTTATTTTACTTAAATAGCTCTAGTTTCAGAGAGTGTATAATGTATAGATTATTTTCCTGGTGGTTTTTGTATACAAGTTATTTGTTTTTAGTTGGGATTCAGTAGTTTGAGTTGAGATTGCTCTATGGTTTAAGGCCACTACAGATAGTGTAATGGCCGCCCAGTCAGGCCTCGTGGTCCAAGCCGGGACATTCCAGAGACATATGGTAGGGTAATTAAGTAGCCAGGCTAGTCTGGGACAACATATCTTTGACTGTGGTCAGTCATGGGTCAATCTACTTTCCTGTTGTTCGATTGAACTACATGTATGGAGGCAAGTGCCAGGTAATTGGGCAGAGTCTGGATCTTTTGTTGGAATTACTTACGTTTAGAAAATCTGATGTTTTTCTTTAACAAGTCTTGGTTTTGATTTGTGGGCAGGGTTGGGCCAGAAACAACCCATGTTAAGTGTTTACTGATGCATATCTTCACTGCATATTTTTTACTTAGCGTTTTTGTTTATTTCACAATGTGTGTGTATCTCAGATTGTATGTTGAGGACTTCCAGCTTCTCTTCAAGGAGCAGGCTGGCAATTTCATAGCCCCATAAATGTGGCCTATTTACTGGACTGCCTCCGTAAACATAGGCCACACACCGACCATGTACAAAAACGTGTCGACGGAGCCAAATTTTGATTTTCACATTTAGGCTTACTTTGTAGGTTTTTTTTGCTTTAGAAGCATTCTCACCCTCTATATAGGCTAATCAGAAAGTGCTGCCTTTTTCAGATGTCCATTTTTCGTGAAATTTCCAGATTCATTTTTACACGTTTTTGTATCAAAATTTCAACATGAAATTTCACAAAAATTAGACATCTGAAAAAGGCAGCACTTTCTGATCAGCCTATATTGAGGGTGAGAATGTTTCTAAAGCAAAAAAAACCTACAAAGTAAGCCTAAATGTGAAAATCAAAATTTGGCTCCGTCGACACGTTTTTGTACATGGTCGGTGTGTGGCCTAGTTTACGGAGGCAGTCCAGTAAATAGGCCACATTTTGGGGCTAGCAATTTCACAGCAAGGTGGGAGATGGTGGCACCAAAGCTTTGGAAACAAATACAGCTAGACTGCTGCTCTAGCTGAATAATCTTGTACCTGGCCAAGACGATGATGAAGAGGATGCTGACTACTACCCAGCCCTGGGTGAGTTTTGCCCTCTTTATTCAGCTGACGATTTGTTGGCATAATAATTTTGTAAACATTGTAGGGGAGGTTCAATATTTAAAAAAATATGTTGCTGTCCACCGTGCACCTACTGTACGTGAGCGTCATGGAGAGTCATGGGATAGACTGGTCAGAGTGGCCATTACACTGATCGTGTAGGTTGCACATGTATAAGACTGGAACTTCTTTTGTCAGATGGGCCCTCGAGAGGGACTACAGCAGTATACTTGCTGGACATCGCTTGAAGGAAATTTGTCATTTTTTGTGGTATGACCGCCATCTAGTGCTGTTATTAAAGCATTTATTATGCACTCCGCTTTATTATTCCATGATTGCTTCTTTGCAGAGGACATAGCTGCAACACTGCTTGTCATGCTGCCGATGCTATACACAAGAACAGTGTCTACTGCGAAGGTGAAAAGTGGAAGCCAAGCATAGCCGCAAGGTATGTTACCGTTGAAGATAACTTTGTTTTATGAGGTTTTGGAAAGAATGCATGCGACATGTTAAATGCCGCCATGTAGCATGGACAGGGTAACCAATAACACACATCAATCTGCATGGAATTGAAAACTTGCGGTACTTTATCTGAAAGGAAAAGAGGACATAATTTTAGCATAGTTAATGCTTTGCAAGTTGCTATCGATTTGTTGCTTCTACAATGTACATGATATTTTTCATATGTGAAGCTTGCTGACTGAAAATGCACCTACTTCAACAGTTACGAGTTTCAAATTTGATAATATAATGAACCTTGCTTTTCAGTATGGAACAGACCTTGCCAGCTTTATCCAGAGGAGGGACGAGGAATGCAGCAAGACGGGAGTAACTCTCAAGACATACCATGGACCATTTCTTCAGTTCTTTAATGAGTTGACAGTGGCAAAGCTGTTTCGAGATGACCGTTTATGGTATTAAAGTTTTAAAATAACATATTAAAGGTTTTCTGAAAATTTGGGAAGTTCATTTTTCACAATAAACTGATGCAAAATAATGTATTTTGTGAAAAGTGACGCAATAACATTTGGAAAGAAACTTAACCTTTTTCAATAGCTTGTGCTCATCTAGTAAATAATTATCTGAAGTTGCTTCCTTTCAAGATGAATCAGAACAATTTATACCAAGTTTTGAAAAATCTACTTTCAAGATTAGGCAATTGTTAATAAGATTTATAATGAATTACAAGACAATTCAGCAAGTCTATCTGTAAAATTGTCAATTTGAAGAAAACAAATGCTGAACTTAAAGTACAAATCTTGAATATCATCCAACTTCCATTGGGGAGAACCACAAGATGGGTTCAAACTAAAAGTTAAAATTGACTGAATCCGAGGGAGAGGGTGACGAAATTACGGAAACTAAAATATAACATCCACTTATTAAGCAATGATGTCTTTTATCATGCATGGCCAGGTCAGTTGTTTTTGTTTGTCGTTTGTTTACAACACAGCGCCAATTCAATCTGCAACAGCAGTGATGCACCAGATGCTTGCATCTGTTTAAAATTCAAAATTGTAATCCTGTTCTTTGATATCAAATTTCCACTTTAAGTCAGAGAGCAATAATATTTCATCTTTAATATGAATCAATTCAACTTTTAATCTCTCAACTTTATTATAATTTCAAAATGAGAATTCATTCATGCGCTGTGTCCATTGTAAATGTACGTACTGATATTCTTTGAAATAAAACCTACATGCAGAGGATGAACCCCAGCAATTATGTTGGTCTATTAAATATTTTTGTTCTGTAAACTAATTAAACCACTTTGCAACTTTAACCAATAAGATTGGTCATTCCAACCAATATAATTGGTTATCTTTAACCAATATATTGGTTGTTTTGACCAATATGTGATGGTTAGTATTCTAACCAATGTCGGTTGGTTGAAAAATTAAATTAACCAAGACTGGTTATGGATTGGTTGAAAACGAACTAATCTTGATTGGATAAAAAAAAATAAAAAAAAATAGAGATGTGTTTGTGGACAAACACAAGCTGTTTCGGATATTGGAAATACTCTGAGCACGGGATGAACAATCAGTGACGTCACTATAAATGTCGTCTATAACAGCCCATTATAATATGTACATGTCAAGTTACAACCAAATCGAACATTTTAGTTCTGTAGATATATAGACCTTTAAAAGAATAAAATGCCCCTTTAAGGGACTTCACATGACATTTGATGATGACTTCACTTCAATTTCAATCTATAAAAAAAACACATCCATGTGAATATGCATACCAATCAGACTTGTACTTCCGAAGTTCAATTTGAAGAAAAACGTATACAAAACCAATAGGGAACCAATGCATCTTTAATGTGATGTAACCTGACACCTCATGACGCCACGATGACGAATTTCTCCTAGGACCATCTATGGGTAGTGTGTACCAAGTATAAAGTAGATCAAATTTACGAAAGTGCCAAAGAGGAGCATTTTAAAACGTGTACAAAACCTATGGGGAAAATGTGCATCTTTAATGCGAAGTAATGTGACATCTGATGACGTCACAATCACGAATTTCTACAATGACCATCTGTGGGTGATGGTCTAAGTGTGTACCAAGTGTAACGTCAATCGGATTTACGAAAGTGCCGAAATGGAGCGTTTTAAAACATGTACAAACCCTATGGGGAAAATTGCACCTTTAATGTGACGTAACCTGACACTTGATGACGTCACGATCACGAATTTCGTCTAGGACCATCTGTGGGTGGTGGTCTAAGTATGAATTAGGTTAAAATTCGATCGGATTTACGAAGATGCCAAACTGGAGTTTTTTTAAACGTGTACAAAACATATGGGGAAAAATGCATCTTTAATGTGACGTAACCTGACAGCTGATTACGTCACGATCACAAATTTCTTCTAGGACCATCTGTGGGTGGTGGTCTAAGTGTGTACCAAGTGTAACGTCGATTGATTTATGAAAGTGCCGAAATGGAGCATTTTAAAACATGTACAAACCCTATGGGGAAAAATGCATCTTTAATGTGACGTAACCTGACACTTGATGACGTCACGATCACAAATTTCTTCTAGGACCATCTGTGGGTGGTAGTCTAAGTATGTACCAAGTCTGAAATCAATCGGATTTTAAAAAGTGGCAAAGTGGATTGGTAGAAGAAACGTGTGTTAAACCTATGGAGAAAAAGTCTGAAAAAGGAGAAGAAAAAAAGGAAGAAAAACTAGAGGTCTATGTCTGTTTGCAACAGAACATAGGGTATGAACATAAAATCTGTCAAAGTTAGCCGAAAATCGGCTAAAACGGTCACTGTGGACAGGATTTGACCTCGGCAATATGATGTATGTGCGTGTGTATATGGTCTTTGCTTGGACAAAGAGTGATCTAAATGAATTACTGGCAAAGAGTAGAAAATGCACTTTGAAAATCGACAATTTTTTTTTTAATTTTTGATGAAATCATCGTGACGTCACTTCGGACTTTGCAAACTAGTACGATTATCTACCTACCCACCAAGTGTCATGACAATTGGACCTTTCCTTATGAGTTTTGAAAAATCGCATTTTGATGACGTCATAATGACGTCACACATTTTTCAAGTTTTGTGCGAATACCTATTACCTAAAAGACCAAATGCAAAAAAGAATTTTGCATTTTGCATGTTGCGTTCGGGAGATATGGCTAAAAGGTCCAAAAAATCAAATATTCATATAAAATCTCAGGATGACGTCATCATAATGTCACCTCATTTTTAATCTATAACACATCCTGGTATAGCCACATACATGTACCAAGTTTCAACCCAATCGGACTTACATTTCTGTAGATATAAAACTTCACAATATGCACGTAAATTTTCAAAAATCAATAAAAAATTAGGTGATGACGTCATCGTGACGTCATAGTCTTGGCATAATTTTTGTATGAGGGTCTTCCTTGGCTGTAACTTTGATGACGATTCCAGATCGCCAAGTTATAAAAATGGTGAATTGAAAAGTGTACAAAGTCAATGGGTTAAAAATCCCACAGCAGAATAACTGCACCTTTAAATACGTGATTTGCCTTTAAACTGAATTACTTTTATAAAATATTACTTGATATTCTGACTCTTGGGAATATTTTCAATGAAATGGCAAACGTAAAAAAATACGATTTCTTTTTCCTTCTCACAGTAATTCTCGGCCGAAGTTCAGAAACACTCAGTAAGATATATCAGTGTTGTATAGGGAAAGACTTGTGGAGAAAGCTGTGTACAAAGTCTATGAGAAAAAATAATTATTCATGAATCCATAATAAATCATTTGATGATGACGTCATCATAATGTCATAGTCTTGGCATAATTTTTGTATGAGGGTCTTCCTTGGCTGCAACTTTGATGACGATTCCAGATTGCCAAGTTATAAAAATGGTGGCTTGAAAACGTGTACAAGTCAATAAGTTAAAAAATCCTACAGCAGAAAAACTGCACCTTTAAATACGTGATTTGCCTTTAAACTGAAACATTTTTATAAAATGTTACTTGCTATTCTAACTCTTGGGAATATTTTCAATGAAATAACAGGCGTAAAAAAATACGATTTCTTTTTCCTTCTCATAGTAATTCTCGGCCGAAGTTCAGAACTACTCAGTAAGTGTATCAGTGTTGTATAGGGAAAGACTTGTGGAGAAAGCTGTGTACAAAGTCTATGAGAAAAATTAATTATTCATAAATCCATAATAAATCACTTGATGACGTCACCATGACGTCACTCTTCGAGACACATCTTGGCTATAGGGACTATGCTTATGCCAACTGTCAGTGATGTCTGACAAAGATTAATGTCAAAAGTGCTATAATACGTCCCTGTCTATGCGCATGCATGAACATAAAATCTGTCACAGTTAGCCGAAAATCTGCTAAAACGGTCACTGTGGACAGGATTTAACCTCAGCAACACGTGCGCTGCAGGCTGACTGACATACGATGTATGTGCCTATCTACAACGTACGTGCATGTACATGTACACATTGTGGACGTCCTGTGCATGTTTTAAAGCAGAGGTATTGTCAACCTGAAGTTTTAAGCGTGCGCAGGGCATGTCCGAGTTTGCTCATTGCCTCGAAGCTTTGAAATGTTTAGACCTACCCTTAAATGGACAATTTAAGTAAAAACTAATTTAAAAACTGCCATGGTTGATTTTTCAGGAATTTTCAAAAGAAAAAGGGTCTTTTCATTATAACTTCCGGTTTGATGACGTCATCTGCCTAAAACTTCGCACACGTCTTAAAGGGGTTAAGGTCATCATATCCACCAATATTTAGGCGATTCCGACAAACTTCGCCACAGACATCTATTCAAAATACATTTTTGAAAATTTTCAACCTGTCGCTAGAGGGCGTTCGAAGATTGCATGACGTCATTGGTAGATGATTTGAAGAATACTATCGGCCAAGAGACTAACACCGTTAAAAGCAAGTTCATATCTATTACCACTTTTAAATAATAAGCCACTTCCGGTTTTGGCCTTTTTCGACCGGAAGCAAGGGTTACGTGATTTTACGCACACTGAATGAAATAAAGACCTCAACCTACTCTACCACTTGCCGGCAACAGAATGCTGCGGACGCGTACGGTTGATTTCTTATGCACTTTTAAATATTAAAAGTGCCACAATTTAATTGCCTATAAATTAACACAGGATGACGTCATCATGACGTCATCATTCCACAATGGTGTTTAAATTACGGTCTTTGCTTGGATAAAGAGTGGTGTAAATGAATTATTGGCAAAGAGTCGAAAATGCCCTTTGAAAAGCGACAATTTTTTTTAAATTTCTGTGTACAAAATCTATGGGAAAAATTAAATATTCAAAAATCTATAATAAATTAGTCGATGACGTCACCATGACGTCAATCTTCGGGACACATCTTTGCTATAGGGACTATGCTTATGCCAACTTTGAATGATGTCTGACAAAGATTAATGCCAAAAGTGGCGTGTAGAAAAAACGTGTACAAAGTCTATGGGCTTTTGGGAAAAACAGAAGAAGAGGAAGAAGAAGAAGAAGAAGAAGAAAGAAAAAAAATCAGAACAAAAAGAAAGGCTTTTCCTCAACAATGCGGAAAAGCCAAAAAAAAAAAGAAAAAAAAAATCTTAACGAAAACAAGAGCTGTTTCGGTGTGTTTACCGAAACAGCTAAAAACATGGTGGTTAGTATTCTGACCAATATAGATTGGTTGAAAAGCAAACCATTTCAGATTGGTTATTTTAACCAATAAATTGGTTGGACACATATCTACCAACCACATTGGTTGAATTTGACCAATATATTGGTTATTTCAACCAATCTGTTTTTAGAGTGTGTGTGTCTTTAGTAGTATATCCTATGAAAGATATGTCTGTCACGTTGTGCGTTTTCATAAAAGTGACCCCAATTTCATTGTGTTGTGTTCAGTTGACAACTGCTCATATTCAACAAAGAGCTGGGGTGGTTTTAAATGTCATATGTCTAAAAAACACAGAGATTAGCATAATCAGAATTTACAGGTCAGCGATGATGAAAGTGACACTGGAATGGACAGTGACAATGACTTAAACCATGCTGGAGATGTAGCAGTTGATGCCAGGCATCGTAATGCTGCATTTGCATTAGCTTTAGAGTGTGGTTGCAATATGCCATCGTCATCCGTTAATGAAGTAGTCCAGATGGTGTCATCACTAATTGACGATTAGGAATTCATACTACAGTTAAGAACTGTGCTACGTTGCCCCACAGCTTGTAATACTTGGAGATAAGTATGTTTCAGTAAAGGGAGAACTAATCAAGAGAGATGTTGTTGGCTATGCTGTTCCCTTTATCTAAAAAAAACCTGCTGCATATGCCAGAAGTGTGGAAGTTTGTGATTCATCCTCACACTAGTCAGTCTGAGTACATGTTTGACATTTGCGACGGGGCTTTCTTTAAGATGGATCCAGTATTTGAATGAAACCCCAGGGCTTTGCAAGTCATCCTAAACACCGATGACATTACAATTGTCAACCCTATCGGATCACATACAAAAAAGCACAAGTTGAGCATGTTCTATTATACACTGGTAACATTCCACCTAAATGTCGATCACGTCTACAAGCAATCAGACTTCTTGCAGTGGCTAAAACAAAAGATCTTCGTGAAAGTGGACCAGGGGTATTGTTGAAGGACTTCATTTCACATATGAGAACACTGTCCACTGGAGGTCTGGACATGCAGGTTAATGGAAACAATGTACATCTAGAAGCACAGATAGCTGTAGTAGCATGTGACACACCAGCAGCTCAGTGGTTTGGAGGATTCAAGGAGGGTGTCTCATTTGCATATAGGGCATGTAGAAATTGCAAAGCAACAGAACATGAAATGAAGAGACAATTTGTTGAAAGGGATTTTGTCTTGAGGAATGAGGAAGAGCACCGAAGACGATGATACATGCTGGATGACAACTTGTCAAAATGTGCACGCAAGTACTGGAGCAGGCAATGGGGCATAAACAACCGTAGTTGTCTCCAGGAAATTCCAGACTACAAGCTTTGCTCTTGATAATTATGTTCAGGACCCTATGTACCTTTTTTTTCTGGAAGGAATTGTTCCCCATGAGTTGAAATATATGCTGAATGATTTCATATACAATTCAAAATACTTCACTCTGAAGTGGCTGAATTCAATGATAGTTTCATTTTCATACACATATCTTGAGGCAGGGTCCAAACCTGAACAAATTCATGAGAGCTGTTTGAAAAGTGAAGGAAAATTCATACAAACATCAGCTTCCATCTTGACCTTAATTGTTACACTGCCTTACATGATCGGGAGCAAAGTGCCAAGAGATGAGCCAAAGTGGGTACATTTTCTCAGGCTGGTTCAGCTCACCCTACTTGCAACAAGCCCTTACTGTAATGCAATTACAGCTGCACTGATGTCTCAGTCAATATATGAACAGCACAGTCATTTTGTGACACTATCCCCCATGGGCCGTGTTTTACCCAAAATGCATTTTTGTGTGCATCTTCCACGTCAACTCCTTTTGTATGGACCCTTGAGACATTGGTGCATGAGATTTGAAGCAAAGCATGGTTTCTTCAAAACTAAGAAGTGGAAGTGTTTCAAGCATCTTCCCTTGAGCATTAGCACAAAGCACCAGAAATATATGTCATACAAAACAGTTTGGGTCACTCACACAGAGAGAGTCATTTTTGTATTCAGGAGACATCATAAAAGAAGGAAGTTCTGTGCTGTTCAATGATAAGTACCCTGAGCTTGTTGACAACACGTCGGGCATCTGTGGAGTTGATGCTGGGCAAGGCTTGCAAGTGTACGCAACTAACTGTGCTACCATACTTGGGCACACAAAGTAGGATGCTGCCTTGTTCTTTCTTACAAAGGTGATGATTTACCCATCTTTGGAATTCTTCATGATATTTTGATCCACGAAGGAAAAAAAAATCAGGAACCCCCCTGCTCCGACACCCACAATGTTTATGCTAGTAATAATGTCTGCCTTGCCAAAAATACGTACAGAGCAAGCTTGGTTGTGTAAATTATTCTATGATAAAGTGTTATTAATCGTCACATGTTAACAGCGCCCCCATTGAAATTATGGTATGAGCCCCGCGCCCCCTCCCCACACTCCCCTCCCCCTGGTTTTACGGGGATCAAGTGTTTTGAGAAAGAAAAAGTTGTCAACATTTCACACTTGTTTTTTGCTGATGACAAACAAAACCTGCAAAAATTCCTGGATCCGCCCCTGGGGGTCATGAAAACAAATTAAAAATGACAAAAATAACACAAAACGCCCACATACAACTGAAAGTTGTAACCCTGGGTTGTTGTTGGTTAGTTTGTATTTGGGGGGGGGGGGGGGGGGGGGGGGGACTAGTGGCAGGGAGGGAATGCGTGCTAGGTTTAGGGTAAAAGGGTTACAGGGGATAATACTGATAGATGGCAACATTTTCCTTTCACATGTACCACCATTTCTGTCATTTCAGCACAGCAAAAGTTTGCATTTGCATCGAGTGACTTGTTGGCAGTAGTTCTGGAGGAAGATGGGTCTGAAATAGACGACACTGAATCCCTCATGGAATTTTCCAAGTCCATTCTGATGATTCTACAACCAGGACAGACATGGCATCGAAAAAATCCACTCCTCCAGCAGAATTGCCTTCTGAAAAGGGAAAAAATCATGCTCCGGATGAGTACTTAGAAATCAAACCAATAGACGTGGATGTTGGTCTACCAGTACAAAAACCTTCCCTGTACCCACTACTGCTTGTGGGATTTCATCCCGGGTGGCATCAGGAACTTCATTGCCATCATTAAGCACAACCATTCAGCAACATCTAAAGACTGGGACAGAATTTCAGATTTGGAAAGAAATGATTGCAGAGGCTGCAAATTACTACACTGCCAACTTCCCCAACAGCAGCAGCTCATCCGAATATCATGACATTGGCAAGAAGACGCACCAAGAATTTCCTGCAATTGCCCGAGAAGGAGAACTTGCATGGGTAAATTTGTTTCTGCTCAGTTTTACCTCATTGGTCCTTGATTGGTTGTGCTCATTGTAGGCTAAAAAATTGTGTGTGTTTATTATCTTTTGTGATTTTTTTGTCACGCGATTACCCTAAACTTTGTTACACATAAGATAAATTCATAAGATAGTGAATTTAAAGTCATTTGCACAGCCCTGTTCGAGCTCCAGCTGACAAGCACAAGTGTTCCAATGTGTTTTTCTTTCCGAGAACAATTCATCAAAGTATTTTAAACGCTTCAGTAGGAAATAAAGGAGCTGTATCAAAAATGTTCCTTTTCATATCAGTTGCAAATTCATAACCTGGTCAGCGAGTAACACTTACACCCCTGCATGAAAATTTTATTCTTTTCTTGCTAAAATTATTCCTGAGGTATAAAGTGCTAATCAAGGAGCATCGTGAGCAGTTTTGGCCCTCTGCCCCCACCCTCTGCAATCCATGCTAAAACTTGCTGCATGCCCCCCCCCCCCAACCCAAGCATCCGGTCAAAGTTGTTTCTCATTGCGTGGTGTGTGCTCCATCAGCTGGAGAGAACAACATTGAGCGGGAGTGGGTGTCCCAACCATTTTCAAGTTGATCTGCCAGCGATCATGCAGATGTATGTGTTGAAGCAGCATGCCCACTTAATGCTACTGATTTCCCTGGATTTCTTTCAGTCCTTCTTCACGAAATGCTTAAGCCAGAGGATTCGACACATGCGATGGGCATCAAAAAAGAAGACTAGAGCAAGAGGTGGATGCTCAATGGTGAGAACATCCAATGTACCGATGGTGGAGGTGAATCGTTCATCGGTAGAGTGTTGGTTGCAGAGACCACAGAGATACCGTCTGGTCACGAAGCTGTCGTGCCCGGAGTAGTGGCTGAGAAACGTCATGGGCTGGTTGGGCCAGCAATTGTTGAACCTCTTGAGGGAGGAGGCGAGTTAGCCACGAAAGGCTTAGCGCTAGGGCGATCATTGGTAGAAGCAGGGACTGAGTACGTTCCGCTGAGAGTTTTCAATCCTGGTCGTGTGACCAGGACAGCTGGAAAGGGGACAACCGCAGGAGTTATCTCTGCGGTCGAGTCGAGTGCAATTCAGATAGGCAAAGTGGCTACTTGTGCCGCAGAGCCTGAGTTACCCGAGCACTTAGTGGATTTATTTGAACGGTGTCAAGCCAACGTAGACGTAAAACACTATGGGTTGGTCCAAGGGTGTTTGAGAGAATTTCAAGATGTCTTTTCGAGGGGTGAGTTTGACATTGGTCGGACTGATGTGGTTCGACACCACATCAATGCCGGAGATGCAAGGCCGGTATTAAGGAACGGCCAAGGCGTCACCCATATAGTTACCAGGAGGAGATTCAGAGGCAAGTTGTTGACCTCCAGGCGAGAGGCATCATAGAGCCTTCTGACAGCCCCTGGGCTGCGAACGCTGTCCTGGTTGGCAAGAAAGATGGGACAAAGCGGTTCTGTGTGGACTACCGGAAGCTTAACGATGTCACCACCAAGGACGCTTACCCAGTGCCACGCATTGATGAGACATTTGATGCGTTGCATGGGGCGAAATGGTTCTGTACCTTAGATTTAGCGTCAGGGTACTGGCAGGTAGCTCTCGATGAAGACGCCAGCCAGAAGTCATCCTTTGTAGTGAGGAATGGTCTCTACCGCTGGAAGTGCATGCCCTTTGGGTTATGCAACGCTCCAGCAACATTTGAGCGCCTTATGGAGCAGGTCATGAGGGGGCTGCAGTGGGAAATCTTATTGATTTACCTAGACGACATCATTGTGGTTGGTCGAACGGTTGAGGAGACCCAAGAGCGTCTCCGAATAGTGTTGGGTAGGTTTGAGAGATGCTGGACTCAAGTTGAAGCCCAGCAAATGCCATTTATTTAAACGGTCAGTGATTTATTTGGGCTATATTGTCTCAGCTGACGGGGTGGCAACGGACCCCAAGAAGGTCCAAGCCCTTGCCGATTGGCCAGTCCCTCGATGTGTAAGGGATGTGAGAAGTTTCTTGGGCCTCACATCCTATTACAGGAAGTACATCAAGGGTTTCGCAAAAATTGCGAGTCCGCTCCAAGCCCTTACAGAGAAGGCGAGGGAGTTTGTTTGGAGCGAGGCGTGCCAGGTGGCATTTGATGAGCTTAAGGCTAAGCTCCAGTTTGCCCCGATATTGTCCTATCCAATTCCAGAGGGCGATTCTGATTGTCATCTTCCGGTAGGCTACGGTAACTGGCCCTTTGACTTTATGCCCGTACAGCAACTCGAAAGGACTGACGCCCAGGTGTTCATGGGGACTGTCACGGTAGGCAAAACAGACAAACAGAATACAATCATCCCAGTCTTTAGCGTTATTATCAGCGCAAAGTCGACGGAGAACGGCCTTCAAAGTTTCACTGAAGCGTTCCACGATGGCATTTGATTGGGGATGGTAAACTGACGTCACGATGTGCTTTACACTAAGCAGTTGATACACCTCTCGCATCACTTCAATCTTGAAGTTAGATCCCTGATCTGTTAATATTTTATGAGGAAGTCCAACCTTGCAGAAAAATTCGACCATGACCTTCGCCATTGTTGTCGCCTTCATGTCTGGTATTGGTATCGCTTCAGGAAAACGTGTAGCATGGTCGACAATAACGAGTACAAATCGATTTCTTCTATTGCTAAGGTTGAGGGGTCCCACAATGTCTATTCCCACACGATAAAATGGTTCACCTATCGTTGGCGTTGTCACTAATTTGGCTCGTTCTGATGTTAACTGCCTTGCAGATTTTTGGCAATTGGCACAACTTTGACACCAGTTCTTGACATTTCGGATGACATTTGGCCAAAAGTAGTGACGGAGAATGCAGGTTTTCGTCTTTTCAATCCCAAGGTGACTGATTCACGGAACTTGACTGGGACTACAATCTGGTGTTGAGTAAGCTCAGGGCGGCCATGAACTTGCCACTTGCGATACAGGAGGCCATCCTTCTCAATAAAGCAGCAAACATGATTTGGGAGATCTGCTTGCGGTACCACGTTTGCCCAGGCTTTGGTGAGAGAAACATCCTGTCTTTGTTCCTGTCGTAGTTTCGCTGGATTAAGTTCAAACAAGTCTAGGTGCTTGCTGTCCTCTCCAGGTGGAAACCACTCGGGGGCATTTGGATCAAGCCGACTGTTAGAGGTTGAGGTGTTGGTTTTGTCATTTTCAGGTTTGGCGGTTGAAGCTTTGGGTTTAAGAACTTGTTGTTCATCGTCTGCCTCTTCTTGCATCTGTTGGCGGCGTCTGGACTCGGCTCTGATCACAACTGCACCACAAAGCTGTTCTATATTGTTGCCTAGAAGGACATCACATGGGCAATGCATGACCACGACATCAGATTCAACCTCATCCCCACCAATGCGCAGAGTCACACGCGCTTTAGGCACCTCATCCACCATACCATTAGCAAGACGAACTACCTCCACATCATCAAGGAATTCATCATCAAGAATGAGATCGGGATGAATGACTGTAACGGTAGCACCTGTGTCTCTATACATGTCAGCTGGTCTTCCGTTTATCGTGCCATGGTAGAAATATGTTATGGGGTATGTACATGTAGAAGCGTTGGTATCGACACAGTTTATTCCCTTCCATGGACATGACTAGATGTTGATCACTGTGACGCTTGAAGCATCGCTTCCTCTGAGGTTGGTTAGTTACTGGAGATGGTTGTGCTGAATGGGGTGAGTAATTAGCTGATGAAGGTTGAGACTGAGTATTGGGTGTGCCTACAGTGTGGTTGGATGAAGTAGGCCATGACTGTTCGGTTTTCCTCTCAGTTCGAAGGCAATTTGTGTGCACGGGCAAAACGATCAGCAGCAGTTGCCATGTCTTGAAGTGATTCAAATTTCCTCTCCTTGATCCAAACACCAAGTTATGAGTTGACATTGCGGAGGAATTGTTCTTCAATGATCAACTGCGAGAGTTTCTCGAAACTGTCCACTTTTCGAGACTCGAACCAGTGTTTGCTCTCACGTTTCATGCGGATGATCCATTCATTGTTTGTTTCTGGGTCACCCTTTCGAGAAGCCCGGAATTTCCTTCTATACTCTTCAGGTGTAAGGTTGTATCGGTCAAGCACTGCTTTCTTGGTCTTGTCGTAGCTCTTGGTGTCCTCCAAGGTCAATCTCATGAGTGCTTCCTTGGCTTTACCGGTGAGTAGCGTGTGGATATAAACAGGCCAATTATCTTTATCAATTGATTGAGTTAAAGCCCACCTCGCAAACTGTTCCAGATACAATTCAATGCGTTCATTGTGGCTGCATTTTGGTAAGTTAGGACTGCATGAGTTTTTCTTTTCAGTTACTTTTTTGCTAGCCATTGTTTCTTCATGTTGTTTTTGCTTTTGTTTTAAGCTTTCTTCAAGGTTCTTTTGCTCTATGTGCAATCCTAACTTTTCTACTTCAAGCTTTTCCCTTTCTAACTCAAGTTTCTTTTCTGCTAAAAACCTGTTTTTGTTACTTTCTATCAACCCCTGTTCCCTTAACGTTGTTCTTTCTTCACGATCCTTGACCCTTTCTTGTACCATAAGTTGTAACTATAATGCAGAATCACCAAGCTTTGTTGAAAATTTAGTGGTAGTGGCTTGTTCACCACCTTCAACATCTAACCCTTCAGAGTAAGCAGCATCCTGCTGTAATGAACGTGTACCTAATTCACTGGCATAAAGGTCAAGCATTAATTCATCTTTGGACTTGCCTTCTGTTTCTATGCCTGTACTTTCTAATGGTTTTACTGGCTTGGCCATGATGACAATAATCCGACAACAACTACATACACAAATCTCAAAAGATTATACTCAACCATCAACACTAGTTTGTCAACGGAACAGTTATTCAAGGAAATCACTTTACCTTCAGTAATCAACCAATCAACAATTAAAACTTGGAACTCGGTTGCTTGAACACAAATCTGTAAATTACATGAATCTTTACAGTCGTTTTTGTTCCCCTAAACAATAAACATTAAATGTTTACATATATAACACATGAATTTCACATGTGGGGTAGAGGGTACCAGACCAAAAAAAATCACGGAATAGTTGCAATGCTTCTACAAAGCAGATATCGTTATAGCATTAGCAACAATGTGATAATCACAGGCTTCAAAATCAAAAATCACTCAATTCAACGATTAACCACTATCGTGCCTCATAATGTACATTAACAATGATATTCATATGCAATTCAGTGGTTCTCCAAAACAGTTTCTAAGTCTTGATCCGTGACTCGTACTTAACTGCCTTGGAGAGGATCAGGAGCAAGCACTCCCTCCAGTTCAACAACCAGGGATTTTGCTCAGTCTTTATTTCCGTCGATCGCAAAGTACTCACAATAGTTCTTGAATCGATGTACTAATGTCTTGTAGCTCCATTGACGACACCGTATCTGCTTCTGGTTTATTTAAACCCATCACCCACCGTCAACTTCCTGAGGGCAGCTGCGGCACACCGATCCGACGTCGTCGCCGTCCGCTCCGTTCAGTAACCCCGAAGCACGTGCGTGCAGCTTGCGGTCGTCTAGGGTCAAGTCCGGGTCTTCCCGCACCGCCCACGGTCGGTACGGCCGGCCGGTAGTACACAGCAACGGTGAAGCTTTGCACGAGAAGAAACTTGGTCTAGGAACGGACTCGACGAAAACGCGACACAGCACCACGTCGCTCCCGGATCCCTGCACCAGACGATTACGTTAGATCGATGATTCTAGTGCCAATTGAATCGAAAGTATCGCCTTCAATTTTTCAGATCGTTTCACGTTCACTGTCGTGAAATCAATTTTGACGTGTCTTGATATTATTGGGTACCCAAATTGTTCGTACTACGCGTACTTGCCCGTTGGTCCCTCGGTCTTACCGTCTCGGTGCCCGCCTTTAGCCAACAAAGAGTTTTTCGCGGGAGACTCTATTCGAAACGATGGGCAGTCTGCCGCCGGCCCTCTAAACCAAATTCTGGAGCAGTCAAAAACGGTCGTAGAATGTCGATATAGACCTCAGAAGAATCACTTGACGTAAGAAAAACCCTCTCTATCTATCGACCAGCAATCCCTACGACTACGCCAATATTACGGCCTGGTTTTGACAAGATGAAAAAACACGATGTTGCTCGTTTCGTCTTTGGTTTCGAATTTATTTTATTGGTATAGTGTGGTGTTGCATGCACAGTCTCATGGTAGAATGGTTTGTTACATAATATGGCTTTTATTAATTACTGGACCGTAAAACAAACATTAGAAAGAAATTCACCGAGGCATAGCACGGTGCCCTCCGCCCACCTCCGTACTCGTCAAACCTTTTTAAAGCTTTTTTAAATTGGTTTTGGGTCCTTTGAAATAAATCTCTGACTCGTTCTTTGTCTAATCCAACAACGTGATAATAACACGCCGCTATTAAAGATCGTTTGACGCATCCGTTTTCCCTCAATGTTTTGTAAATAACGATCGCGTTATATTTATTTATTGTTGCTTGAATGTCCTCGGGGTCTGTTTCTACGTCTATATCGTTAATTAGTGTTTTAGTAGTTGTCCATTGTTTCTTTTTAAACAGACCGATTAATTTCTTTTTAAACAGACCGATTAACATATTTTCCGTGTGCATATTCTGCCGAAAAATCCATATATCGTGCTATATGTATTCCACACTTTTTGCAATAGTACACACTCTGGATCTCGTCGAGCACGATAACGTGCTCGCATTGATGTGTTTCGGTTGATGATTTTATCGTTGGTATATTATCCGGCAATTTATCAAATACCTCTAGGTATTCACCATGTAAAGGATTCATTCATATCTTTAATAAAAAAAATATCTTTTAAATATTTTTTTTTCAAAGTAGCCATCGGTCTGATAGCATTACTCTCCATTTATTATTAAAAAAATAGCTCTCTACTTCTTTGGTCAAAAACTTGCCTTGATGATTCAGGCTGGTCCAATAGATATATACAATACCAAATTTGTAAAATCATACTTTTGACAAAAAATGTGACCTTCATACCACAATGAGCCAAAAAACACATTTCTTCCAATCTTATCTGAAAGAAGACATGTTAAGCTTTCTAATGATGTAGGTGTGTGTGGTGTTGGGCAATTGACAAATAACCAAAATTGTACCATCATTTTGCTCGTAGAAAAACGATTTTAAAAAAAATGCACTTTTTTTACTCGATATTGCCTATAGTTATCTAGCCTTTCGCCAAGTCAATCGTGGCTTAGAGCGGCGGAGTTGCGAAGACCCGAAGCGACTGGAGCAAAAATTAAGTTAGCACGCACGAGTGGCAAAGCCACGAGGCCTTTCCCAACTTGATTCTACCTGGTTCTCGATATTCACCTCGAGACCACGTGAGATAGCGCGGCGTGACCAAGCGTGTTCATTTGTGCTGCTGAACCTCGCGACGTTCAGACGTGACTTAGTGTCCGTGGCGAATAGTTTCTATACTTTACGCACACAGCATGGCTGGACAACCGACTGAGCACGGCGAGTTGACCCTGAGCCCGGAGGATGAAGTGTTTGCTCTCCTCTCACCTCAACCTTGTAAGTTGAAAAGTCCTCGGGGCTCAGGGTCTCCTGACGGGCTCTCTGGGTTTCCACCCGCGCAACCTGGTGGTGGCCAGAAATGGCGAACAAAAACAGGTAATACTGTTAGTAAAAAAAGGAAGTTTCCTCAGAATAAAAAGATAAGCTATGAGGAGAACACGAACGAGTCGCAGTTGGATAATTCTGAAGCTGTACAAAAATGTTCCCCAGACATAATGGCTTGAGGCCAAATAATGAAAGGGGCAATGGAATCAATGCAGACAAGCTTCATTAAACAATTCCACGAATTTACCCATATGTTCGTGGCCGTGCAGCCACAGTCTAATGACGAGGCTGAGAGCGAATCTGCTCATAAAGTAATGTTGCCGAAACGGCAAAATATGGAAGGTGGAAATAGTAGCCACTATGACCATGAGTCTAGCGTTGCAAGACTACTTGAGGAAACAAACCCTGACACAGTCAGCACAAGTGCTGCAACACCAGAAAATAATGTTGAACAAAACGAGTTACTTGCAAATATTGCACAAGATTTTCAGATAGATGAACAAACTTCTGATGCAGTACATGCCCAGTTGGCATCAATTGCAAACTCTATAATGCGGGACAAATTGTCCGATGAAGAATATTCGACGAAGACGTCAGTGACACTTGAGATGAGAGCGCAGCCCAAAGTCGGACGCACAAATGCGGCCGCACTCAGGGCAGGCTACTGTCAAGGTTGGGTTTGGTCTCCTCTCCATTTGGTCTTTCTGCTTCTGGTCTAGCTCCTTTAGGCGTCTCTCCTCAAAGGTAGTGACTCCCTCGTGGATGACTTGACGCCAAGTAGTGCGATATGCAACGAGGGTCTCCCAGCCAAGGATGGCATTGCCACAGCCTTTCAAGGAAGACTTCAGGCAGTCCTTGTATCGTTTCAATGGCCTGCCTTGATCCCTGGTACCAGACGCCAGTTCAGAGAAGAAAACCATCTTTGGGAGACGCGTGTTGTTCATTCGGACCACATGGCCTACCCACCGAAGCCGAGACTCGATCCTCCCACGAAATACCCAAGATCTTACGTAGGGATCGGAGATGAAACTGGTCTAGCGACTTGAGCTGTTTCCTTTACAAAGTCCAGGTCTCGCAGCCATACAACAAGGAGGTCAAGACAACTGCCCTGTAGACTGCCAGCTTGGTGCTCGTGGTGATGCCGCGCTCCCTAAAAATACGTGTCTGCAACCTGCCGAAAGACGCACCTGCCTTTGCAAGTCTGTTGGACACCTCTCTATCAAGGCTGCAGGTTGAAGTTAGACAGCTTCCCAGATAGGTAAAGGCATCAACATTTTTCAGCTTGGTGCCCTCAATTTCGATGACGGGGTCTGGGGCAGCATGGCCAGGTGCAGGTTGATGCAGGACTACAGTTTTTAGCAAGCTGATGGTGAGTCCAAAGGCTTTGACTGATGCTGAGAGGCTGTGGGCAAGGTCTTGTAGGTCTTGTTCATTGTGTGCTGTAAGGCCGCAGTCATCGGCAAAGAGAACGTCCCTTACAAGGGCCTCCAGGACTTTGGTTTTAGCCTTAAGACGCCGCAGGTCAAAGAAGCGACCGTCACTTCTATAACGGATGGTAATCCCTGCATTTGACTTGGATTGCGCAGCAAACATCATTGCAGCAAACAGGAGACTAAGCAGGGTAGGTGCCAGGACACATCCTTGCCTGACCCCGTTGGAGACAGGAAAGGCTTCAGAAATGGCACCATTCCCCATTACACGTGCAATAATGCCTACATGGAATGATCTAATGACGCTGATGATCTTTGGAGGACAGCCAAGCTTAGACAGGATAGCCCAAAGACCCTCTCGACTGATGGTGTCAAATGCCTTCGTCAGATCAACAAAGAGGATGTAAAGGCTTTGATTCTGTTTAGGGCACTTCTCCTGGATCTGATGCACAGCAAAGATCATGTCCACAGTCCCTTGGTTGCTTCTGAATCCGCACTGGCTTTCTGGGATCACATCATCTAGCAAGTGGTGTGTGATACGGTTCAGTATGACGCGGGCCATGACTTTGCCAGCTATACTCAACAAAGAGATGCCTCTATGGTTATCATATGCCGTTTTATCTCCTTTGTTTTTTTATATAGGTGGATGATGTTGGCATCCTTAAAGTCCTGTGGGACAGCACCTTCCTTCCAGAACAGCTGCATTAGTTGTGTGACCCTGGTGAAGATAGCCTGGCCTCCCTCTTTGAAGACATCTGGCGGAATCCCGTCTGGGCCGAGTGCTTTTCCTGGCTGTAGCTGTTTGATGGCTTTCTGAACCTCTTCCAGTGTTGGAGAGTCATCAAGACATGCTATGGTTGGACGTTGCTGCATGTCCTGGATAGCTTGCAAGTCGATCTGAGAGGCATTGGTTAGAAGCTTGCTGAAATGCTCGGCCCATCGCTGTACAATGTCCTCTTTCTCGTTGAGGAGTATGCCATCAGCAGAGCGGACAGGTGCCATGGCATTTGCGGAGGGGCCATAGATGGTCTAATTAAAACATCTTAGAGTTGTGATCGTCTGCATATTTCTGCAATTCAGCAGGTTTTGCCTTCCACCATTGGTCCTTCATACGTCGAAGCTCAGTCTGAACTTTACCTCGGAGGTGCTACAGATGGTCATGCTTTGAGGTTGACTGTTTGTCGCTAAGCCAGGTCGTAAAAGCTTCCTGCTTTTGCTTAAGGAGCTCGGGTATTTTCATGTGGTTATCGTCGAACCAGTCTTGGTGTTTCCTTTTGGGATGTCCAAGAGTCACTTCAGCTGATCTGTAGACCGTATCTCGGAAGCTGGCCCATGCGCTTTCAGGATCAGCCTCATTTGGCAAAGCCTCCAGATGGCTACTCAGACTGAGGACAAGTTCTTTCTTTGTGGATCATTTAATCTCCTGACATCCAGTTTCTTTTTGGTGTCACTCTCTTGGCGTCTTTGCTGATCTGCAACATGGAATGCTAGCTTGCTTCGCAGCAGATGGTGATCTGTCCAACAGTAAGCACCTCTCAAAGCCTTTGTGATATGCACGTCCCGGATATCGCAGCGTCTTGTGATGACGGAATCGATCAAGTGCCAATGCTTGCTGCGGGGGTGCATCCAAGTGGTCTTATGGATGTCTGGTACCTGGAAGAGGGTGTTGGTGATGGTCAGGCCCTGTTCAGCACAGAATGCTAGCTTGCTCCGCAGCAGATGGTGATCTGTCCAACAGTAAGCACCTCTCAAAGCCCTTGTGATATGCACGTCCCGGATATCGCAGCGTCTTGTGATGACGAAATCGATCAAGTGCCAATGCTTGCTGCGGGGGTGCATACAGGTGGTCTTATGGATGTCTGGTACCTGGAAGAGGGTGTTGGTGATGGTCAGTCCCTGTTCAGCACAGAATGCTAGCTTGCTCCGCAGCAGATGGTGATCTGTCCAACAGTAAGAACCTCTCAAAGCCCTTGTGATATGCACGTCCCGGATATCGCAGCGTCTTGTGATGACGAAATCGATCAAGTGCCAATGCTTGCTGCAGGGGTGCATCCAGGTGGTCTTATGGATGTCTGGTAACTGGAAGAGGGTGTTGGTGATCGTCAGGCCCTGTTCAGCACAGAAAGTGAGCAGTAGCTGGCCATTTGAGTTTCCTTTCCCGACCCCATGGGGTCCAATGACTTCTGGCCAGGACTGAGAGTCCATGCCCACACGAGCATTAACCCTTTCCATCCATGGGCGACTTTTGTCGACAAGAACTACCCCCCTGCTGATTCCCATGGGCGACTTTAGTCGACCAGGAAACCACACACGAAACACCCTCAACACGGACATATTCACTACTTTTCTGAAAGGCAGTATGTTGATATGTTTGGCCGCCCATACATCAACTATATACCAGCTAAAAGAGTGTTTTCGGATCTTTCTATTGGTGTGGTTTATTTATAGTGTTACCATTTCAAAAATATGAGAAACGTGCTTCAGAAGTATCCACGCACAATTTGAGGTATGGAGTGCCATTTGGTCATGTGGTGAAATGGCTTGCAGTTTGATAATTGGGACCAGATGAACAAAAAGGCATAACTTTCTTATATTTGCACGTATGGACTTCATTTTTACATCACATAAAAGAGTAAGGTTCAAGGAACAAACTTTACGCACAACACCTATGATTTTAATCACTCCTTGGTAGTGAAAATCTGGGTTGAAAAAAGTGAGTTTTTTACTCGTGCTTATTTTTTCACGCTCTAGGGCATGAAAGGGTTAAAGTCACCAAGTAGCAAGAGCTTGTCATCACTTGGGACTGCTTGAACTGCATGGTGGGGGTTCTGGTAGAACAGTTCTTTCTGTTCTTGGGTGTACATCATGGTAGGCGCATAGATGCTGATGGGTGTCTGGTGGGTTTTTCCTTTAGAGGTAGTCTCATTACCATCAGACGATCATTGATGCCTCTTGGGAGGGAATTCAGCTTCCTGACGAGGGCTGTGCGAATTGCAAAACCGACTCCAGCTTGACGCGCCTCATCCACAGCCTTTCCAGACCAGAAGAATGTATACCCTGCTCCAACTTCAGTGGTTTACCCAGTCCCTGCCAGTCGTGTTTCACTAAGGGCTGCCATGTCGATCTTGTGTCTCTGTAGCTCACGCCCAACAAGAGCTGTTCTTCGTTCTGGCCTGGCACAGCTTTTGTTGTTCATCAGTGTTCTGACATTCCAAGCTCCAACACATAAGTTGCTTTTCCGTTTTTTATGGGTAGAGTTGATAACCTTTGTGTATATTGAATTTCGACCGCGATAGTAGATGTCCAGTCAGCTGCGGTATGCTGACTGGATTAGATGAGACAAGCCTTTTTTAGGTCACCTGTTCTAGACCCTTCTCCATGAGGGGGGAGCAGTGCTATCCCTAAAGAGGACTGCTCCGTCGTCGAGGTAGCTGCCGATCTCTTCCCTTGCCTCAGTAAGAAGAGGAACGACCATCTTGCCTTGACCGCCTGGGTGCAGGTTCATGACTAGCGGCTCCAAGCGTCATCTTACGCCTGCTACCTTCACCACTCGCCCGTTGCCCCAGGACTTGTAGAACTGTAGGTGGTGGGGAGTAGCGTCCTGAATCCTGGGCAAAGCAGGTAGTATAGAGATCGTGGGCTGCCCAAATACCATGACCCCTCTCTCGGTGAGGCCGCTGAAGCCAAAAGGGATGCGAGTATAACGTTTTGACGACGGCCGCACTGCGGGAGTTGCCGGGGGTGACCATTTGGCCATTCCTCCGCCTACAGGGCTCCACTCCGGATTCCTTGGTTGACTCCCTAGCCCATTGCCCTGAGCAAGGGGGTTTGAAATCAGAGTTTTCCTTCTCCTAGTTGGGTTGCCAACAGCCCCACCCGCCCAGAGCAACTGGTTTCATGGCGCCAGAAACCCGCCTGCACACCTCTGCCTTCAGTTCTAAACAGGGTCGGTGCGTGAAGCCGGGCAGTGTGAGTTTGCTTGAGAGAGGCTATGTGAGACGCAGACTGTATGGCATATTTCTTGGATAGAGAGGGGCTCCGACCTCCAAATCGTCCCAGTCATTCCTAAGCCTTTTGACCCCAAACGACATGTATATAACCTATAACAGACCAAAGAACTGTGAAAAGGTGATCCCAACAAAAGTGAACAAACTCATTTGGGACAATATGTCGAGCAGTACCCGCTCCAAGGATGTCAAATTAAAAAAAATTCAGACATCCGTCATTAAGTCAGTTGTACCTGTGCTTCAGCTTTCGGAACAACTGCTTCAAGCATCTAAAAAGAAGGAGCTTGATAAACTTGACATAAAACCACTGCTGCGTAATGCAACAGATGCGATCGCACTTGTGGCTAATGCAAATTATCAGTTGAATATGCGACGCAGGGAATTTATCAAGCAAGATAGTAATCCCATTTTTAAACATCTTTGTGATACTACTGTTCAGTTCACTGAACAACTTTTTGGGGATGACCTACCCAAACAAGTCATAGATATGTCAGAAGTGAATAAGGTTGGCTTAAAATTGGCAATCAGTTCCCGTGGGGGACGTGCGAGAGGTCGGTCGGGGCACAGGTCATATGACAGAGGTTGCAACCAGTACCGGGGCGCAAGAGGCGCTGCAGGCCGGGTTTTTTTTGTACTCCCGCCCGTACAACAGCCGCCAATCTTGGCAGAGCGGCAAGCAGTCGAACAAGAACAAGTAAACCGGCGGGTAAGACAACCTTCAAATCAATGCCAAATAGAAACCAATAAAGCAGGTCGTTTAAAGGACTTTATTTCGTCTTGGAGGAATATTACCTCAGATAGGCAAGTTCTTGATACGGTTCAAAATTGCCATTTCGAATTCGAGGAAGGGTGCTGCCCTTTTCAAATATGGCCTCCAAGAGAAATTAATTTTCATGAGACAGAGAAAATTAGTCTTGATTTGGAAATAGACAAGCTCATTAAAAAGGGTGTTGTTATAAAACATTCTTTCCATCAAAAGGGACAGTTTGTCTCCACAGTTTTCCCCAGACTTAAGAAAGACGGCACTTATAGAATGATTTTGAACTTGAAGCAGTTAAACAAATCAGTTGCTTATAATCATTTCAAGATGGATACACTCGTCTCCGAAGTGCGACTAATGAAACCCGACTGCTAAATGGCCTCTTTTGACTTAAGAGATGCCTATTATTCGGTGCCAATTGCCCAAGAACACCAACAATTCTTAAAGTTTTCATGGCGAAATAAATTGTATCAAGTTACTTGTTTGCCAAATGGCCCAGCGTCAGCCCCAAGAATTTTTACAAAACTGCTGAAGTCAGTTTATTCAACCCTAAGAAAGAAGGGCTTTTTATCAGTTGGTTATATTGATGACTCCTACTCACAAGGAGACACAAAATAAGAATGTACCGAATATGTTCGGCAATCAGCCACGTTGTTTACCAATCTGGGGTTCCGAGTCCACCCCGACAAATCCGTATTCGAACCAACACAACAATTAACATTCTTGGGATTTATTCTGAATTCAAATAGTATGACTATTCAACCAACAATTGGCAAATTTGAAAAGGTCTGTAACCAGATAACATATGTGTTAAGCAAAAACCTGATTACCATTCAGGATGTTGCGTCCATTATTAGCGTCCTAGTTGCCTGCTTTTCAGGGGTTGAATACGGACAATTGTTCTATAGAAGCATTGAAACAGACACAATAAAAGCTTTGCAAAACAGCAAAGGCGATTTCTCTGCGCTTATGCGGTTGTGTGAGAAATCCAAAGAAGAGTTAAACTGGTGGCTTACTAATATAAGGGGCAGTGTCAAACAAAATTCTCATGGAGAGCCAGACTGTGTTATTCAGTCAGATGCATCCAAACTTGGTTGGGGTGCGGTCCATAAATCACTCCATGTAGGAGGCAAATGGACAACCACTAACTACTCAGCATATCAATTATCTTGAATTGCTAGCAGCATACTTGGCTTTACGTTCCTTCTGTTCCTCGTCAAGGAATGTTCATGTGCGCATCCAGATCGATAATACCACTGCAGTTGCTTACGTAATTTCTATGGGCGGTATAAAATCTAAGCCATGTAATGAAATCGCACAAAAACTTTGGTTTTGGTGTTTAGATCCGAATATATGGGTATCTGCTTCTTATCTCCCAGGATCGCAGAATGTTGCTGCGGATAAGAAGTCCAGATTATTCAATGATAGGATTGAACTGATTAAACCCAACATTTTCAATTGCATTTAATCCCTTTGGGGCGATATAGCAATTGATTTATTTGCATCCCGACTGAATAAACACATCTTGCCTTATGTTTCAAGGAGGCCAGATCCGGGCGCTCTTTTTGTAGACGCATTTTCAGTGTCATGGAAACCTTATTTTTTCTATGCGTTTCCTCCCTTCAGCATGATCGCCCAGGTGCCTTCAGAAGGTAGAACAAGAAGAGGCAGAAAGAATGCTGATATTTCCGCTCTGGACAACCCAATCGTGGTTTCCCAAGCTCATGGCGATGCTGGTGAACAAGCCAGTACTGCTGCCAAGACACAGGGATTTGATGACCCTACCAAGCAGCGATCAACTTCATCCTCTACGGAACAAGCTTCGGCTGGTTGCCTGCCACTTATCAGGACATCCTTCCAAACGCAAAATATTTCTCAACAAGAGGGAACCCAAAAACCCCCAAAACCTCGAAAGATGGCTTCGCTTCTGTCGTCAAGGACAGGTTGATCCAATATGTCCCCATGTGAACACAGTTTTTGACTTTTTGGCAGAATTATACCATTCTGGTCTTGGCTATAGTGCACTTAATATTGCTCGGTCTGCACTCTCAGCTACGGTAGTGACTAATAATTCCACTACTGTTGGTAATCACCCTTTAATTTGTAGATTTCTTAGAGGTGTATTTCAGTTAAGACCGCCCCAAACAAACTATACAGAGGTTTGGGACGTAAGTATCGTCTTAAGATATTCAGAGTCTTTACCCACTACAGGGGTTGACTTTAAAAGAAGTGACTTTTAAGTTAGTTACTTTAATTGCTTTGGTCTCGGCACAAAGATGCCTAACTTTTCATTTGATGGATATTAAGAATATGACAGTAACTGATTCGGTTTATACCTTCTTTTTTGCTATACTTAAGCAGGGCCGTCCAGGTCTGCCAAATGTTAAGGTTATTCTGAAGCCTTATTTGCCTGATACAAGTCTGTGCAGTTAAGACTATGGAAGAGTACTTACACCGAACAAGGCCGCTCAGAGGAGAGGAAAGTCAATTGTTTATTTCTCATTATACACCTCATACAAAGGTTACCAAGAAAACCATAAGCAAATGGATAAAACAAGTATTGTCAAACTCTGGCATTGACGTGTCAGTATTCAAACCACACAGTACCAGATCAGCTGCAGTGTCTGCGGCAAAAAGGGCTGATGTTACTATAAATGACATAAGAAGCACAGCAGGCTGGAGCACAGAAAGCACGTTTGCTAAGTACTATGACAAAGCTATTGTCATTCCAGCAACTGAGTCATTTGCCAGTGGTGTACCTCAATTGTAGAGAATTACTTCCTAGCATAAGAGTATACAGTCCAAAAGTCTGTTTAATATGCATTTTTATTTATTTGAAAACACATTTACAACCTTTATGATGAATGTTTGCATGATAACGTTGTCAGTGTTGTTATTGTAAGAATGTGTAATTAGTATATGCTTCAATAAGCTTGAGAGATAGTTGAGTGATGAAAAACAGTTGTAACAAAAGCACTGAACGAGAAATGCTATTAAAAGCAGGTGAATTCAAAAAAATATTGCAGCAAGATTTCTGCTGAACTGAACCAGTATGAAGTTGTGTGAATACACATTTTTCCTCTGTACCTGGCTCATGCGTTATCCTGCTTTGAAATCTCACGTGGTCTCGAGGTGAATTTCGAGAACGAGGTAGAATTCTAAAATTAAACGAAATTAAATCGAAGTTTTATTGGGATTCTATCGAGTGATCGATAGAACCGAGGGATCACGTGCCCTCAACAAAATCGCCGCTGCGCTTTGTCTAATGCGGGCAAGTTAAGCCCCGATGGCCTTCGTGAAAGGCTAATAGTTACCGTACATTTTAAGATGGTAATTGTGAATTTATGGAACTTCAATTCGGTCTCAAACTTGCCTCGATGGTTGAGGCTGGTTCCACAAATATAAAAAATACCACATTTTAAAAATCATATTTTGTAGCAAAATGTGACTTTCAGACTAAAATGAGCTCAAAAACACATTTCTCCAAAATTCAAAGCTCCACATCATGCCCAACGTAAAAGAAGACATATTAAGCTTTCAAATGATGTATTTTAAAGGTGAGTGTAGGGTGGGTTAATTAAACTCCTAAAACAAGCCTTTTTTTTAAGGTTCGCCGCTCGCTCGGCGGGGGGGGGGGGGGTGGGAGCTGTGCACCTGATCTTAAACAAATTACTATTAGATGTCGGCCATATTACTTGCCCCTTGAATTTAGCTGTGTGATCATGACTGCTGTGTATATACACCCACGAGCTACGTAGATACAGCCATCAAGGATCTTAGTACTGTAATTTCTCATTATGAATCTGCCTACCCAGATGAATTGGCTATTGTTGGAGGTGATTTTAATCAGGCTAAATCTTGACTACTGAAGTATTATCAACAAGTGACGTGTCCCACCCGTGGAACAAAAACCCTGGACCATTTGTATTGCCAGTAAAAGGGGGCATTCATATCTATTGAACGCCCACATCTTGGGAATTCAAACCATTCGATAGTACTACTCGTGCCGGCTTACAAGCAACATCTTAAGCGTTCCAAGCCAGTGACAAAAGCAATTCGCTAATTGGGATGTTTTCAAGATAGCGCAACTGATGTTGACGATTACACCGACACAATAACTGGGTATATAAAGTTCTGTGAAGAACTGTGCCTACCAACAAAGACAATGTAAAGGATAATGCCCGGGGTGCGCGATATTCGTGGGTAAGAATGGCCCGAGGGCGAAGCCCGAGGGCCATCTTACCCGCGAATGGCGCGTTACCGAGCAGCATTATCCGACTTAAACTCCACCCGTGACGTCCCCCTATTGTTTCTATTGTTATTATTTTGCACGAATGGAGCGACTTTGATTCATACAAAAACACAAGCAATTGTTTTATTGTGCAACTGTAAAATGCATTAGTATAAATGAAATTGTACAGAATTGTACTGCGTATTCTGAAAAGAACTTGTCCTGCTTATTATCAACTTTGCTAAGTAGTTTTTTGTTCTGATAAGAACAGTCCTGCTGTAAGTTCTACGAACTTGTCTTTTGGTCTCAACGTTTCCACTAGCCTGCTCTAGTCATCGACGATGACTAGAGACAGTCTCCTGACGATGACTAGAGCAGGCTAGTCGAAACGTTGAGACCAAAGACAAGTTCGTAGAACTTACAGCAGGACTGTTCTTATCAGAACAAAAAACTACTTAGCAAAGTTGATAATAAGCAGGACAAGTTCTTTTCAAAACTAATATCTTCTAAGCAGTATTTATTACCACATGGTGTTACCGCAAACCGAAACGATATAGAAATAACAGTTGATAAGATCTGAAATTTAAATGTTGTATTTTGAGCATGATAATGTCAGATACATTAAGCTATATTTTTAAATTTGTTATATGATAAAGTTTATTCAGACATCGTGTTTGCACTAAAACTGTTCTAATTCGAAGCTTTCTGTGTCGTCACTTTGCATATGTCAAAGCTACCCTGTGACTTTTATGGCTTTGTAAAGACTTAGATGGATTTACAGAAATATGAACTTATGCTTCCGTCTAATTGTTTGACCCCGAAAACTCATTTTCTGATTTTGTTTTCTTCTAATTTTGGCCATACGGACTGTGGATAGTGTCATGAAGAGGGTCAAAACTAGCGGACAGTCTCCAGTCGGACTACTTCGTCGACGGCATAACCAACGTAACTCGAAACTATAACTACTCATCATTGGACAGAAAAGGACGAGCTAATACAACTCAAAATTGCAAGATTAAGATTTTGGTGCATTTCTGAAAGCAAAACGGCTACAAGTTTTCCAGGCCGGGTTTACATTGCACGAACTTGTGATTTTCCTTTAACTGTTCTTGGGCACCATGGAAAAGACATTTCTTCAGGATGTTGAGTTCTTGCCGATCAACAATTTCTAGGACTACATGCTAGGCATTGAAGCCCAGGAACAAGATTGAGATATAAAATGTACTGCAAACCTTGTCAAAACATTTGCTTCAACTGTAAAACATTTATATCGTGGAAACGTTTATATTGTTACATGTAACATTACTATGTGCGAACATTCTGAACAAGAAAAAAATGTTTCGTGACTAATTTCGCCTAAACACTGTAAGAAAGTGTATAAGAAAATGCATGACATACTATTCGAGAAACGGTGTAGCACGCGCAAGCTGTATAAGAAACAAAGAAAGTTCTTAACTTTCACGCAATCGTACGAATGATGCATACAATTCCATTTGAGAAACGGTGTAGGACCTATGAGAGAATTTTGTATGAGAAAAAAAATGGTTCTTGTAAACGTACAAAATGTATAAGAGAATGCATAAAATTATTGAGAAACGGTGTAGTAAAGTTGCCACTGTGCAAGACTATAATTGTGTCATTTTTGGTGTTTCTTCATTTCCCGCTCCATTATTTTGTAGGAATGGAGTGATGGAGGCATTTATTGCCTTCCACAATAATGGAGAGGTATCGCCTCCATTGCTCAATTCGTGCAATATATAGGACAATAGGGTGACGTCACGGGTGGAGTTTAATACTCAATATCCAAATTCCAAACCTTGGTTGATAACAGATCAAAGGACATTGCTGATCAACAATTATCCGTGGACCCGGCTGCCTATTAAAGGGCGAAGTATGACTTGGAAAAGAGCATCAGCGCTGCTAAACAAAAATATCGTCAGCGTTTAGAAGACAACTTGAACAGTACCAGCAATCGGGATCTCTGGGCGGGTGTTCAGAATATCACCAACTATAAGCAAATTGCGCCAATCATAGACACAGGTGACATTACATTGCCCGATCGCCTGAACGAGTCCTAAGCTCGAAGATGTCGTGCGTGTCCTATGAGGCCTGAACGTGCGGAAACCTGCAGGGCCAGACCAGATCACGCCACGCCTTTAACGTAGCTGCTCGCGTCAACTTGCCGATATTCTTGCAAACATCTTCTACTGGTCGCTCAGCATAGCTAAACTGCCTGAGTCTTTCAAGAACTCGATCATCATTTCAGTGCCGAAAAAGAAACTGATCAGTTCCCTGAATGATTATAGGTCTGTGGCCTTGACGTCACAGATTGCAAAGTGTTTAGAACGTTAAGTAATGCATTTTATGAAATCAATACTGCCATGTGACTTGGACCCATTTCAATTTGCGTATCGGACAAATCGATGCGTTGAAGATGCTTTGAATTACTGTTTACATTTTGTCTTGAAGCATGTTGAACCTGGTAGACCTACTTTATCACAGTATGCTCGTATATTATTTGACTATTCATCTGCTTTTAATACCATGATCCCGTCAAAGCTTTATCAGAAGCTGATTGATCTTAATTTACCGGGATCTTTATGCAAGTGGATTTTAGATTTTTTATTGGAACGTAGAGAAATTGTCAGAATCGGTTCCAGTTTCTCGAAATCAATCGTTGTGAGCACTGGAACCCCACAGGGCTGTGGTCTCTCTCCTCTATTGTACAGTTTATTTACACATGATTGCAAAGTGGAGGATCTATCTAGTGTGATTGTAAAATTTGCTGATGATACCACCCTTAGTGGTTTAATTTGTAATGTTGATGAATCTAGTGATCGACTTCAAGTATCATCCCATGTAAAACGGTCCGAATCGAATAATCTTGTCTTGAATGTTGACAAAACTAAGGAAATGATAATTGACTTTCGTAGAAAAAAGGTCAAATTGAACCAATTGTCATTAACGCAAGAAATGTGGAAATTGTAGATTGTTTTAAATCTCTCGGGCGTTCAAAATGAACACCCTGTCCTGGTTAACTCAAGTATTTAAAAAATAAACGAAAAAGGGCCGTCAACGTCTGTATTTTTTTACGTAGACTGAAATCCTTTGGTGTGAACAGACACATTTTGATTAATTTGTATAGATGTGAAATTGAATCTTGCCTGACCAGCTCTAGTATTGTCTGGTTCAGTGTCACTCCTAAGTGTGAAATTGATAGACTGAATAGGATGGCTAAAAACGCGTCATATACAATTGGAGTTAAGGTGGATGATATGAAGACAATTTATGATAAGAGAATGAGGAAGCATGTTGAAAACATTGTTAATGCTATGCATCACCCAACAAATGAGTTATTCCACATGATGCCTTCAGGAGAAGAATGAGATCAATAGGCTTAAAAACCAACCGTTTCAGAAACAGTTTTATAACATCGGTAGTGCGGGTTTTTAACAATGGGAATTTTCAATTATAAAATGTGTTTACATCAACTGTTTTAGAAATAGTTTCATACCATCAGCTGTGTGTGTTTTAAACAATTGGGAACGTTTAATTTATAAAATATGTATTGTCATGATCCAGAGTGCAAATGAATCCGATTTTTGTAAAATAATTATTAGGAGTAAGTAATACACTAGTCTGGTTCCCCGACCTGACAATTTCCCCCGACGTCTACACGTCTAAATTGTAGGTCAGGCAGCCTCTGTGGCTAAAAATAAACATGACGACATTGACGGCCCTTTTTCAAAGCTCGGCTTCGTTTCCGAACTCCCTTTATCACGAAGCTTTTAATGTTCCGATCATTTTTTTTTTTTTAATAAATCACTTGCTTCATATATCATACAGTTATGATATACAGTTTAATACTGCTGTAAGAAAACATTGACTAATTTTGACCTAGAATCTTCAAAGTTAGACACCCAAACATCACTGTAAGCAGGCGGAGCCGAATTGAGACCACGCCGAGTTTTGGAAAATGCCGGTAACGGTCGTCAAATTCTAGTGCATGACGCAGCAAAAAGTTCGCCCCTCGTATTCGATCCGAGTGCAAAATCGTCGTTGAATTTCAAGTTTTCTAAATAAAAGCAATGCATATTAATTATCAACTAGATTTTTGAAGTTTTTAATAAGCAATTAGCAGTTAATAAAACCTATATTATACTCGGAAATACTCGGACACTATCCGATTGTCGACGAAACGAATTCGGCAAACTTCGGACATTTTCGGAAAAAGGAGGCATTCCTCCCGTTTTAGTCACGTGACGTATATTGTAATACAATGTATTACCGGTGGCTACCGGACCTAAGATTCATCAGGAATAGTCAGAATCTTTTGGTCTGGGAACCAGACTAGTAATACACGTACTGGAGTGAATGTTTTCTTTATTTACAAATTCCTGAGTGCATTTAATTATAAGTAGGGCCGGGGCGAGCACAAATTTTTTAAGTATGGGCGAGCAGTCACGCGTGTATTAAACTCTTAAATCTTCGTACGCCACACAAACACCTGATTGTACAATCGTGAACAGGATATTAGAATTCGCAGAGTGTGCATGAGGAGAATGCCAGGAATTCAGGATTTGCTATATAAGTGATATGGAGGTTCAAAAGTGCCCATCTGCTTTTCTGCTTTCAAAACAGCAGAAAAGCAGATCGAACGTTTTTCTAAAATGCATATTTCTGCTTTTCTACTTTCCTGCTACCAGAAAAGCAGATTTTACTTTTTACCCTTACAGTTGCGGTTCAAAAGTGGCCATCTGCTTTTCTGCTTTTAAAACAGCAGAAAAGCAGATTGAACGTTTTGAACAAATCGTATTTTCGACTTTTCTCCTTCCCAAGAAAGCAAATCGAACATTTTTGTCACACTGGTCTAAAAACGGGCTATCGTCTTTCCTGCTAGCAGAAAAGCAGATTGAACGTTTTGGACTATTGCAATTTTCTGCTTTTCTGTTTTTCTGCTTTCTAAGAAAGCAGATCGAACGTTTTTGCCACGGTGGTCTAAAAGTGGCCAATCGTCTTTTCTGCCAGCAGAAAAGCAGATTGAGCATGGGTTTGGACAAATCCACTTTTCTCCTTTTCTGCTGTCCAACAGAGCTCATTAAACGTTAGCTGCTGCTATCAGTACCTACCAAAAAATGGACGGTTCCAAGTAACTCCGCCTTTTTCAATTACGTCAACATTGTGCTAACTCACCAATCCGCTGACAGTTCTATTAAAAAAAAAAAGCATGAACACGTACGCGCGTATACTTGTCCTATATATCCGGCCTAACAGTTTAATTTGAGTGTGGGACTTGTCTGTAATTTCTAGAGGGGTTGCTTGGCTCTAGTGAGATGGGCGGGGGGGGGGGGGGTGTTGGGGGGGTTCCGGGTTTGCAATGCTCTATTTTTTCGTTTATTTCAATTTTAGGATTTTTCTGTTATTGCATCGTCTCGGTTCGCTCATTTTTATCCCTGTTTCTGAACTTGGCTTAAAATAAAATATAATGGGCGATCGTCCAAAGTTATAATTGAACGTCACAACACAAATAAAACTCGCTGCATTATTTATTAATTTATTTTTAAATAAAGAAAATTAATTAGTTACTTCAAACTTCAAGGATTAATTTTTTTCCTACAAGGAAAAACTTAATGATCTACAGTGAAGCTTCTTTCATCCCCGACGGGGCGAGGATTTGGCAAAGATCTTTGTTTAAATTATCTTTAATTTTCTTTTTATTTTGAATATTTCCTTTGGTACTCAGTATTGTCTCGAAATTCATTAAATTTATCGCTGAGGTACGAAATTACTTTAAAGTAAGTTACAAAATATAAATGGGAGCGTCTGGAATAAGCCTTTGGACCAGTAAACCGATTTGCAGTCAAACACACCAGTTTTCAAGTTACAAAATCCGGACCAGGACAAATATACAGACATCTTTCGTTAATCATGAAACTATTCTTATCTTGAAAATGCACTACAGAGTAAATTTGGACGTGTGGTGGGCGTGGAAGTCGTGGTCTCTCCTACTTTGTGAAAATGGACGAGTCCGACACCCGGCGCATCAAAGCGATATGGTGGCGGTGCGCGCAACAGATAACAACAATGTGTATAGCCCGACCTTAAACACCGACTCTATAACAAAGATCGGCTTCGTCTCGATCTTCGGATCGGCTCAGTTCTTTGTTGTTCGGACCAAATTAAAATAATCCCATTCCGGTAGTCCAAATATACCTATCTTGATCAAGCTGGATTGGGGGGGGGGGGGTCGAGGCTGCGCTTGCGACGTGCTGTGATACCGTCCATTCTCTCACGCGAAAAAAAATGAGTTTTTGGAATCCAATCTTAACATCTTGTCTTTTATAGTTGAAAAAAGGTTGTAACTTACATTTTTTCTTACCATCCAATGGCAAAAATTGTAATGAAAATGAGATACATTTCGACGTTGGTGGCGCACTTGTTTTGCCCCCCCCCCCCCGAGCTGGAATTAAGTAATTCAGGGATACCATGACGTTGGATTCTGCAGCTGGGGACAAAACCAAGGTAGATCCTCCTTGATTTGATCGGGAAAAAATGTTCTAGGGGCAATTTCTGCAATGGAGAGACTCGATCAACACGTCATACATTAGAGAGGCAGTCCATAGTGGAATATCTTATAAGGCCAAGCAAAAAAAATGGTGTGTTTACGGTAACGGCCTGAAAAAAATTCCAGGTAGGTAGGGAAATAATTTTATTTTGTATTTTTTTTTTTCATTTCAGTTCAGCATGCCCATGCGTGTTCAGGCTTTCGCAAAAAATTGTATAAAACCACTATTCAAGCATTGAAGATATTCAATCGATACATTTCAATCCAAATTAATTTGTATCGTCGGCCAGGGTTCTCACCAGGATTTTTTTCAAACATGTGGGGGAAGATTAGCTGTGATTCAACAACCCGAAAATGTTTGAACTTTGGAAGCTCTCTGGTGCATTTTAGAGCAAATCCGGGGGTCTTTATCTTAAGATTTGTCCTTGAAATTCAGAGGAGATCTTGTAGGTCACTAATATTTTTGTAATTAAAGAAAAAAAAATCAAAATTGTTAACTTAAAAAAAGTAACATTTCACAACCTGAGTTTCATTGCTTCCTAACTAGAAAACGGTATGAATTACATTTACATGTAAGTTTCAAATTAAGAAATTAAGGTGGAGAAAAAAACAACTTTTGCTTCCGATTACATGCCTTTCAAAATAGCGTCAGTAGGTCGAAAAATTATTTCGCCAATTTTTTTGGGGTGCTGATTAATGGAGCATCATTCGTACTAATAGAGCAAGGATCATGTTTATTTTGTGCCTGGATTATTTTCATTTGCGCCACGAAAATTATCAAGACTGGCTATCAAAAGTCATGAAAGTGATTAAAACTTGCATCACCTAATTAAAAATATATTTGAGGTCGGTGATTCCACTTTATGCTTAACATACATCACGGCCGCTGGCACCGCCAACATTCCGCCTGGCTGGCCGAACATCGCTCCGTGCTCTCGGCCCACGTGGCCGCAAATCTTGCACTACTGCAGAAACACGCTACGATGTTTCGCCACAAGTTCGAGCTTTGCAATCTCGTCATTTTAATGGAAAAACATACAAGGAAGGAAAGATCACGTTCTGTGAATTAATTCGCAGAAATTCTCTTTCTCCAGCGATGTTTGTTTGGTAATATTTTTACGATCCAACTTCGGCCCACTACATCATTATGCTGTATGCATGATACGAAGTATGGACCACAGAGGCAGTAGTCACTGGTTTCGGTCCTTCATCATAGCATTGATTCCGTTAGCTGGCGAAGGGAACCAGTGTACCATGCTGTATGTTACGTTAGCTGGGTGCTGCTAGCTGGTGGTCGACAGAAAACGTCATCGTGTGCATTTTGATCACACATGCATCGGAAAAACAGGATTTTGGTCCAGATTTTGAAATAATGACGTATGTTACAATCAAATTGTGCATTTTAATGGCGTGTATGATAATTATATTGTGCGTATCAGGGGCTAAAAAAATGTGATCGGCATTTTTTTGTCGGCGTATCGGGCCGGCCGCAATTCTAGCGTACGTATCAGGCCGATACGAAGTACGCACGTTTGTATGTGGGGAGAACCATGGGAGAACCATGTCGGCCAGCCAGGCGTACCCCGATGCGTTCGTGCAAAAATAATCGTACTTCGTAGTTTGAGAATTCAAGTTTTGAGATTGTCGCGATTTCCGCACGTTTAACACAGGTACGTTTGTGTCAAATCATGGTCAGATTCCACTGGAATCCAGTGTGAAAAATGTTTTTTGTTCGTGGCAAATAATTAAAAGTACTTGAAATGTTTGAAATTTGTCAATTACCAACCTTCAAAATGGCAATAAAAAGTTTGAGGTCGGCAATTTGGCCGAAAAAATTCCAGGTCGGTCGGGTTACCGTAAACACACCATTTTTTTTTTTTTGGCCTAAGGACATCGCCCTATCACTTCAACGTCGTTTTCCCAAAATGAGATACATTTCGACGTTGGTGGCGCACTTGTTTTGCCCCCCCCCCCCCCCCGAGCTGGAATTAAGTAATTCAGGGATACCATGACGTTGGATTCTGCAGCTGGGGACAAAACCAAGGTAGATCCTCCTTGATTTGATCGGGAAAAAATGTTCTAGGGGCAATTTCTGCAATGGAGAGACTCGATCAACACGTCATACATTAGAGAGGCAGTCCATAGTGGAATATCTTATAAGGCCAAGCAAAAAAAATGGTGTGTTTACGGTAACGGCCTGAAAAAAATTCCAGGTAGGTAGGGAAATAATTTTATTTTGTAATTTTTTTTTTCATTTCAGTTCAGCATGCCCATGCGTGTTCAGGCTTTCGCAAAAAATTGTATAAAACCACTATTCAAGCATTGAAGACATTCAATCGATACATTTCAATCCAAATTAATTTGTATCGTCGGCCAGGGTTCTCACCAGGATTTTTTTCAAACATGTGGGGGAAGATTAGCTGTGATTCAACAACCCGAAAATGTTTGAACTTTGGAAGCTCTCTGGTGCATTTTAGAGCAAATCCGGGGGTCTTTATCTTAAGATTTGTCCTTGAAATTCAGAGGAGATCTTGTAGGTCACTAATATTTTTGTAATTAAAGAAAAAAATCAAAATTGTTAACTTAAAAAAGTAACATTTCACAACCTGAGTTTCATTGCTTCCTAACTAGAAAACGGTATGAATTACATTTACATGTAAGTTTCAAATTAAGAAATTAAGGTGGAGAAAAAAACAACTTTTGCTTCCGATTACATGCCTTTCAAAATAGCGTCAGTAGGTCGAAAAATTATTTCGCCAATTTTTTTGGGGTGCTGATTAATGGAGCATCATTCGTACTAATAGAGCAAGGATCATGTTTATTTTGTGCCTGGATTATTTTCATTTGCGCCACGAAAATTATCAAGACTGGCTATCAAAAGTCATGAAAGTGATTAAAACTTGCATCACCTAATTAAAAATATATTTGAGGTCGGTGATTCCACTTTATGCTTAACATACATCACGGCCGCTGGCACCGCCAACATTCCGCCTGGCTGGCCGAACATCACTCCGTGCTCTCGGCCCACGTGGCCGCAAATCTTGCACTACTGCAGAAACACGCTACGATGTTTCGCCACAAGTTCGAGCTTTGCAATCTCGTCATTTTAATGGAAAAACATACAAGGAAGGAAAGATCACGTTCTGTGAATTAATTCGCAGAAATTCTCTTTCTCCAGCGATGTTTGTTTGGTAATATTTTTACGATCCAACTTCGGCCCACTACATCATTATGCTGTATGCATGATACGAAGTATGGACCACAGAGGCAGTAGTCACTGGTTTCGGTCCTTCATCATAGCATTGATTCCGTTAGCTGGCGAAGGGAACCAGTGTACCATGCTGTATGTTACGTTAGCTGGGTGCTAGCTGGTGGTCGACAGAAAACGTCATCGTGTGCATTTTGATCACACATGCATCGGAAAAACAGGATTTTGGTCCAGATTTTGAAATAATGACGTATGTTACAATCAAATTGTGCATTTTAATGGCGTGTATGATAATTATATTGTGCGTATCAGGGGCTAAAAAAATGTGATCGGCATTTTTTTGTCGGCGTATCGGGCCGGCCGCAATTCTAGCGTACGTATCAGGCCGATACGAAGTACGCACGTTTGTATGTGGGGAGAACCATGGGAGAACCATGTCGGCCAGCCAGGCGTACCCCGATGCGTTCGTGCAAAAATAATCGTACTTCGTAGTTTGAGAATTCAAGTTTTGAGATTGTCGCGATTTCCGCACGTTTAACACAGGTACGTTTGTGTCAAATCATGGTCAGATTCCACTGGAATCCAGTGTGAAAAATGTTTTTTGTTCGTGGCAAATAATTAAAAGTACTTGAAATGTTTGAAATTTGTCAATTACCAACCTTCAAAATGGCAATAAAAAGTTTGAGGTCGGCAATTTGGCCGAAAAAATTCCAGGTCGGTCGGGTTACCGTAAACACACCATTTTTGTTTGTTTGGCCTAAGGACATCGCCCTATCACTTCAACGTCGTTTTCCCAATTTGCGGGGACTGTCCCTGAAAAGTTTCCGGCGCTACTGCAAAAAATTTGGCATATGTCAGGTCAGCGACCGTGAGCTTGATGAAACTGTTCGACGCTCCATTTTAGAGGTAAGATTTTAATTGCAGTGTACTACGGACGGTAGGTCCAAAGAAGTTGCGGTGACCTTCGATCTTGATCATCACTAGCCCCATAAATGTGGCCTATTTACTGGACTGCCTCCGTAAACATAGGCCACACATCCACATGTACAAAAACGTGTCGCACTTTGCCAAATTTTGATTTTCGCATTTAGGCTTAGTTTGTAGGTTGTTTTGCTTAAGAAGTTTTGCTTAAGAAGCATACTCACCCTCTTTATAGGCTAATCAGAAATTGCTGCCTTTTTCAGAAGTATATTTTTCGTGACATTTCCAGATTCATTTTTACACGTTTGGCCGTATCAAAATTTCAACATGAAATTTCACAAAAATTAGACATCTGGAAAAGGCAGCACTTTCTGACTAGCCTATAAAGAGGGTGAGTATGCTTCTAAAGCAAAAAAAACCCCACAAACTAAGCCTAAATGTGAAAATCAAAATTTGGCAAAGTGCGACACGTTTTTGTACATGTGGATGTGTGGCCTATGTTTACGGAGGCAGTCCAGTAAAATAGGCCACATTTATGGGGCTAGATCATCACCCCTGCCACTTTAGGGCGCTATTTATGATATTTGAAGTAACCTTTAACTAAAACCCAAATTTGCTCAGTCCAAATTCAGTTTCTTTTCCCCAACATAATTTGCACTAACACTGATCAAAATGTGGTCCAAATCAGTGAAATGCGAGCAACACCCTAGTTTTGTAATAATCTGTAGTTATATTCAGTACATTCAGTTCTGAGATTAAACTTGGAGTTAAAATCAGTTTTTAAAAACCGAGTTTGAATATTTAACAGTCAAAATAGGTTACAAGATTGTGTTTCAAGGAATCTTCTCGTATTTGAAATCTTAATTTCTGAGGGTTTTCCATTGGACTGGCTATGATAACTCGTTACTATTACTCGTATTTATGCAGGTTGGTCCACTTTATGGCCGTAGGATGATGGCTGGGTACTTAAGGGCTAATGGAGTAACTGTTAGTCTGAGCAGAGTCGCTAAATCGCTTGAGAGACTGGATCCCCATAGTTATAACATCAGGCGTACTGATGCCGGAGACAGAACGAACCCGAGGCTATACACAGCCAGCTATTATGGCCACAAGATTCATTTAGATCAGAACGAAAAGCTGGCGATGTATGGCGTAACACACGTCTGTGCCAGAGATGAATATAGTGGCAGGATTGTCGACCTTATTACCATCCCACGAAAATGCAACATCAAAATCGTGGATACACTGTTCAGGTAAGTATTTATGAAAACTCCCAGGCTTTTTTCAAAAACTATATATAGGCCTACACGACAGGGGCATAGATGATTGCTCTTTGCAAACGTCATGCCTAAACTAAACAGTGACGTTTTCTGCCAGGCGTCATGCGCTGTATTTTTGTACACTTAAACCGTAATGGTTTCAGACTACGTCGGTTGACTTTTGGCTTTTATCGGTTAACGTTTTGAAAATTAGTCAGGACTGAATCCCCTAACCCTCACCCACCCCCTCCGCCCCCAGCAAACACACCTTCTGGGTGGTGTGGTCAACAAATCCATATTCAGCCTAACCCAAACCAAACCAAACCTGCCCCACCCTACCCAACTCAAAAATCTTTTCGCATTTTTCTGTAGGTGATGGAATTTTGTTAACTGTATTGTTTGTTTATATTTTGTATTCAGGCCAATATTGATGTGGGAAGGTGTATGGACACAACTCCGCGTAGACCAGGGAACTGAATTCGTGTTGACAACCTTTATCCAAGACTGCCTTGCTGAATATAGACCAGAACAAAACTGTGCTCCCTGGGTTGCAACATCATCTGTTCATGTGAGGGAACAGCCTATCTATTATCGTGCCAATTTTATCTTTTATCTTGGGGGGGGGGGACCATTTTTATGCCTGTAAAATATTTCCAAAAGCTTATATCCCAAATTTGTTTCAGCCTGCACGTTTTTTTTCCAAAAGATAAGCCTATTATTTATCTTGCAAGAAATTATTTATTTGCAAAAGGTTAACCCCGAATCATTTGAGTTTATTTACTCTCAAAAGATTAGCCCCGTTTTTACACTGCACAGGTGAACTGAATTTAATTTCAATACTGCTCCGTTCAATAAATGCAAAGCTATAAAACTGATTTGAAATACAATTAACAGTTGTTGACTGCTCACTGTTTCAAGCGCTGTCTCAGAAACGTGCTATTTGAGAATTTTTTGGAATTCTGGATGGTCTATAATAATTATCTTGGTGCCTTTTGATGCAATCTAGCAGTTAACGACGTACAAATAAAATAACCTTTAAAAGGGGACATTATACCATATATAGGCGTTCCCACAATCCAAAATATTAAGGGGGGGAACACTTTCCCACGGGATCGCCGCCCATGACTGGCACTATATACCTCTTTCACTACTTCTCTTGGCTTTAAACTTCCCAGGCAACAAACTTATTCGCTTTAATTTTATTCACATGGCTGAAATTGATAAATTTGTATACTTTTGTTTATGTTTCGGGCGTGACTATTTGAATGCACAAGAATGATACATGCATGCGCGAAGGGACGTGCATGTTTCGTACTCACACCTATAGTCAATATCATTTGTTTACCTGTTTTTGTGGTTTTTAATTTTCATTTTGTACCAAAGAATTTACGAATTGAAAGGATATGGCCGGAGGTAAATCAACGTGTGAACTACCCATTGAAGCGTGTTGTAGTGGCCATGCACGAACAAGGCCTGATCCACATGCAAGATGACGTGGAAAAGTTCTGTGTCTCCATGGGCCTCATCAAAGTGGCAAGGATCGGGGTTCAACGATTCATGTCAAGTTGGAACAACCACCACATGAGAGGTACACTAACGAGTTCTTTTATTCTGTTTCTGTCTTACACATTAAAAGAAGTCAACTAATATAAACAAAACATACTTTTTACACTTTTTATTGTGTGATGAACTAATTTTGAAAAAAGAGTATGATTAAAAAGAGTATGATTGGCTTATAGATATATTTTCTGGAAAAGCTAGTCACGCTATGACATTGTTTGAGAGTGTTGATTTAAAAAAAAAAAAATGGTGATAGTAGCAGTGGTAGCTGGCAAATCTTGCTTTTGATATCTTTTATATACAACAGGAATGATAATGCATGGAAAATCTATTTAACTAGGATTATGAGACAACAATTTCATTAGTATCTTTCATGTTCAAATTATGGAGGCCTCAAATTAGGTAACATATATTTGCCTCTCCAAAATGTTAATATTTTGTGAAATTAAATTATGTCAATGCTTAATTTTCCTTTTCTTTTTATAGCATCTATTGGAAGACCAGGCGCAACAGGAACACCTGAGCAATGTTTTCAGCAAAATAACCGAGTTGCATCTCTAATGCATGTTCATGTGCCGACAACAGAAGAACTAGTTCATCTGTATCAGCAAAGGGGCGGACGCATCGAGAGCTCAGGTAGATTTGGTTGGGACCCAATCGGTGATGACATGCAGCTTGTTCATAAGCGCCAACGTAGACTTGAACTCAACTTTCCATCCTATGAAGAGTGCTTAAACTCAGCGGTGCGTGGTGACAATCAACCGCTTCAACAAACCATTATCGGTTGTATCAGAATAACCTTCAACATTGTGAATACATTGTAGCGGACAGTTAAGTTAGACACAAATGCAACGATTGCATCCCCGCATTTTGTGGTAGCTCCAGTAATTTCACGAGGCCTAAGGTTAGCCTCTCACATCTGTATATTTTTTCTGCAAAAACATAATTGTCGGAAAAATTGTAAAACCCCGTGCAAATCATCGATTGAATAATAAAGTGTACCTAATGCCACAGCACTTTGTTCGAAAACGCATTGCTATTTCAGGTTAAACTATTAAAGGCGGCTCTTTTTATCATTTATTAGCTTTTATTGACATGCATTGATTGCCAAACTTCATTAGATGGCCAAACCTGACCTCATGTGTGTCTCTTGTTTAACATTGCGTTTTGGAACATAGGTTAATTTGTTTTTAGCAATTACAGATGGCTTGTTTAACTAGAAACCTGATTGGCTGTTGGGTATCAGAAGTAAAAGTAAGGTGTTAAATAATAAGTACATCAACATTGTTTTGGATAATTACTTTGATTCCAAAATGACTTGACATATTGGTTTCTGGTGCGATGATCTCTGTCAACACGCTGAAAAATAGATGAGGGCCTTGCATACCACACAAGGTTCAATCATGGCTAAACTAGCTACCAGTGTCACTCTGCAGTCGTCGAACCTGGTTTAATACAAGCAGTAGTGAGGGTATCAAAATATGTTAGCATCGAGGAACCATGTCTGTTCGTGTTTCAATCAATACCAGTGTACACCAGTTGTTTGAATCTGAAATTTGTTGAATTTTGGAAATTCCCGTGTAAAATCAGATATTTGTAATTAAAAAAAAAGACGTGGAAATCGGGACCATGTGGATCATTTTACTGTGTTTATCCTTTTGTTTCATTCATTGTCTTAATGGGATTTTGAAGGGTTGTCTGGATTAAACTTTTATTCTGCAACGAAGGCAAACATTATAAAAATTGGGTTAAGTAAATCCTTTGAAAATTTAAAAAGAATATGTGACCTGCCAAGGTAAAGATAAAGGTTTAAAAGGTTAAAACTTAGCTTTGACTTGTAAAAATGAAATGTTATAATAGTCCCCATTCACATAATTATATTACACAAAAAATCATCTGGATTCAGATCATTGTGTGGTTTACATTAAAATAATGTACCCCCGCACCAATATTTATTTAAATCTGAATTTACTACTTGCCACGTAGTTAATCTTCCATGTATAAGATAAAATATTGAGGCTACCAAGTTGTTTTTAGGTTTGCACCCCTTAAACAATGTAGGCATGTACTTAATAGGTTGAAAGGAGAACAATGCGCAAAATAGTGTTGGCTTAGGTTTCGTTCCAGAAAGAATCCCGATATACAGGTCCGTTCGCAGGATTTTCGATGGGGGGGGGGGGGGGGGTATTAAAATTTAAATGTTAATTGCCTCGACTTCATCCGGTATAAAATTGTAAGCGGGGTGGGAGTGGGTCTAGATGTTAATTGTTATTGGTGGTGCTTTCACCCGCATTTATATGCATGTCCAAACGGAACGCAATAGCCTTTATATGTAAGTCCAAACAAAACGCATGCACTACACACGGATGAGGCAACGTTTTCTCTGTATAGATTTTCAGGCGCGGATCCGGGGGGGTGTACCCCCCCCCCCTCTCTGACACCAAAAAATGGTAATAATTTTGGTAACACAAACGAAAAGAAGACATCCTGCAGGGGTTATAATCTGTATATTTTAGGCCCCCCAAAAAAGAGAAAAAATAAAAAAAATAATATACGTTGACCCCCCCCTGAAAAAAACCCGGATCCGCCCCTGATTTTATAACAACAGCATTGAGCCATGTTTTTGGTTATTGTCCACCCTCAAGAAAGTGTCCCTCTGATTTAGTTTTTAAAAGTCAGACTTATGTTTGGCAAAAGTAGTCGAGTATGGTATGAAAATAAAGGACGCGATGTTAACTTTCCAATTACCTCGCCATCTTGGGCAGCCACTGCTATATTCGGGTACTTTTTGGTGTATATCTTTAGACCCGAACGAAATCTAAAAAAAATCTCGCATCGCCTTGCTAAAGATTTAAGCGTGACCATGGACCAAGAAACTGCGGATAAAATACGTGCCCGACACGGCCACTGACCGGCTCAACCAATTACCACCAACCGAAAGTAATGTTACAACCGCGAAAACACACCCCTAGAGGGTCAGCCCCTGGGAAAAGCCGGAGAGCGCTTTGTTCATGCCGACAGATCCACCTAAGCCCTGACCCTCCCCCTGTACAATTCTGAGATATTATTGGTCACAGTAACACATAACCTGTCAATCATTATGCCCCTGGAGCTGGCCTGGCCCAAAGCCAGACTCCTACACTAACATGAGGTTGGCTGGCCTTGGGTATCCTCTGACGTTTTTCTTTTGTTTCAGGCTAAAGTTAAAAAAAAAAAACCTTTCTATATAGAGAGGGGGGAGGGGGGGTTGAAGATCGCATGAGGGAAATATTGCCGGGTGGTTTTAGATGGTCGACAGAGTGCATGGAAGTAAAATAGCATTTACAAAGAAATCCCCCCCCCCCCTCACACACAAAAAATACACATAATAATTTTGGGGGGAAATTTCTTAGGGGAAAATGCAAACTTGCAAAGAAAAATGATAAAGGTCTGCTCAGCTAATCCACCAAAAGTCAACCCACCATTTCCTTTCACAATATTACAAGACTGAACGGTCAATAATTGACTTCAGGGTCATGCATTTTTAGATAAATCTTGCCTCTTCTTTAATTGACTTGCATTTTTTTCAACTAGCAGTTAAAACTTAATTATGATAGAAAATTTTGTGTTTATTCAGCTTACAAGTACACATGAACATAAATTGCATATTTTAAAGTTATCAACATAACCATTGCTCTAACAACCTAAAAACCTGGCAATGTATGTGTGATTCTCAGGGGCCTGTTTCGTCAAAATATGCAAAAGATCTGCTTTTCAGGATCTCACTTCTTTTTAAATACTTGAGGTTGTCAATAATTCCACAAATTTATAGATACTAGGATATAGCTTTCCCTGAATAAAATATCTGCAAGACTAATTCTCAAAATTCAGCTCTCCCTTTTAGAAATCTGCAAATTTTCTAAAAAGTGTGGCTTGATCGATTAAAGTTTAGCGTAACAAGATTTGTCAATAATACAAACAAATTGGCTCGGCTCGAGGTCATTTCAGATTACTGGCATTATGTTATTATTACACATAAAACAATAGGCAAAGTTTATAGAACATGTCAAGAGGAATTAAGATAAGCCTCTTGTAAAAACTCTTTTCTTAAAACGCTAAGTATAAACGGTTTAAACATGTCTTTAAAGTTAAACAAAATTGCATGTCAGAAACAGATGCATGTCAACACGAAAACGTTTAAATACTTCTTACTTCCAAAGAAGAACACTCCAAGTTATATGTTGTAGAACTCGTTTGAAGTCTAGAAAAAGTTTTTCAAGCAATAAGTTGTTACACTTGTGTCACAAAATCAAAAGGATTTTTAATGTCATTCTAACAATACTTGGTCTAAAATGTGAGCAGAACAGAATGTTCTATCCACACCTCCCAAAAGAGTGTTGAGCCCCTCCTGTCAACCAAACAAAATCTAACCTTATTGGCCCACAACTAATCCTAGTTTTAGCGATAACACCACTTTTATAACATATACTCAAAGAAAACAAAATAGCCACAACCACGTCTGTGGTAACAAATCCTTCTCTTTTGACAATAAACTATTTCTGTAGCAACATCCATTGGCTCACAACTCTGTTTTTCTGCCCTAAACTTTTACCCTGAAAACACAGTAAAGCAACGATCTTCAAGTTTGAGGCTCAAAGCAATAACAAATAAGGGTTTGTCGATGTCTTCGGCAATGTTTATACTCACCTCAAGTCTATTCCAGCCAAGTTGTATATTCCTCGTACAGGGGGCATCTCTGAATACATCCCCATTGGATCAAATTCATCTGGGACTGCCCTACACAGAATACATGACTGCATGTTGTCACATTTCTTTATACATTCATAACAACCTGCCACATTCAAACAACACTTTGTAGTGAGAACTGGGTGCTTGCTTGTTTCAAAGCAAATTTTGCATTTGAAAATGGCCGCGATGTCATCTGTACTTTTAGACTTGGACAAGTCCTTGACTAGTTCTTATATTTTCGTCACACCTTTGTATAGTGACTGAAGTGTTACTGGCGGCGATCCCTCACGAATACGCACCGATTCATTTTCCGACGAGGAAGATGTGGATGTAGGAAGATTTAACCCCTTCCGTTTGCTTTTGAACCAGTCTGAGGTGCGCACAGCCTTAATCTTCCGATTTGTTCCCCAGTAAGTGCGGCCTGGAGAAGAAAACATATAAATACCATGAAATTTTAGAAAGTTGTATTTATAGTGTTCATAAGGGAATAAATGTGTGCTTGGCTGGTCTTAAACAAGTACATTTAAGATCGGCTGGGCTTTGGAAGATAATGACCTGAGCCAAAGGCAAGGGTCATTATCAGCTTACAAAGCCCACCCGGTCTTAAACAGACTTGTTTAAGGCCAGCCAGGTACACTTTTATTCCCATTCATCATTACCTTTGAGCATGCTTTGAGTCAGAAAGTCAAAACAATTAAAAGAAATTATAAATTTCTAACGACTTTTCCAATTTCCAACTATCTCGAGTGATGTGACGCACAGCGAGTCGGCTCTATTATTAACTGTTTAAGACCCGCACGTGACGGGCTCTTGACCAATAGGAATGGCTGAACTTTCTTAGGTATTTATAAATAGCTATTAAACATATATATATGATCTGAATTTGTGGAATTGGCACATTGAAGTTATCCTCAAGATGGACTGTAAAGTTTGGTGCCATTTTGCCCCTCTATCAAAAATAAACACATTCGATATAAACCACATGGAAAATCAATTTATTCCCAGTGAAACGAGTAAATGAATTTAATTTTGACTCCGAAAGAGTACAGAGTTTTTCCAGTGCAAAAGTCAGTGGGGTTGGGACCTTGGCTGGGTGGAGTGCACCACAGCGAGTTTCAGAGATACATTGTATTAAAGGGAAAATACAACATTTGCATTAAAAAATAAAACTACCAAATCATTTTGAAATACCTTGCTGGACTGTTAAGTGAATGACAGTGTAAAGCATCATGTAAAATCATGGCACCTGGTATTCTGTCATTTTCAAGAAAAGTGGTATTTTTGTATCAATTTCCAACGCTGATCGGCCGATCAGCGTTGGAAAAAAAACTGGTTTTTTTTTCAAATACTGGCCCCAGTTGACCATCGCACTTGTTTGCAATCGATTACACACCTGTGAACGGGTACACGCCAGCTAGACTGGTTCCCTGACCTTACAATTCCCCAATATATGTAAACTGCTCTATTTCTTCTTAAATGGAGTCAGGGAACCAGACTACAGGAAAATGATTGTTTTTCTTGGTTTTTATAGCATTTTCGAACCCAAAATCTCAAAAAAGTCAGTGTAACTATATTTGCTATATATTTCCAATCCCCCAATTCCATCCATTTCTGAAAATTACAGCAAAAGCAAATGATGTATATTCCCTTTAAGGGAGTGGTTACTTGCAGTGAGGTCATGCCAAACATTTTACATTTTTAATCCCAAAAATGAAATTTAAGAGAGCGAGTTCGCGAAATTTTCAATTATCACATTTTTCTAAATCGGGTTTTTGCTTAGGCCAAACAAAAAAAATGGTGTGTTTACGGTAACCCGACCGACCTGGAATTTTTTCGGCCAAATTGCCGACCTCAAACTTTTTATTGCCATTTTGAAGGTTGGTAATTGACAAATTTCAAACATTTCAAGTACTTTTAATTATTTGCCACGAACAAAAAACATTTTTCACACTGGATTCCAGTGGAATCTGACCATGATTTGACACAAACGTACCTGTGTTAAACGTGCGAAAATCGCGACGATCTCAAAACTTGAATTCTCAAACTACGAAGTACGATTATTTTTGCACGAACGCATCGGGGTACGCCTGGCTGGCCGACATGGTTCTCCCATGGTTCTCCCCACATACAAACGTGCGTACTTCGTATCGGCCTGATACGTACGCTAGAATTGCGGCCGGCCCGATACGCCGACAAAAAAATGCCGATCACATTTTTTTAGCCCCTGATACGCACAATATAATTATCATACACGCCATTAAAATGCACAATTTGATTGTTACATACGCCATTATTTCAAAATCTGGACCAAAATCCTGTTTTTCCGATGCATGTGTGATCAAAATGCACACGATGACGTTTTCTGTCGACCACCAGCTAGCAGCACCCAGCTAACATTAACATACAGCATGGTACACTGGTTCCCTTCGCCAGCTAACGGAATCAATGCTATGATGAAGGACCGAAACCAGTGACTACTGCCTCTGTGGTCCATACTTCGTATCATGCATACAGCATGATGATGTAGTGGGCCGAAGTTGGATCGTAAAAATATTACCAAACAAACATCGCTGGAGAAAGAGAATTTCTGCGAATTAATTCACAGAACGTGATCTTTACTTTCTGTGTATGTTTTTCCATTAAAATGACGAGATTGCAAAGCTCGAACTTGTGGCGAAACATCGTAGCGTGTTTCTGCAGTAGTGCAAGATTTGCGGCCACGTGGGCCGAGAGCACGGAGCGATGTTCGGCCAGCCAGGCGGAATGTTGGCGGTGCCAGCGGCCGTGATGTATGTTAAGCATAAAGTGGAATCACCGACCTCAAATGTATTTTTAATTAGGTGATGCAAGTTTTAATCACTTTCATGACTTTTGATAGCCAGTCTTGATAATTTTCGTGGCGCAAATGAAAATAATCCAGGCACAAAATAAACATGATCCTTGCTCTATTAGTACGAATGATGCTCCATTAATCAGCACCCCCAAAAAATTGGCGAAATAATTGTTCGACCTTCTGACGCTATTTTGAAAGGCATGTAATCGGAAGCAAAAGTTGTTTTTTTTCTCCACCTTAATTTCTTAATTTGAAACTTACATGTAAATGTAATTCATACCGTTTTCTAGTTAGGAAGCAATGAAACTCAGGTTGTGAAATGTTACTTTTTTTAAGTTAACAATTTTGATTTTTTTTTCTTTAATTACAAAAATATTAGTGACCTACAAGATCTCCTCTGAATTTCAAGGACAAATCTTAAGATAAAGACCCCCGGATTTGCTCTAAAATGCACCAGAGAGCTTCCAAAGTTCAAACATTTTCGGGTTGTTGAATCACAGCTAATCTTCCCCCACGTTTGAAAAAAATCCTGGGGAGAACCCTGGCCGACGATACAAATTAATTTGGATTGAAATGTATCGATTGAATATCTTCAATGCTTGAATAGTGGTTTTATACAATTTTTTGCGAAAGCCTGAACACGCATGGGCATGCTGAACTGAAATGAAAAAAAAAATTACAAAATAAAATTATTTCCCTACCTACCTACCTGGAATTTTTTCAGGCCGTTACCGTAAACACACCATTTTTTTTTGCTTGGCCTTAGGGCATATCCACCTTTAGCCCCCCTTGGATCTGTAAGTGGTTGACTGTTCAATTTTTTTCTTCAGGGTTCATCACAAAAGGAACCCCTCAAAAAACTTTTAAAATAAGCAAAGATTTTTCCCTTGGGGGGGGGGGGGGACCGTAACCGCAGGCAATCATACTTGAGATACTGATAAAGGTTGTATTACATTGGTACTATTGCTACTGGGTACTACTATTTTCATGCACACTCGAGCATGGCATCATGGTGAGAATAATTATTGAAAGCATTTTGTCTGTTTGAAAAATAATTTGCTCACCTTTAGTGGCAGTCGTATTTTCGATCTCCAGCCCTTTGGAGTCAAGTAGAGTTACTGATCCCTCACTTTTGCATGCTTTGAAATAATCAGATTCTTGGATGAGCAGTCTTTTTATATCCCTTGTAGTTGTGTCATTACAGAGCGACAGGGTAGTTGACTTGATCTCAAGTAAGGCTCCATCAGAAAACTCACAGATAACAAAGTTCTTGGTGAAGGAGCTCTCAGACTTCTCCTTGTGTACTTCCGAAGCCGTGCCTAAAGTTGTAAAGGAGAATCGGAGAAGAAAAAAAAAGTACAATTAAATGTCTACAGTGACAGTACGAGGACGAGTGCAAGTTTTACTCGACTTTTGGGGGGGGGGGGGGGTTACTGGAAACCACGTTCAAAACTTGGGGGTGCTGTGAAAGGTGAATATATTTATGTGCTACAAAGTACCGTTGAGGAAAATTTCTATTTTATACTGTACAATTTGGTAAGGATTAGTGCACCTAACAATCTTCATTAAAAAAACACATTTTAGCATTTTTTCTCATCAGAATTTTTTCAGCAGTATTGGGTGTTTTTTTTTTTTGGGGGGGGGCATTTTCAACCACCAAACCCTCCCCTTCCTCCACTCTCCCGAAGCACAATCACTGGTAAAACCCTTCATAGGGAAAAGCTGTGGTTATTACGAACATCTTTCACATACAAAAAAACACACCAATGGATACTGTATTTAGGCCTACCTGAGGAAAATTTTCCCTGTGCCACGTGTGCTGACTTCTTTTGATTGCGGTACCTCTTGGACGGGCCTGGCAAGAAGTCTTCTGCCCCACCATTACCTCCGCCTGTACTAAAAGCGAATGGATTGAACTTTGGCGCTTGGTTGGGCAACGCGTCCCCAGTTATCTTCCATGTCAAGAAGCTACTCAAATTAAAAGTTCCACTGGAACATGGGACGACAACGGAGTCGTCAGAGCCATACAGAATTATGGAGTCTGGTACAAGTTTAAAAATCCGTCCCAGTGTTGTACAAGACATCTGTACCTTTTTAAGTTTGAGGAGTCGGTCGTTGTCTGGTCCTTTAACAAGGAAGGTGCCAGTGTCCTGAAAATCTCCCCCGTCACTACCGTATGTCACGTCCATCTTGCTTTGACGAAGAAATAAAAATTAATGTGTATACGGCTAGTGATATGCCATATAAGTGGTCACGCTAGTTGTACCCCAAAAAACTTTCACACGCTCCAAATAGGTGACTGACACCCAAGGAACTCTGTGAAAGAGTCGGCTCCCACAAAGCAGCCAAAGAGAAGCGAAATTCCGTTTGATTCGGGCCGACCTCTTTATCACTACACGTTACGTAGTATACGTCTTTTGCTTCTCGTACACCAGTGCCAAATACCATTACTGGCTACAAATTTCACAAGTTTATAAATATCCATTCGCAACACGGGTAAAAAGCTTGGTTTAGGACGAAATTAAATCCCCAAAAATATCCAGGAAGTCGGGGATCACAGAAAAGAGATCCTACAATTTTCCCTGCAGAAAAAGAATCGGCGAATCTTCGAAATGAAGAAATGAATTTGAATTATTAAACAACGAAAATTCAATAAATAAATAATGCAGCAATTTTATATACATATAACATTTACATATTTAGAACGTCGATTATAACTTTGGACGATTGCCCATTATAACAAATATTGTTTTCATCCAAGTTCAGAAGCAGGGATAACAGCGGGATCCGGGTTTGTAACTTGAAAACTGGTGTTTGATTGCAAAGCGGTTTACTGGCCCAAAGGCTTATTCCAGACGCCGCCATTAATATTTTGTAACTTATTTTAAAGTATTTCGTACCTTAGCGATAAAATTAGTGAATTTCGAGACAACACTGGGTACCAAAGAAAATATTCAAATTCAAAAAAAACAAAAACTAAAAAAATTTAAACGAAGATCTCCGCCTGGAAAAAAGTAATCCGTGAAGTTTAAAGTAACTAATTAATTTTCTTTATTTAAAAATAAATTAATAAATATGCAGCGAGTTTTATTTGTGTTGTGACGTTCAATTATAACTTTGGACGATCGCCCATTATATTTTGTTTTAAGCCAAGTTCAGAAACAGGGATAAAAATGAGCGAACCGAGACGATGCAATAACAGAAAAATCCTAAAATTGAAATAAACGAAAACATAGAGCATTGCAAACCCGGATCCCCGCAAACACCCCCCCCCCCGCCCATCTCACTAGAGCCAAGCAACCCCTCTAGAAATTACAGACAAGTCCCGCACTCAAATTAAACTGTTAGGCCGGATATATAGGACAAGTATACGCGCGCACGTGTTCATGCTTTTTTTTTTAATAGAACTGTCAGCGGATTGGTGAGTTAGCACAATGTTGACGTAATTGAAAAAGGCGGAGTTACTTGGAACCGTCCATTTTTTGGTAGGTACTGATAGCAGCAACTAACGTTTAATGAGCTCTGTTGGACAGCAGAAAAGGAGAAAAGTGGATTTGTCCAAACCCATGCTCAATCTGCTTTTCTGCTGGCAGAAAAGATGATTGGCCACTTTTAGACCACCGTGGCAAAAACGTTCGATCTGCTTTCTTAGAAAGCAGAAAAGCAGAAAAGCAGAAAATTGCAATCGTCCAAAACGTTCAATCTGCTTTTCTGCTAGCAGGAAAGACGATAGCCCGTTTTTAGACCAGTGTGACAAAAATGTTCGATTTGCTTTCTTGGGAAGGAGAAAAGTAGAAAATACGATTTGTTCAAAACGTTCAATCTGCTTTTCTGCTATTTTAAAAGCAGAAAAGCAGATGCTAAAATAGCAGAAAAGCAGATGGCCACTTTTGAACCGCAACTGTAGGGTAAAAAGTAAAATCTGCTTTTCTGGTAGCAGGAAAGTAGAAAAGTAGACGAATGCATTTTGGCAAAACGTTCGATCTGCTTTTCTGCTGTTTTGAAAGCAGAAAAGCAGATGGGCACTTTTGAACCTCCATCAAGTGAGGATTGCGGCAATCCTCGTCTCACATGTTTTATTTCTTCAGTTTCGGGGCGGAGGTCTGCAGAGTAGCAGAGTGGGCGGAGAATTTTCTCTGTGAGCCCCCGTTTGGAGCGGCCGTTTTAGTTGCCGAACTATGCTTCGTCATGTTATAATTTCGCCGTTCCTGCACGGATTAATCTGTGGAAGCTCCAGTTAAGTTCGTCACTGCTGCAGAAACCATGCAGTAGGCTGCTGCCTAGCGCCTGTGGTTCTTCTAGCAACCGGGAGTTTGCCCGTCGACTACGAGGCGGAGCTGTGACGTCCCGACAGCGTCAGACTTTACGGCACACGGTGTCTCGTGACCTGAGCACTGTGTGAGTTTTCTCCGGGCTGCGGTCGTCGGACTTTATTTGTACCGGTTGCGGGAAGCGACGACGGTACAAAAGCAACCGAAGGGGCCGACCGTTTTCAACACCGGGTTCCATCACACATCGCGTACTTTTAAAGGACAGCAATCTACGGGGACAATCATCAGAGAAGCCGGACTGTTTGTCTTTATTCCTCGGCAAAGGGGAACTGTGGTATTTTCGAAAGACTAGTGGGTCTCCAACCCCCATTTTGTCTGGGCTGTGTTATATTCTGGGTGTGTAAATGGGTTATAAATCCAGTACTGAGAGAGAGCAATTCAGATTCGAGGTAACACTTTATTCGTACAATTCCAACATGGCGCAGCCCACACTTTTCTACTCCAGAGGGCGCTATGCAAATAGACTGTGAACACAACATTCTCCCCTCTCAAAAATGAGGAAACTGTATGAGTAACTACAGGAGCAATTAGCTTACATTTTGAAACCATACTTTGATCACTTTGCAAAGAATCAAAATATAACAATGAGGAATCAGAGACATTGGAATGTTTGGAATGTTCAACAGATCAAATTAGGAAAATCACAGTTCAATTACTTAAACACATACACTTGTGTGTTTTAACTGGCACATGGAATGAACAGAACTTCACAATTTACATGTGGTAATCTTTAACCCAAGTAGGCTGTCTAATTTGTCTCTTAGGACGGTTCTGTGGTTTGGGTGTAGCTGGTTGTCTTGGAGTTGTAGGCATTTGGTTTGGCAGTCTATGAGTCATGGTAAGGTGTGTTGCATTCCATGTTCGGCCATCTTCAAGCTGGTAAGTGGATGGACCCTTGGACTGTGTGATGCGTTGTGGAGGTCCATAACGATTGGAACCCTTATGCACATGTCTAGGATTCTTAACACGTACATAGTCTCCTGTTTGGAAACGCGGATGTACTGCACCACGCTTCTGGTCTGTGTACCGCTTGTACTTTGTCTGAGTACTGCGAACGCGATCACGAATATCAGCTGGTTCTTCTTGGCTGATCTCTGTAGGTCGAATGTTCAGAGTAGTTGTCATTCGGCGACTGTGCAAGAGTTCTGCTGGCGATTTACCTGTAGTTGCATGAGCGGTGGATCTGTATGCTGTCAGTAACTCAAGCGTTGCAGTTTTCCAAGGTCGGTGTTCGCGAGTTGCGATTTGGAGAGTTTGTTTGAGAACGCGATTAAATCGCTCGACGAGTCCGTTTGCCTGTGGATGGTAAAGTGAAGTGCGGATGTGCTTAATTCCTCGCTGGATCAAATATGACTCGAACTCTGTGGAGACGAACTGGCTCCCATTGTCAGAAACCAACTCGTTAGGCAACCCTTCCCTCGCAAAAATAGAATCAAGCATGAAGCAGACGGAATGTGAAGTGGCATCAGCGGCAAACGCGACCTCCGGCCACTTACTGTAGTAGTCCATCAAGACGATTGCAAATCGGCAGTTTTGTGGACCATGCTCAAAGGGACCACAAATGTCAATGGCAATCTTTTGCCATGGATGAGCTGGAAGAGGTACTGGTTGCAATGGTGGAGTGCGAATGTATGCTGTCTTATCACTAACTTGACAAGCTGCGCAGTGACGAACTTGGTGTTCTATCTGTTTGTCCATACCTGGCCACCAATAGCAGTCACGAAGTCGTTGCTTGGTGCGTACAATTCCCTGATGTCCTTGGTGCGCAATGGTAATCAGGCTAGATTGAAGAGCAGTAGGTATGACAAAACGGTCACCTCGCATAATACAGTCATCAGCAACTGAAAGTTCATCCTGGAGGTGGAAGTAGGGTTGTAGTTCAGTTGTAATGTGCTGTTTAGCAGGCCAACCGGATGTGATGTATTCCGACACGGACTTAAGGATTGTATCTGTCCTTGTAGCACTTTGGAGTTCAGCTTTGGTGATAGCGGAAGCATCAACAAGGAGTGCTGAAATCCACTGGACGATGATTTCATCATCAGTATGTTCGGTTGCGTGCGCTGTAGTAGGCAGTGGCAGTCTAGATAGAGCGTCAGCCACTCTATTGTGCGCACCAGCACGAAATTCGACAGTGTAGTTGAAATTCAGCAGACGAGCAGCCCACCTGGCGATCCGCATTGGTTTGTGGCCAGTGCCACGTGTGGACAGCAATGTAGTTAGAGCTTGATGATCAGTTCGAAGAGTAAACTGACGGCCCCATAAGTACTTGTACCATTTCTCACATGCCCACACGCATGCAAGTGCTTCCCGTTCGCTGACAGAATATTTGCGTTCTGTAGTTGTAAGAGAGCGAGAAGCGAACGCGATAGGAACTTCGTGATTGTTCTTAATCTGTGCGAGTACCGCACCGATGCCGTAAGCTGAAGCATCAGTAGATACGATGGTAGGAAGATCGGGGTCAAACAGCGCAAGTGCAGTAGCATTGGAAATGTGCTGTTTGAGTAGCTCAAAGCACGATTGAGCAGCCTCAGACCAAATGAACTGAGTGTCCTTGCGAAGGAGTGCGCGGAGTGGTTCAACCCTGGTTGCGTAATTTGGCACAAATCTGGCGTAGTATGACGCAAGTCCCATGAAGGATCGGAGTGTAGATGGATCGGTAGGTTTTGGAGCATTTAGTAGAGCCTCTACGTGTGTTGGATCTGGAGTAAGGCCTTCGGACGAAACGGTATGGCCCAAGAAGCGGAGGTTTGACAAATTGAAGTGGCATTTGTCATAGTTCAGCGTGACACCTAGTTCTGTAAGGCGGTTCAGCACTGCGGAGAGATTGGCATCATGGTCCTTTTGATCGCGACCGAAGATGACAATGTCGTCAAGGTAACATTGTACTCCAGCAAGACCACTTAGAGCACACGACATGAGTTTTTGGAAAGCCGACGGTGCAGATGCTAATCCAAAACAGACGCGCTTGAAGCGGAACAAACCAACATGTGTAATGAAGGCTGTGAGATCACGCGAATCTTCATGTAGTAGAAGTTGATGGTACGCGGAATTCATGTCAAGGAGCTGAAAACACTTGCTCCATGGAGTTCCCCTAGTAGTTCTTGAATGTTCGGAAGTGGATACTTATCAACAATGACCGCTTTGTTGACTTCGCGGAGATCCACACAAAGTCTCACCTTTCCGGATTTCTTGTATGCGACCACCAGTGGTGACACCCATTCACTGGCGTCGATACGCTCAATGATGTCTGCGTCTTCGAGACGTTTCAGTTCATTTGCCACTTCGTCGCGTACCGAGAATGGCAAATTTCGGAGTTTTTGCTGCATTGGAGGGACGGATGGGCGTACTTTGACTTTGTGTACGTAGTTTTTTGCAAGTCCAACTTTCCCATTGAAGAGCTCGGGGTATTGTTTGCGCATGTCCATTGAAGTTTGGTCGGATGGAGTAGTTGCAGTCGGAGATGGAGGAGTTGATGATGGAGGTTTCGAGTCGTTGCCATTCACGAGCATGACCTTACCACCTGTGATTGTAATATCCAGGCGTCGGATCAAGTCTAGTCCCATGATAGCGATGCCAGACTGTACAACGAAAATGTGCGCAGGAACACAACGCTCAGGATTACTCGCAAGACGAACAGTGGTGTGGAATGTACCCAGTACTGTAATCGGTTCGTGCAGGTAAGTAGTGAGTTTAGCTGTTGAAGGTTGCAATGCCTCACGTGCGAAGAACTTTCCGAATGTGGATGCAGGAATTATTGACACGGCAGCGCCTGTATCAACAGTCATCGCGAGTTGCACGGATTGGCCAAGGAGCACGGAGCATTTGACACTATCAGCATGTGCAATGTGCTGAATGGTCAAGACGTTGGGGTCTTGATAGTCTGGATGAGGTGCAACGGGATTATCACTGGTGAAAACTCCCTGAACCTGGTTGCGTGTAGATTGAAATCTCTGTCCAGACCGGCAAACACGTGCGTAATGCCCCATTTTCCCACATTTAGAGCATGTTGCGTACTTGGCTTTGCAGATTGGATTATTTGCTTTGTGTGATTGTTCACCACAGCGGTAGCAAATCTGTGACTGCAGCGGTGCTGGTCTCGATTGTTGCGGAGGGTGCTCTGTAGTGTTGCGATGCTTGCGTGGTTTGCGATTTTGCTGTCGGGGTTTTCGGTGTGTAACTGCATGTACATCTGCCTCTGGAGTATGGCTAGAATTCTCCCCGATGATCTTGGATTCACGCAATGCCGACTCGACTTGACGCGAAATTGTAATTGCATCAGTAAGTGTCAAATCTGGTTCAAGCAGTAGGCGCTCTCGAATCTGAGAAGAGTATGTGCGCTCAATAAATTGATCCCTGATCAGCTCATCTGTCATGTTACCAAAGTTACACGATGATGCTAAGGCACGTAGCTCTCGGATGTAATCATCAACGGATTCCCCTGGCAACTGCGAACGTCTGCGAAATCTGTATCTTTCAGCAACCACGTTCAGTTTGGGTTTGAAATGTCTGTCAAGCACCCGGAGAGCAGAATCAAATTCATCTTCATTTTCCCCTGCATTCTCTTGTGGAAGCGTATGGAAAACACGCTGACCTTCAGTGCCAAGGCAGTGCAGTAACAAAGCACGTTTACGTAAGGCAGGATATGTATTTGCAGCTGATGCGACAGTGTAAGTTTCAAACATACCTCGCCACTGAGTCCAAGGAACGGGCGGAGTTCCCGGAGTTACGAGGAAGAATGGAGGCGGTGGAATCGATGCCATGGCTTGTAAGAAATCTCAGTATGATCTATCCTCCCTCGTCGCCAATTAATGTTATATTCTGGGTGTGTAAATGGGTTATAAATCCAGTACTGAGAGAGAGCAATTCAGATTCGAGGTAACACTTTATTCGTACAATTCCAACATGGCGCAGCCCACACTTTTCTACTCCAGAGGGCGCTATGCAAATAGACTGTGAACACAACAGGCTGCTCGCCCCGTATATTAATCCTTGTAACCCTTTAGTTTTCAACCATTCTATAACGTAATGTCATAACGCAAAGGGGTAATGTACTTTTCTATTGAAATATTTTGTTTTTCATATTTCATATTAAATTTAGTTGAATTTACTTGCCGTTTGTTCTTGTGCATGTCTGTTTGACTTCTTTTGTTACCCTTATTTTCCGGGGCGTAGGTTATTTTTGATATCTCTTGCTTTTAAGATTTTGAGTCGTAACAGTATGTATTTTGTAATTGTATATTATTTGTAATAATTTTTTTGTGGTAAATGTTTAAACTGTTTGGTACTTTAAATTGACTTTAATGCGAGTCTAACATTACAAATTCCTGTGATTGTTTTTAATCATTGGCTGAATTAATCCATCATAATCTTAATCTTAATCTAAGTGTTCATGATTGTCGGATCCGAACAACGAAAGGGCCTCGCGGGGGGGGGGGGGGGGGGCGGGAAAAAAAAGAAGACAAAAAAGAGAATAAAGAAAAGGAAAAGAGGCGCGAAGTCATAATGGTGTAAATTGAAGGTTGTTTTTTAGGGGGGATGTCTCTGCCCTCCTCTAAAATTGATAAATCGAGAATATGTTGAGAATTACAGGAGTTTTTTGAGAAAAATGTTTTGCCTCTTCTAGAAAAATCCTGGCAACGCCCATGACAACGACTCTTTTGTAAAAATGGAACCAGCCGCCCCGCCTACACCTTTGTTTTTTTTCGGACAGGCCAAGTGTCGGGAGAATAAAAGCCTGGCTTTCATTTCAGCACTGAATTAACAAAAAAAATGGAGGGCCTACCCCCTCCCCCAAATTTTCCTGGATCCGCCCCTGATAGGAAGTGATAATTGACTTTCTTAAGTAGTGAAGCCCGTCTAACCAGGTAATTCTGCCCGTTTTTGACTGGCTCTCGACCAATCAGAAAGCCGGATTTGGCCTCACGTGACCCTCATTAGCATAAAATGAGCAACGGGAATCTACCATTCAGCATAATTAACGGCGTGTACCATTATTATGGTATTGAATAATATACGTATAATAAATATTAATTTTACGTAAATTGAAATGTACAAAACAATTATGATTGTCTAATTGAAGAATGTATCTTTTAGTAAATTATTATCGAGTACGGCGAACATCGTCTAGAATGGAACAACCCTTAAGATTTCTTGCGAATGACTCATCCCGGTAGTCCATTGTGCAATCCACATGGACAAGTTCGTGTACGTGTACAGACATGCAAGAGTTTCTTCTGTTCGAGTTTTAAAAAAGTTTGAAAAATTTAATTTGTAGTAAACAAACACTCACCGGTAAACAGCGTACTTGCATGGTATAGTCCGATGATTGTTTTAACCATGGAGGAATTGTGTTAATAATAGATCAGAGAGCTAATTAATCCATGCGTTCTATACGGAGACCGATGGTCGATCACCCCTCGATGACCGCACCGATCATGGAGCAAATAAATAACTCCGTGCTTCTGCACCGAATTGAGTTGATGCGTGTAGATGTACAAAACACGGTTCTTTTTTATCTAGTCTGGGTAGCATTTTAACATTTTTTAATGCACATGTTTGTATGAGTGTCTTTTTAGAATATTTCTATGTTTTAACATTATGCATAAAAAAATAATGGTCTTTTTAGAATACTTTAATGTCGAACATATGTATACATGTTTTTTTTTTCCAATGATTTCTGTTAATTGTAAATTGTAAACCATCGGAATTCAGTCTTCGGACTGCGAGAATGGTACGAACAATAAAAAAAAAACACCTTCAATTCAATTCAATTAAAAAACCCTTCAATTCAACAAGTGCACAATATTCTTCCACATTACCACCAGAACCATCTATGTACGTATATCTGTGTGCGGTGGTCGTAGAAAAGGTACTGACTGCATCCTACACATTGTATATTTACACTGTCCGATCAGATAGCGCTGTTTCCCTAATCCATAAAGACGTAATTCTTTCAAGACGTGTTCATTATATCGATTCTCTTTCACCGACTTAACCTACCTGCATGTACAGTGGGGGATGGATTATTGAGCGTTCTAACTATCGCTTGCCAGGAGTTGCGCAACAGTGGTGAACACTGACTCCTTCGGACAATGGGACTTTATTGGCTGCCTATGGCATGTGCGGGAGCTTCATCTGTACGTGAAAGAAGTCAATGAAGTTGACTGACTAAACATGATTTCAAGCCTTACTACCCCTTTACCGCTGTCTGTAGAGGAATGCACCTGTCTGTAGAGGAATGCACCGAACCCTAGTTGTACCGCCGTGCCGGACTTGTTTACAAAATCAAGGATATAACTATAGGTCCTTTTATGTTAAAGCAATGGTATGTACTTCTATTGTATATTGAAGATTTAGAGTGTCATAAGACAACTAACTTTTTTACCCCAAAGTCCCAAAGTTGGACACGGTGCGTGATAAAGCCATACATGAAGCATTAAAGACCGTAAATATTTCGGGGATTATTGACAGGGCGTGTCCAAACACTAATTATAAGACTGCAAGACAGTAGGGCTTTCCCGATTGTTTAACTGTAAGACAACACCAACAAAGAAAAATACAACTGCAGAAAGTGTATACGTTATAACATTATTGCTTTATTGACGTCATTTCTCATTGAAACACTCGTGTGTTTTTTTATTTGTTTTTAAATGTATTCGTTGCAATTAAATCATCAGTGATCTTAATGTAACGTTGACTAGTCTTTAATCGTCACTGTCTTCCACGTTAAAGTCATCTTCATCTTGATGGAACAGGCCGTCCAATTTTGCCTGGTGTTTAGATATGACCCTGATGAGTGTTGTGGGCATCAGAATGCCGGAATTCAATCTGTCTTCGATCTCGTCCACAATTTCTTAATGAGTATCATTATCTTTCAGATGTATGTAACTTGACAGAAAATCTTTGTATTTGTTGAAAAAGATTCGCTTGACTGCGCACAGGGTCTTCCTGTTTGCCTTTTCCGTGGCCTGATCTTCACTCATGCCCTCGTTGATGTACTGTTCATTTTTTTCACTCCACATCTCATCAATCGCTTCTTTTGCCCAACCAGTCTAAATAGGCTGCATTGTCTTCCAAATCAGAACTAGACTCATCTTCATCAGATGATTCGTCATCTTCCACCTCCGTGACGGATTCAGAATCATTTTCCTCAAGATCTTAGTCTTCATCATACGTAGATTCAGTTTCATAGTTTTCCATTTATGGATCTTCAAATCTACTGCTTTTAAATTCAGGTTCAGAATTATCCACCTCAACTTCGTCTATGTCGGATTCATCTTCAGCATGTGCATTTTCGGTATGTCTCAAGAGGTTATATCTCCGTCCAAAGCGTTTGTCACACTGGTGACAAGCATAGGGTTTGACTGCAGAAATCGTATTCATGTTGAAGCTTTGAAGGTTAATCTCCGAATGATAAGGAACGGATGAAATGATTTAATATATATCTACTCATTTGGTTACTCAAACGATTTTGTTTTTTCGTTCCAAAGAAAAAGCCGACCTAAGCCATAAGTCTTTTGTTCTCTCGTCTGTTTAAAAGACTTATTTTGATCGATGCCAAACGTCCGACAGATGTCGGTAAATGCTCCACGATTATAGTTGTTGTCGAGAGCGTCAACGCGTCTTCTCCCGGTATTGCTACGGACAGGTCGTTTAATATCCTTCTAACCATAAAGTATATATGAAAATTAAATAAGGCTCCAACGTATCGGTTGTTCGAGTTTAAAATATCGATTCCAACACCACAGCCCGTTGTAGCGCAATAGATCGCAAAGTTTAACTGATTTTAATAAAAAGACATGGGGTCTATTTTCCAACAAAGTAAAGCATCGTTGGTATTGAGGTGAGATATTTTATAGTCCGAGATTAAGTCGGGAAACGAGGTTAAAAACGTGTTAGACGCGTTGACCGTAATCTCGAGTTCGCCAGTGAGATTCGGACTGTCTAGTACATGCGCAAGGGGTGGTAGCTTGTCGTTTAGCTACATTTTGATTTACTTGTTTCGTTACCTGATCAGCTATACCTAATATCTGCTTTTTTAACGACTCATAATCACTCATTATTTTAGTTTCAGTTTGAATATAAAAAGACTTTAAAATAAATGCATTCGTTTCACTTGTTTCAAAATGAGCAGACGTTTAAATTAGAAGACGTCGTAGATAATTTAAACGGTCAAAAATCTGTAGGCGTAAAAAGGGTGATGATTAACCCCGGATATTTTAATATTTCCAGCGCCACGGAGATTGATTGGTATACGAATATAGACGGGAGAATATAGATCGTATACGAATATAGATCGTTTCTTGGACGTCTTCTGAGTCTTGCTCTGGAGACTCAGAAAAATATCAGTTTCTCGAGGCTGTTTTTTTATTCCTCTTTAAAATGGACCAATTGATACGATCTTGTTGCGTATTTTCTGCCGAAAAATCAAAGTAACGTGAGATTATTTCACCGCACGTTTCATAAATTAGGAAACCATTCTCGATGACAATCTGGTGATCGCATTGATCTGTTTTATCAGATAGCTCGAGGTTTTCACTCTGAAAAAGATTCATTTATGATAAACGATTTATTTTTTTTAAATAATTTTTTTTATTTTTATTTTTTTATTAACTGTACGATTGGCGCTCCAAACCTTTTTGCTCATTTTATACTTTCCATACCACTGGCGCTCCATACCTGACACGGTTATAGCCTTCACCTGTCACATCACACAAAAGACTTGCGACCCCGTTCTAGGTCATGCCTGTGTATTGTTAGAAAATACCGGCTATTGTTCCCGGGTTGTATAGCTTATGCGCATAAGGTACTATATTTAGCTTTGGAAATTTCCAGAAAATCTTTCGCAATTCAGTATTTCGTGTCTTTTCAACATAATATGTCGATAGATAAGGACGTAAACGCTCAACCTGCAGTCACCAGCCAAAAGTTAAATGGTTTTAAACATTAAAGTCTGGCGTTTTCATGTTGATTTACCTACACTATCGCTAAAAGTCTAGCCACCCATTAGTTTATGTGATGTTTCTGATAAAACGTTGAGTGGAAATGCTTATTTTACCTCTAATTTTTCTGATGATGACTACTCATCGCAACCTGTGAAAAAGAGGCTAGGCGGCTTTATAACTTTGCGTCGGGTCTATCGCACAAGCTAGATTTTTCAAAGTACCGCTAATACCATTTTTTAAGTGTAAAAACCTCGAGATATTTTTTTAAAAAAGTAACTTAAAAGTGTACCATTTTGATGTATCTATATGATATAAATATTGGCCAAAACGCTTACTCACTAAATATAATTATGATGTCATAAGGGTATCGAGAGTTCTCCTCGTCTACATACAGCCATGATGTCATAAGGGTATCGAGAGTTCTCCTCCTCTTAATATAACGATGATGTCATAATGGTATCGAGAGTTCTCCTCTTCTTAATATAACGAAGATGTCATAATGGTACTAAAGTTCTCCTCCTCTTAATATAACGATGATGTCATAAGGGTATCGAGAGTTCTCCTCGTCTAAATAAAATTATGATGTCATAAGTTTTCTAAGTGCTACAAAGCACACTCTAATGTGCTTTTCTATATGTTGTGTACAAATTGTAGATTATAAAAATAATTTCTAGGTCAGCGTCAAAAGCACACTGCAATGTGCTTTTCTATACAGCGTGTCCCAAAAAAAATGTCCCTCTCATAGACCACAGAATAATTACCAAAATCAAGTTTCATACTCCAGTAAGTTTACATATTTAGAAAGCCCACTTAATTTTGTAGTTCCTGTGAAAATTTCAAAGGTCTCGCTTCAATGGTTTTGAATACACAGGCTCTTATGTAACAGCAGTGCTTTCTGGCCCATTCCAAGTTTGATAAAAAGAAATGCACAATACAGACATACCATACCTTATTCCATGCTTCACTTTTATTTCAACAACTGTGTTCTTCTATTTGTTATTAAGTAACTAAAGTCAAGTTCATTTACTTTTTTAAATGAAAACTAATCAAAGTTCAGTTCCACTGGTCGTGTTTGCTTTCACAGGGTGTGTTCCACTTATGGTTTGTCCTTCAATGTCCAGCTTGAAAACCTTTATTGTCCTCCTGCACGTCCTTCCACCTGATTTCCATTGAGGTTGATGCATTGATGCGCCCTATCAATCATCGAATGAACGGCACGCCGGACGATTCTTGTCCTTCTCAAGGCGGTGACTTCATTGCTAATGCGCCTGGTCAGATCCTGGATGTTCAAAGGGGGTGTTGCATAAACCTTTGATTTCAAGTAACCCCAAAGGCAAAAGTCACAAGGGGTCAAGTCAGGGGACCTTGGCGGCCATTCTACACCATGCCCCAATCCAATGACTCTGTTGGGAAAGAGTTCTTGAAGTCTATCCCTTACCATGATGGCACGGTGTGCTGGTGCCCCATCCTGACACCACCAAAGACGTGGTACTGCGTCATTCCGTCCTCTTCCATATCTAGCGTGCAACTCTGGGGCAACAACGTTGTTAATCATAGCAATGTATGCAGCTCCAGTGACATTGTGCTGGAAAAAATATGGTCCAATAAGATGGTTGTTCCCTATCATGCCAACCCAAACAGTAACTTTCTCCCGAGAATGTGGAACATCATAGGTAAAATTTCTGGGCTTGTTCTGTTTATCTGCGTAGTGGCGTACATTTCGGGTGCTCACGCGGCTATCCATTCGGAATGTTGCCTCATCCCCAATCAGAAGCTCCGAGATAAATCTTCTCGGCCTGTTGATGAGCCACCTAGCAAATGTCAAGCGTCTCTGGTGATCACCAGGTAGCAGAGATTGTCTAACTTGCATCTGGTATGGGTGCCATTTCAAATCCAGTTTGGTTATCCGGTTGAAATTTGACTTCGACACGTTCAAGGGGTTCCAACGAGCACTTAGCCTGGGATTCACCTGAAGAGCTTGTCTGACGGCTCTGATGTTGTGCAAACTTCGTCCTGAACGGCGTCTACCAGATCGTCCCTTGTTCCTGTTCTCACTGGTTCCAAACTCTCGATACTTTAGGTAGTTTCTCCTAATTGTCTTGGTACATGGCGGTGGCTGGTTTGGGTATTGCCTTTGAAATGCACGCTAAGTAGCAAGAAGGCTGTGCGTTTGCTGATACTTCACAACTAGGAAAGCCCTTTGACGGGCAGTTAGTTGTTGACCAACCATACTGAATTCAATCAAAAGTCAGTATGACAATTTAAACTAAAAGCTGACCCAATCGTCCACCCATCTCAATTCAATAGGAAAGAAAGACAAGGAGAGAATCAAAGTCTTTTCACAGCATTCTTACTTTAATTTCAATAACACTTATTGACGAAAGCCCAAATATCTCAATACCAATCCTTCTGTTGATTTCTGTGGTAGCGTTCTTATTTTAATTTCATAAGTTCGGAACTTGCTCAGCTCAAACCACCTTTTCAGATTTCTTGTTCTTTATTCTCTTAACAAATCTGCTAAAGCTCTTACATAACATTAATGATGAAAGTCCAAACATCTCCTATAAAAATACTTGTATTGATTTCTGTTAACCAAAACTTGGAAATACAAGAGAGGAGTGAATGCAAAAGCACTACAGTTGATTTAAGACATTTAAGGCAATGCAGAAAATGTAGCACTGCAAACTTGGAATGGGCTGAAAAGCACTGCTGTTACATAATAGACTGTGTTTTCAAAACCAATGAAGCGAGACCAATGAAATTTTCACAGAAGTTACAAAATTATATGGGCTTTCTAAATCTGAACACTAAATTGAGAATAATACTTGATTTTGGAATTAATTTGGCAGTCTATCAGAGGGACATTTTTTTTGGGACACGCTGTATGTTGTGTACAAATGGTAGATTTTAAAAATATTTTTTCTGTTTATAGATGAGATTTTGTTAAAGTAACATGTTTTTTAATAAAGTTCAAACTTTGATTTGTAAACCTAAGAAAACGTTGTTTGTATATTTATTTATAAGTGACTGTAAACTCGCGCACCTGTCGCTGTGATTATAGGTAGAGATATCCAACACGGTGACTGATATTAGGGGTAAGAGCTCGGCCGAGTCCTTATAAAGTCTAGAACCCCCAACAACTCAGAGACAGAGAGCTAGTTGAGGGAGGGAGGAAATATATTTGGAGAGAGGGAGATCCATTGGGGGAAGGGGGAATTGGGGAGAGGGGGATCTAATGGGGGTAAAGTCTGGTACCCGCCCCCTTCTACTACTGAATTGACTTTCGTGTACTAGACTTTGCTTGACCACTACACCACTACATCCTCTATCTCTGAGGACTGTGACTTTCTTACCTTTCATGACACATTCAATGACTGGCATACAGCTGGGTTTTTTATCACTACATGCAGCGCTCAGTACGGGCAATTTCTTACCGCATTTTAGTTCAACATACTCATCGCAGGTGCAACAAGTACTAAGGGTATGAGGTGTTACCATACATGCAACTTTCTCAAAGTGTTGTGTGGGTTGCGATGTGTCTGCATTTGTACTGTCATTTTGTGTTTCTGGTTCGCTATGCGCTTGCTCAGTGTTAGCGGGATTATCCATAACCTCTGTCAGTGCTGAGGCGATTATGCTCGCTATCTCGGTGAAATCTTTGGGTTTGCCCCGACAATCGCGTGCTATGTGTCCTACTTTATGGCATATATAGCAGGTCCGCAAATTGGTCAGCACGTGGGTACTGAGTGGTGTGTGCATTGGGCGCATTGGGCGGCTCTTTACTCTGTTCTGTGCTGGAAGTTACTCTGGACAGTTTTCTTACCGGTTTTCTTACTTGACTGAAACTACCGTGTGCGTCAGCATATTGCTCAGCAAGGCGGGACATTTCAGCTGCAGTTTTGGGTTTTCGCTCATTTAATAACAATCTAAGCTGCGCGCTGCTGCTGTTTAGAAACTGTTCTCGAAGATTTAGATCCTTAACACTATCATATGTCTTGTCTGACTTATCCATCTCTAACCAGCGGGTAAATATGCAATCGAGGTGCGCTACAAACTGTGAAGGTGTTTCTCCTTGCTCAGGTTTCGCGTCTCTAAACTTTTGCCTAAATCCTATTGCAGTGAGGTGAAATCGCTTGAGCAAGGCGTCCTTCAATGAATCGTAATCATTCGATTCGGTCGTCCTTATTTTCATCAAACTTGGGTAACTTCGGTGATTTTGCCTTAGTGCGAGAATGACCACTGTTTGATGTGTTATGCGTAGATTCTGGACTGATCGGTTCATGTTTCATCGCTTCAAGTCGCAACTGCATGTCTAGTATTTCCCGATCTTGACGGCGCATTTCTAATTAATATGCCCTACCATCGCGATCTAATCGTTCTTTTTCTTTGTGTTCTTCGCGAACAAAATCTAACAGTTCCTTACCACTTAAGTTGCATGCTTCAGCAACCACTCTCAATTTATCATAGTCTACATCCATTTTCTCACCCGGTATCAACTTACCCGAAGTTGCCTGAGGAGAGCAGTGGATACTACGGGTCGTCAGAGGGGGTTTGCAACACTCGGCCTGTATCAAGAGGGTGGTATAACACAATAGAAAACACAACATTATTTACAATTCAAATTTCGAAATCCTTCTGTGGCCTTTCTTTCTGTCTGTCTTTCCTGATTTATTTACTTGAATCATTTCCTGGACAAACCCCCATAATTGTCACCAATTTCATTTTCTCTATCTCTATCGACTTGTATAATTTTATTAGTGGTGACCCCGGCTCAAATTATCAATTATCAAAGAAGTATCAGACAGAAAGAAATAGAAACCATCAGACACTGTAATCTTCAGATTTTTAACAGGTATTATTTTGAAAAATTTAATATTTACAATTAATATATACAAGGATCCAAATAGAACTTTAGTTTCCAAACACTGTCTTCTTGGATTGAAGACTTCAGTTTAACCTTTGCACTTATCTAATTCACACAGATTTTCTGTAGTTCAGTTTTCTTATTCTCTTGGCGTAAGGTTAAGCTACCAATCGTACAAATGTTCTGTAAACTAATTTATCTTATCGCTTATCACGTCTTAGATTTCTACTCAATTCGATAGACCACACAGATCTTCTACCAGTCAATTCTATTAATTCTCACTTAGTTTTCTTATCACCGTATTTAAGGGTGACTCGCAGACGTCTCACAGTTAATTTTCCCAACACTTGGGCTTTCTTGTGAACACTTAGTTCTCTTATTACTTACATATACTTGTAACACTTAATTTTCTCATATTTATTTAAATATCACACAGGTTTCTTGTCAGTTAGCTCTTTCAGGAGTTTTTGATCAATATGGATACCGTAAAGTTTTTTTCTAAGGAGATGTTGTCCGCTCAACTTGACCTTTACGGTGGAAGTAGTACTACTCTGCGCTTCACTTGGACGTGCTGTAGGTAGTTGAGTATAACGGCCAAGTAACCGATCTCTCAGGCAGTCTCTCAGGCGGTCTCTTAGGCTCAGTGGCGGGTTAGATCATACCCGTATTTACGGCCATCTATAATAATAATATAATAACCAAAAACCTTAAGAGCATTTCGTCAAATAATTCAAACAAAGGCATGATTAATAAAATAAATTGAAACAACTGGTGTTTCGGCATACATGTAGACCGTTCTTCGTTTCAATTTCACAACCATGGCAATTCATCAAAGGTCTATACGACGTTCAGGATGTGGCCTTCCGTGATTTACAATTCATTTCATGGATTGTCAACTTTGCACAATGAAATAAAAATGAATGTCCAGATAAGTCTATAGATATTTTAAAATAACACTTACGGTTGTGGAGATTGCAGTTTAGTTGATCCCGGGCTGAGTGTTGCGATTTTGGTCACAATCGGACCGAGGACTGCTGGTCCGAAGATCTTACTTCGGCACTGTGATTTTACCGATCGAGCTGACAAACTCGATTTTGTGGATGATTTCCACAAAAAACAGAATCTTGGGGTTTTTTTTTTATAACCTGCTGCATTCAGGTGTCTTCGGACAGTTGATACCGGTCACATTCACACACACTCAGACTAACACGGACTAATTTTGATGATGCTTTCTGATCTGACGCTACTATCGTTCTGCTCAAGGCTTTCTCTCTCTCTCTCTCTCATTCTCTGTACATTTATGTGGGGGCACGTAACCTCCATCCACACACTAACCTTGGTCACAATGCTCTCGTCGTTATTCGTCCCGCCGTACGCGGTCAATCGTCGGCATATATCCTCACGCGCTATGCACATGTTTGTAAAAATACAGCGCGAACAGCGACCTCATGCGGCCACTAATTTTGTATGCAAATCAGTTGGGGACGATCTCGAGCATTGGTTCAATCGTCGGCAAAAGCTTATGTTTTTCTTTATTTTGCGCTGGATTTCTAGCGCACGACCTCGTATGCGAATACAGATAAGTGTAGGCGGGGCTAATATGTGGAGTGTCCAATCACGCCTTGGTAAATCCGGACGTCATCAAATTATTTGCAGCTTTTCGCCTTTTGCGGACGCGACAGGAACCACAGTTTTTGTGCATTGGTGCCGTGTGCAGAGACACACAACGTGTACGTGTATGGATTATGTACGGTGCAACGTTTCACTTTGCAAGTTTCCACGAAACGATCGACCAATAAGAAAAGGACATTTAAGGTCAGCTAAGGCTATTAACATAATGAGCACCACCCCCAAAACCTCACATTTTACATGCACGTGCATAGCGCGTGAGGATATATGCCGACGATTGACCGCGTACGGGACGAACAACGACGAGAGCATTGACCAAGGCTATCCACACACCGGCTGCCCGGATACAAGGTTATATTTAGATTGACCCATGTTGTTGTTTACGTGTGACCTATGCAAATGTGGTGCTTGTTAACCCAATGCCCCTTCGCTCTTGAAACAAGTAGGTCCATAGTTTTAGAGGGTTTCTTCTACATTTTCTTCTTATAATTGTATAAGAATGACAATTTTGTGTAAGTGGGAGTTCTTTTAAGTATATTATGTAATTTACGGGTGTAATTAATCCGTAACAGCATTTTGTTGAGGGTGCAATAATATTTTAGAGACACTTGGTGATGTGTCCACATCATGCGGTAGCGCGCGAAACAGGCACTGCTTGTCTTTCAACTTTTGGACGGCAGTCACTTATTTTTGTAGCCGGGAATTCCTCGGTGAGATTTTACCTTTCCTATGCTGTTTGTCAGCATAATCATGTGCTGAGAGGGAAGGTGGGCGCCTCTAGAAACTGTGGTGTCCTTTTTATCATAACTTTGCGGGAAACTTGCGTTTTTGTGACACTTTCACTCACGAACTTTCCAATTTTGCAGCGTCGTCGTCATAGCTACAGTCGTGCATATTCCCAACCACACCCACGTTGTACATGTACTTATATGCACAGCGCACAGCGTCTGAACTCGCGTTGTGTGTGTGTGACCTTTGACCGCCATTGTGTATACGCATTTACCATGTATTTTGACCGTAGTGTTGTCTTGTCTTATTTTTCCATAGGCAATATGTAGGCGCGTTCTACTAAGACCTTCATTTATTGCACCTGGGGATCTTTTTCAGCGATCTTTACTGGATCTTTTTCAGCGATCTTTACCATACGGGATCTTTTGTACTCTGATTCTGCTGATGATTGAATAAATTCTCCATTAATTGTTGAAGATATAAATTGGTGTTGCTGTGTATTTCTTCTAGATAGCCTCCAAGTTCCAACACACTTATCCTAATTTAAATTGGGATCGAACTCCCTTCATCATGCTGTGACACCGCAGTACTAAAATCACTTCATTTACATTATAAGGGAATAATAGTACCACCAACCACAATGGTTGATGACAATGCTGGAGAATGCTAGAACATGACCTATTACATCACATCACTCCATGCATCGAATGCCAACGCCTTAAATCTCAGTGGTTATACGTTGTAATGGCGCGGGAACTATAGTCGTTTTTTATTGGAGAAAAACTTTAGGACTCGACTATTTATGTGCGTAGGGCGATCTCATTACCGAGTAATGAGGTGTGCGAAAAATAAAATAAAAGAAAAGAATTTACGTTGTGACACCCTTGTCAGCTGGTGTTCTGAGAATAATCTCGAATTAAATCTTGGTAAGACGAAGGAAGTTATTGTAGACTTTTGGAAGACCACATCCAGTATTGCTCCCTTGGATATAAATGGCTCAAAGGTTGAAAGAGTGCAGCAGTTTAAATTTCTAAGCGTCAATTTTTCAGCTGATTGGAAATGGGAATTCCACATAGACTGCATTGTCAAGAAAGCTCAACAAAGACTTTTTTCTTGAGACGGTTGAAGAGCTTATGTGTAAGCCAGAGACTGCTGTTCAAGACTACCGGGCATTGATCGAGAGTGTCCTGACACAATCGATCATTGTGTGGTGGGGCAATGCAGCAGTCAGCGGGAGGAAGCGTCTCAACCTAATTGTTTGTTTGGCAAGTAAGGTTATGGGATGCCGACTTCCACTACTTGATGACTTATATCAATCATGTGTCATGAACAGGGCTCAGACTTTTGTGGGTGATATAACCCATCCAGCACATGATCTTTTTCAACCAATGCGATCCAAATACAGATTTCGCTCGATTTAATCCAGTTCTAATCGCGCACACCTACATGTAAGTTTCTGTCCCACAGCAATTCGTTTCCTTAATGACAGTATTTATTCCGAAATACTTAAAAGTATTTCGGAATTCTATTTTTTATGTTACGAATCACAAATCAAATGTTTTTTTTTTATTGTCAACTAGGCTTAGTTTTTTTTTTACCTGTTTTGTCTTACCTGTTTTTTTCCGTTTTAGTCACACTTTTTTATGTGCGTCGTTTGTGGGTTATGTGAGTGTAATCTAACTTGAATTTGCAACTCTATTAACTTACATGTATGAAGTTTGTATGTTGTTGATAATGCTGATAATTAATAAAATGTAACGAATTTTTAATTAACTTTTAAGGCACTCAAAAAACGAATTTCACATGAAGTGACAATAAAATCTGAAAAGTAAAAGTGAGGATACTATACGCGATGTGGCAAAGGCCATTGGGAACTTAGTGGCCTGTTTTCCAGCAGTACCTTTGGGTCTTTTACACTACAGAAATTTGGAACATGCAAAAAATGTAGCTTTGCTGTCTAGCAAAGGAAAATTTAATGTTCAAATGTCAATTACTTGTTTGATGAAACTGGGTCTCAAGTGGTGCTTGATCAACATGGCGGGTCAGGAGAAACCGGTTGTTCCAAAAAAACCCAGAAATGTCCATGACATCTGATGCATCAATAGACGGCTGGGGTGGAACTTGTGGTGAAGAAAGCACAGGTGGAAGATGGACTAGGACAGAACAAATGAACCACATTAACTACTAAGAGCTCTCAGGAGCCTTTTTTATATTTAAATCATACAAAACAGAAATTGCTGGGAAACATGTCCACTTATTGTCAGACAATTCTACGGTAATCCCTTACCAAAATTTCCAATTCATTACCAATTCAAAATTCCAATTGGAACCAATTGGATATTTTACCAATTGAGTTTTGGCACTCCTCAATTGGAACCACTTGGACCTTTTCCAATTGGTATTTTTCCAATTGAAAAAAAAAAACAATTGGAAAAAAAACAATTGAAAACAAAACCAATTTGAAAAAAAACCAAATGGAAAAACCAATTGGAAAAAACCAATTGGAAAAAACCAATTGGAAAAAACCAATTGGAAAAAAACAATTGGAAAAAAAACAATTGGAAAAAAACCAATTGGTAAAAAACCAATTAGAAAAAATTCTGCTGAAAACCAATTGGAAAAAAAAAACTATTAAAAAACCAATTGGACTTTTTTTACCATGTGTTTTTCAATAGTTTCTAATTGATTTTTTAAATATTTTTTTATACACTTGGCTTTTCAATTTGGATTTGTTTACAATTGGTATTTGTAACAATGTACACAATTAATGTTAGAACTAGTCTCAAAATCTATATTAAATTTGTCACACAAATTAACTCACTTAATTCAATTTGATTGATTTTAGCCAGTAGTACTTTATTCTTTTTATCACCACATCATACAGTCTGCAGTTGCAATCCAGTAAACTAAACCCACACGGAATACAATTAAAACAAAGCGACCTGCAGAATACGCAATGTCGCCTTTTTTGCACGGTTATCACTACATGTATTTGTGTTTTTATTGCTGTAGCTATTCATATTCAGTTTAGTGCATCTGAATAAGCAACAAAAGTGCTCAAAAATCCGCAAGATGGTTGCTGAACAACTAACCTTTTAGCTCAGTGGATGTAGATGATATTCTGGCCGACAAAACAATATTATCTCGGTTTCAAGTCAAAAGTTGAACAGTTTTATTTTTAAAGCGTCTGTGACCAGTTTCAGCTGACTGCAGCAAAATGGGAGCCCAAAGTGGCTATATAACAATTATCCATCAGTTTTTGGCCAAACGTGGTCCATAGTGAACAGTAACATACTCCATGGCGGTAGAATTAGCCCTAGGTGACCTGTTTACATGCAAAATATGCCTTTCAAGATCTGTTGAGCAGATGGATGTCGAAGATTGTCTCGTACACGTGGTCGAGTCGTAGGGCTGTACACCATTCGGACGTTGGAAGCCCTACTGCAACTTGAAAGTCATTGCAAAACAGTACTAGTAGCTAGCTGTCACCATGGGTCTGTTGGTAGTGAAAGGGGTCCTGCAAATGTGGAAAAAAAAGAGTTTTCCAAATTAAATGCCATTATTTTACAATATTTGGCCAAATCAAAATGATTTTAATGACAATGTGTTGATCATGTTTATTAGGATCATACCTGTCATGACATGTACTGTTTGCTACTGCATGAATGAGTATTGAGTAATTATGCGCCACTACTATTTGTGTGAAATTGTCATCACATCTCGTAATTTGTGTCAGGCGTGTGGCGTGGTATAAATGTTCACTAGTATTATTATTGTGTACATGTAGCTACATGTTAAGTTTAATGGAATGGCATTTGGCCGCCACCATGCATTTTAGTTCGTCCTCGGACTTGTGCTTTCTTAAAAGAAGTGGTTTTATAGCTGAGAAAATAAGTTACAAGTAGTCATGGTAGCTCTTAAATTATGTTCTCTTTCAACTTGATCATGTTGATGATAAATCTTGTATGCGTACAGCATGTTCTATTCTGCAACTTTGGTATCTAAACACTTGGTTTTTAATAAAGTCAACTCTACTCACCATCTATTTTCATCCTCCAAGGCCTTCATGTCCATTATTCTTTTAAATTGTATACATGTAGCCACAGCACAGCTTCATGCATGTCATGTACATGTACATGTGTGAAATTTAAGGAACAAACTCTGCACACGTACGCAGTAACCATCTCCATCAAATGTGTTTCCATGCCGGAACAGCAATAAGTCCTGGAAGTTTCCACAGCAAGGCATGCACCTTCCTGCCAACATTTATGATTTGGGCAAAGATACAGCCTTAAAGTTCATGTTCTACTACAACGGGTACAGTTTTTTGTTCTCTTGAACTTGCAACTGCAAGCCTACCACGATCCTAGCTCAGTCATGCTGTAATCCAACTGACAGAATTCAAATTTGCCACAAAGGCAGTTTCTGCACTGACTGGTATGCAAGGTTGATGACATTTGTATAACACACGTTGGGTGAGACTAATTGCCAGCGGATGACAATTAAGACAGCCTATGTGTGTGTAGCACATCACAGCAGGGGGTCACTGCCCGGCTGGCCCAAGTGCTATGTGCATGTATATATGTACAGTGTACATGTAATTTGATTCTGTGCATGTGACTTGTAGGCCTTCTGTTTATTCTAACTCCTATCTTGTGTTTTGGTGATGTGCCCCATGCTGGCACTAACTGAATGGAGCCTTGTAGAGGGGTATCCTGGCAAAGGAATGCTGTGAAAATTATTTACTGCTAAAGTAGGGCCCGGGTGTATAGACATGGAGGTAAATAAAGTATACATGATATATGTATACATGTATTGTCACTTTTGAATGATTTTTTTTTGCAATAAAAATGCAGATGGAAGTTTATTTTTCATTTACACTCTCATCGAATGAAATGACTGGACGTGATTCCAATTGGGAATGAAACGATTGGACTCGGGGACTCCAATTGGGAATGAAATGATAGGTGGAATTCCAATTGGAAATGAAACGATTGGACTGGATTCCAATTGGGAATGAAACAATTGGACTGGATTCCAATTGGAAATGAAAAGATTTGACGGGATTCCAATTGGGAATGAAACAAGAGACGGGATTCCAATTGGTAATGAAACGATCGGAAAAGATTCCAATTGGAAATGAAACGATTGGACTGGATTCCAATTGGGAATGAAGAGATTTGACGGGATTCCAATGGGGAATGCAACGTTAAATGGGATTCCAATTGGGAATGACACTATTAGATAGGATTCCAATTGGGAAAACCCAATTCCAATAGTTTCCAATTGAAACCAATTGAACACCAATTAAGACCATCGTACATCAGTTGGGTTTTCAGACGAATTGAGTTGGTCCATGACGTTTTTTCCAATTGGGAATGAGCACTCCAACTCAAACCAATTAAAACCAACTCAATACCAATTAAACCCAATTCGTTCCAATTGGATTTCCAATTGGAATGAATTGGAAATTTTGGTAAGGGATTGCTTTCATCAGTCACATGGGTGGCAGGCAACCGCACCTCAATGCCCCGGTATCAGTATTACGGGAATGGTGTCTTGCTTTGAATGCATGGTTGTCAGCAGGGTACCTGCAACATCGCAGCAGACTTTGAAAGTAGACACTTCAATGATAGAGGAGAATGGTCTTTAAATGATCAAGTCTTTGAAAAACTAAACATACCGGTACATGTAGTTTTTGGTATTCCAGAAATTGACGGGGTGTAGGAGGGGGGTAGTTGTAGTCCCTTAAGGTTAGTGGGCCTGCCATGCTTTGCAGCTGCATTGTGGCTGCCCCGTAGCTGCTTAGTTGCTTGGCTGCTTTGTAGTTGCTTAGTCGCTTGGCTGCTTCGTAGTTGCTTAGTAGTTGCTTTGTAGCGTCTTAGTAGCCTATTAATCATGCTGGTCAACACCCACTTCTAGGATGGACCTAACACGGATTGGCCCATCTACTCCTCGCCAGTGGCTCCAAGAAGGGAAGAGTAAGCTCCCGGCCACACCCTGGTAAACTGTCTTGGCAGACAGGCTAAACCTGGCGAGGGGCGGAGTACTGAGCAGCAGCAGTACTCTGAGTATCTGAAGGAAGCGGACGAGTTCTCTGTTTTTTGTTGTTGTTTTTTAACTGACAACCAACGGTAACTTCAGGGACAGGTGAATCACCACTGCGCGGCATAGTAGCGTGCCGTTAGTACAGAAATGACCATCTGTACACGCTCTCTTTGGGAATTCCTTGAGCAAGTGACCAAGTATTTCACTCCCCATGGCACCACAACCTATGAAATGGCCCTCAGTCCCGGGCACTCGTAAGAGAGAGGATGCGAAGAATCTCCCGGTAACATCATTCGCTACATGGAATGTGAGAACACTAAACGGCGATTCCCTTCTGGAACAATTGGTCGCCGAAATGTCAAGATATGACATCAGCATATTAGGAGTATCAGAAACCCACTGGAATGTGAACACCGAGGAATCTTTTAAACACGGAGAGTTCCTCATTATTCAATCCGGCCGAAAAGATAACATCAGAAGACAAGGTGTCGCACTTATTATTAGGAAAGAGTTTGCGAACAGCATGACATCCTATGAATGCCACTCAGAGAGACTCATGAGTGCAACGTTCAACACTATCGATGGAACCCTGACAATCTTCCAGATATACGCCCCTGACTCAAGTTACAGTGACGAGATATCAGAGGAATTCTACGACTCACTGCAGAGAAAAATCAACGCCCTGCCAAGGAACAACTCTGATATGCTCCTTGGAGACTTCAATGCAAAGGTCGGATCTAACATGCAGGAAACATGGCCTGAAGTTGTGGGTAGATATGGACTTGGTGAATCAAATACAAGAGGGTCACAGCTACTTCAATTTTGTGCGATAAATGGTCTTGTAATCTCCAATACCCTGTTTCGACACACAAAGAAGCGATGAGCAACCTGGATGTCACCCGATGGCCACACACTAAATCAAATAGACTACATCATCATTGAGGAAGCCTGGAAATCTAAGCTTAAAAACAGCAGAGCCTACCATTCAGCTGATTTAGGATCAGACCACTTTCTGCTCCTTGCAAACTTTGCGATAACCCCTAGAAGACAGAAAATACCCAGAACAGTACCAAAGCGCTATGATGTAGGAAGGTTAATAGCAAATAACGACTTGACGAGAGTTTTTGAAGCCCAGATTGGAGGTAGATTTGCCCCTCTACTATCCTTAGAATCAGACAATGTGGAAGAAATCTACTCCAGGTTTTAGGAGGTTACGAACAAGACAACTGAACTAGTAGTTGGCTTCAAGAAGCGCAAGCGAGTCGAAGGCTTGTCACCAGAGATAGAGGCTGTATGTGAACAACGCAGACAAGCCAGAATAAAGATGCTTACTAATCCAACGAACATAGAAACCCGGGAAAACTACAAACGTGCTAATAAATTAGTAAAAGCTGCAGTCAAACAGCAGAAAACAGCTCTACTCCAACGCAAGATAGAACAACTGGAAGCAGACTTCAGAAATAACAACACCCATAACTTATTTAAGAGCGTCGGAGAACGTGAAGGAAGACCCAGAAAAGGGCTGAGCGTAGTAAAGGACAGAGAAGGTAACACCCACACTAATAAAGAAGAAGTTCTAAAGTGCTGGAAAGATCACTTCTGTACACACCTCAACACAAGCTTCCCCCATGAGCCTGAAGCCTTAAAAGAAATACCTGCAGCCCCATCAGATGAAGACACGACGACCCGAACAGAAATAGCTCCAGAAGAAATACCCCGAGCAGTCAAAAAGCTGAAGCTACATAAAGCCCCTGGTATAGATGCCATTACAGCAGAAGTCTTAAAAGCGGGAGGAGAACCGATGCTGAAGATGCTGTTAAAGATATTCAGTACCATCTGGACTACCGAAAAAACGCCAAACGACTGGTCACAAATGCTAGTTACACCTATACACAAGAAAGGAGACAGGCTAAATCCAGAAAACTACAAAGCCATTGCTCTACTGTCAATACCTGGTAAAGTTTTTAGTCAAGTTCTTCTCAGCAGGATTGTTACGTTGTCCATCTCGGTGAACATCGATTTTACTTAAAGTTCTCTACATCAGGAACTCACACTGGACAACTTCTTGCTATACTCTGGAGCTAATCTATTTATTGCTACATTCTCATATTCTGAAGCTATACAAAATGTTGTGCACTCTCTGGTGCCTCAATCAAGATTAACCATTTCAATTCCTTCCTTACTTTTTATATGTCCCTAAACCATTGTTAGATGTCAGCCCCACCCTCAGTGGTGGTGTGACCACATCTTCTCCTTGAAGTTTTCCAACTCTTTTTGAGGGTAAAACCACATCCTTAACTTGGATATTTATTGACCACAACATATGTCCTCTACCACCCACCTTATTCTTCCTAGAATCCCAACACTGGCCAAAGTGGCCTTGCTATGGGTTATCGACCTACAGGTTAATATGTACCTACATCACATGCCCCCTCCCCTAGAGAAGACTGTGTCAGTCTTGCAAACAAGCAAAATTACTCTGTTGAAAAATACAGAAACTAAACATACATCAATTAAAAACTTGTGATCAATAGTAACATTATTAGTGGTCAAAAGCAATTTTAAGAATACTGATTATAATTCAAAAGTGTCCATTCAGCAACATCCAATGCAACGTCAGTAGGGTAGTCCTCCATTCTGCAGTACACTGAGCTGGATTGGGTGCAGTAAGTTATTGTTGCAAGGAATATATGAGAACACATCCAAATGCTTATTATTCAAGCACAAATAAAACAACGTCCAACAAGAATTTGTGAGATACACGAACACGTATATGATAATAAATAGAATTTCCACTTATACTGAAAATTCCAGGTAAACAGTTAAACTAAATTAAAGTTTCACTCATGCACTTACTAAATCTAAAGTTAAACATTAAATATACTGAGTTGTAGAAACATATCATTTTCTACGGTGATTTCTAGAAACAAACGTGTGGACTATGAATGATACTCAAGGTTACTTATTCTCTGCAAATTAATCTGAATTTATGCACGACTGAGACCATCTGCATTGGCATTGGCAATGCCTTTTCTGTACTGCACAGTGAATGTGTATTCCTGTAACAGCATCGACCATCGAAGTAACCTGTTGTTACTAGTTTTGAAACTGTCTAGCCATTTCAGGGCTCTGTGGTCAGTGAGCACTGTAAACTGCTGGCCATACAGGTAGTACTTCAACTTGGCAATGGCCCAAACAATAGCCAAACACTCCTTCTCTGGTACAGAATAATTCTGTTCTCTTGCAAGCATTTTTCTACTGAGATATGCAATAGGATGCTCAATATCCGTGTCATCGCACTGAGTGAGTACCGCACCCAAACCATAATTAGAAGCATCTGTTTGGAGTACAAATTGCTTGGAAAAGTCTGGTGCACGCAGGAGTGGTGGGCTAGTCAGTTTTTCTTTCAAGGCACAAAATGCTCTTTTACACATCTCATTCCATACAACTGTGTTGGCAGCACTCTTCTTTGTGAGCTCCACCAATGGGGCTGCTATTGTGGCATAATGGGGTACAAATTTTCTGTAATACCCAGACAGGCCCAGAAATGCCCTGACTTGTTTTTTTGTCAAGGGCCTCGGAAAGTCTGCCACTGCCTCCAGCTTATCTGTCATTGGTTGTATCACACCTTCACCAATAGTATGACCCAAGAATGAGACCTGAGAATGAGCTACTTTACACTTAATTGGCTTGGCTGTTAAACCTGCCTTTGCTAGTCTGCTCAATACATCTTTCACATGAACCATGTGCTCTGCCCACGTTTCACTGTAGATACATATGTCGTCAATGTATGCTTGAGCATAACCATTACAACCATTTAAGACTTCATCCATTAATCTCTGAAATGTACTACTGCTGTTTTGCATGCCAAAGGGCAGTACATTGTAGCAGTATTGACCAAAGGGCGTAATGAACGCTGACTTTTCTTTGGTCTGTGGATCTAGAGGGACCTGATAGAATCCTTTAGTTAGATCAAGGTTAGAAATGTACTTGGCTTTTGCTACCTCATCTAATATTGTAGCGAAAACCACTTTAATTTGTTGTCAAGTACTATTGATAGTTGTGCCAGCTGAAAAGTCATTCACTAGACATGCCAGGGCGCATATGTAAATTAGAGCTTCCACTAGCTGGCCAAGCCAATTGTTTCTTTTTCTACTAGCCTGGCTCTCTATTCAATTGACATATTTAACAATTCTTGGATTAGCGTGGGCTCCAAAACCAGGTCACTGTATTAAGGCAGGAGTGTTCTAATTATTTGCATAGATTACTTACCTTGCATTCCAGTTCAGTGGAAAAGTACGGGGCTAGCAGTGCCAGTATAAAAAGCCTGAGCACATGTTTGCCCACTGAGGAATTAGGACTGGGTGTGGTAGGAGAGACATGTCTCTCTGAGCCTGATTTCTTTTACTTTTGGACCTGCCAAGATGGCTCAAATTATAACCGAAGTTCAGTTGCCAACCTATTGGTGTCGTACGTAAGTTTTTCTTTTACATGCAGTAATGTGCCCCGTGCCCCATTGCAGCCGTGCTCGTTCATTTTATTATATCTTATGATTGTATTAAATTGTGATAGTCAAATTTGCTAGACTGTAATTATAATTGTTTACCTGATTTGCTCTCTGTGCATGTGGCTTTCCTGTTTTGGTGGGTGTTTTTTTGGCAGGGTTGGTTGCTTATCGGCGAGGGGTTGATTCGTCCCCCTTGGATAGCAGCCTGGTTGCTTATCAGCAGGGGGTTGATTTGTCCCCCTTGGATAGTAATCTAGGAAATATTTATTAAAGGGCGATTTGCCATCTTATAGGCCAATATGCACAGGAAGTACAAGTAAACTAGTTGTTATTCTTTTTTTGCTTGTTTTCGCCTTGTTGTGTTCAACTACCAATTTGAAATGGAACTAGAACACATTTTTGGTGGGCGTGGTTGAGCTGTTCGTCCAACATTCAAACTATATGTCCTTACAACTGTCCGACATGTACTTCACGTTATTCAATCATTCTTAATTTATTTATAATTACTGAATCCATACTGCCAAATTTGATGTAAATAATAATAATAATAATTTAAGTATTTTTGAATTAAAGGCCACAAGAAAATTATCAGTGGCTAACAGAATTGAAACGTCTTGTTCCTTCTAAAATTATTTTGTATTGCTTTCACTTAACTGGCGGATCCCTGAATAGGTTTCGTTACAGTTTTTGGTGGCAGCGGTGGGATCCACGGTCAAAGTGTTTGTTATTTCCTTCCTTTCACCATAGAAATATTTGGTGATTTTTTCTTTTTGGCAAGCCAGTATGGATTCAAGAAAAGATGTTCTTAAAGCCCAGTTGGAGAGTACCATGGCTATGTGGGTGTTAAAGTTAGTTTTGCACCCAGTCCTAGCTCCTCCCCATGGGTAGTACTGAGCACACACGGGGCACGCATGTAAAAGTAGTGCAACAAAGAAATAGGCCTACTAGTACTCCAGTTTCTGTAGTACCACCCCCCACTGTAAATAGTAGTCGTAGGCACACACAGAGTGAATTTGCAGATAGTGTATACCCTGGTGATTTTAATTTTACTCCCAAGTGGTCACAATCAACCCCATCAAAACCCATTTCACTGCCTGATACTTATGATGGTAAAACTCCATTGGAGGACTGGTTGACAAATTTAGAGTTATGTAGCCAAATTATTGGATGGAGTAAAGAACAGAAGACTAGCTTCCTAGCTGTAAGACTAAGAGGTTCAGCATTACAAGTGTACACTGATTTGTCAGAGGATCGAAAGAGTGATTTTTCTGAGTTAGTAGATGCCCTTAAGGAGAGATTTAGTCCCAAGGGACAGACAGAGCTTCATCGTGCCCAGTTAAGGGCTAGGTCTCGTAGAAAGGGTGAATCATTGCCTGAACTTGCTGGTGAAATCCGTCGATTAGCTGTTAAAGCTTACCCTGACATTTCTTCAGAACTAAGAGAAGAGATCGGTAGGGATCAATTTATCGAATCACAAGACTTACCTGATGTAAGAATGCAGGTTAGCAGAGCAAAGCCAAAATCATTGGGTACAGCTTTGTCTTTAGCACTAGAAGAGGAGGCATTCCTCCAACTTGAATGTAATAAAGAGTTACCTAAGAAGTTGGTGGCTAGTGCAACCAAGCAAACAGACACAGAGCTAGAACGTAAGATTGGTCAATTAGAACAGTCACTGATAGAACTCAAACGTCTTGTAAGTTCAAATCCTAGGCGAAATCAGTGGTCTAAAGGACCACTTATTTGCTGGAAGTGCCAACAACCCGGTCATTGACGAGCAGAGTGTCCAGAACTAGCCAAAGAACAGACCCCATCCACAGAGGCATCGACCTCAATGGGTCAACCACAGGTACAGGAAAACAGCAATGGACTGAGCAGGGGGCCACTGCTCAGTCAAACCTAGACAATCGGGCCCAGTCCTCAGCTTGCTTTGTACAAGGTTGCATTCATGGTGTTAACATAAAGTTTCTCATTGATACAGGCTCCTCAGTTCCCATTTTACATCCTCAGATGTGGGACATGATGCCTTTAAGTTTCCGCCAAAAGCTCAAGCCTTGGGAACAGTCAATAGTAGCAGCTGAAGGAAGTTTTCTAGAGGTGATGGGTTGTGTGGATGTCATTGTTGGGTTGGGTAAGCTGAGAAAACGTCACCAAATTTTGGTTGCACCCATTACCCAAGCAGGTATTCTTGGCCTTGACTTTGTGTTAACCAATGGGGGAGTAGTAGATTTTCCAAGACGGAAATTGAAGTTTGATTCCATTGAAGTTCCGATAATTTCTGAGGGTTTAACTTTCACTTGCTGTCGAATTTCAGTAGCCGAGACAGTGACCATCCCAGCGAAGCATGAAGTAGTAATACCAGGGCTGTTACACAATCGTACTGGTAGTTCGCCACAAGGGGTCATTGAGACTTCGGGAAGATTTTGTGAGAAAGATAATGGTCTGTTAGTTGGTCGTACATTTATTTATGCCACCCAAAGTCGAGTACCACTCAGAGTTTTTAATGTACAACCAGATGCGCACACTTTGTATAAGGGTACACAGATTGCTCTACTTCAACCTGCTGATGAAGTTGTTAGAGATGTAGACACAAACACAGAAAAGGAATCTGATAAGTGTGATTTAGATCCTGGTTTGAAGGAGTTATATGAACGTAGTTCTGAAACCCTGAGTACTTCACAAAAGGTTGGACTAAAAGAGTTGTTACATGAACATGGGCAGATTTTTTCAAAGTCAGGTGAACTGGGACAAACCGATTTAGTTTATCATAACATTGACACAGGAGGTGCTCGTCCACGTCGACAACCCGCACGGCGTTTACCTTACCATCAACGACAAGAAGCACAAAAACAGGTGGCAGACATGTTGGAAGCTGGTGTCATCTCTCCGTCCAACAGTCCTTGGGCAAGCCCAATAGTTTTGGTGAAAAAGAAAGATAATTCCATCAGATTTTGTGTTGATTACAGGGAATTAAACAAAGTCACCATCAAAGATGCATATCCGCTACCACGAATCGATGACAGCCTGGACGCCTTGACAGGTTCACGATGGTTCTCTTCGTTGGATTTGACCAGTGGCTATTGGCAAGTGGAGATGAGCCCCAAGGATAAAGAAAAGACGGCTTTCACTACAGGTAATGGCTTATATGAATTTAATGTCATGCCATTTGGCCTTTGTAATGCTCCCAGTACCTTTGAAAGACTCATGGAGTTAGTGCTTGCCGGTCTCCACTGGAAAACCTGTCTAGTGTATCTGGATGACATATTAATTTATGCCAAAACCTTTGAAGAACATGTGTCTCGACTTAGTGAAGTTTTTGGTCGTCTTTCTGCTGCTAAGCTGAAGTTGAAACCCCAAAAGTGTTGTCTTTTTCAGTCAGAAGTTATCTATCTGGGTCATGTGGTCTCAGAAGACGGCGTTTCTACTGATCCCCAGAAGACCTGTAGAGTCCGTAACTGGCCTACTCCTTGCAATCTGAAGGATGTCCGTAGCTTTATTGGCCTGTGTTCATACTATAGACGGTTTGTTAAAGATTTTGCCTGCATTGCATCACCACTTCATAAATTAACCCAGAAAGACGTAGGTTTCAAGTGGACCGAGGAGTGTGAAACTGCCTTTCGGACTTTGAAGGAAAAGTTGACTACATCACCTGTTCTAGCATTTCCGGATTTCTCACTTCCATTTATTCTGGACACAGACGCCAGTGGCGACGGAATTGGCGGGGTCTTATCCCAAGTGCAAGATGGTCAAGAAAGGGTCATTGGTTATGCCAGCAGAAAGTTGAGCAAAAGTGAACAAAACTACAGTGTTACAAAAAGGGAGTTACTAGCTGCGGTGTATTTCATCAAGCAATACAAACACTACCTGTATGGCAAGAAATTTCTACTTAGGACAGATCATGGGTCCCTGAGGTGGCTGTATAACTTCAAAGATGTTCAAGGGCAACTCGCAAGGTGGATGGAGACGTTGAGTAGTTTTGATTTTGAAATTCGTCATCGGCCAGGCTCTCAACACAAGAATGCTGATGCTCTTTCTCGGGTCCCTGTTGATTCTGATAAAGTTGACACTAAAGAAATTAGCCATAGTAATATAACGTGCAGTTCTATCAGTAATGTCTTTTCAGGTTTGAGTATGGATGACCTTCGCCAAGCTCAGCGAGATGATCCCGACCTGACTGCTGTCATCAGTTGGAAGGAGACGAGTGCAGAAAAACCTTTTCGGAACCAGGTATCGGGCTGTAGTCGAGAGACGAAAGGCTACTGGTATTTGTGGGATCAACTGGAGATGAAAGATGGAGTTTTGTACAGGAGATTTGAGGGTAAGTCTCCTTCTTCTTCAATTCTCCAAATTGTGGTGCCTACATCCCTACGAAGACATGTGCTGATACAGGCTCATAGTTCAGTGACCGGAGGCCATCTTGGGTACACAAAAACATTCAAGAAGATACAGCGATCTTTTTATTGGCTTGGTTGTCGTACCAGTGTTGCACGTTGGGTTCAGCAGTGCGAGAAGTGTGCTCGTCGAAAGTCACCAAGTCGAAAGTTGCGTGCTCCTCTACAACCTTCTTCAGTAGGTGCCCCATTAGAACGAATAGCAATAGATATCTTTGGTCCACTCCCATATTCTAAACGTGGAAATCGTTATATTATTGTTGTTATGGATTACTTTACTAAGTGGGCAGAGGCTTACCCACTGCGTAATCAGGAAGCAGAAACAGTAGCCAAAGTTTTAGTTGAACAATTTATTTGCCGTTTTGGTGTTCCCTTGAGTATTCATACTGACCAAGGTTCAAATCTTGAAAGTCGAGTTTTCCAGTCGATTTGTAGATTACTAGGCATTAACAAAACACGAACCACACCATACCATCCTCAATCAGATGGTCTTGTGGAAAGGTTTAACCGAACCATTCAGACTATGCTGAGTATGTATGTCAAGGAAGACCAGTCTGACTGGGACATACATCTTCCATATGTCATGATGGCCTACAGAGCCAGTGAACAAGATACTACAGGTGTTAGTCCTAACCGTATGATGTTTGGTAGGGAGGTTTCTTTGCCATTAGATCTGTTGATTAGTAATCCTAACTCAAATATTGTACCACAAGAACCAGAAACGTATGCCACTGAGTTGTATGAACGGTTGCAAAGAGCCTTTAATGTGGCAAGACAGAAGATTGTTGGTGAACAAAAGAGACAGAAACGAATATATGATGCTAAATTAAAGGGTAAACCTTATGTAGTAGGCGATAGTGTTTGGCTTTATCACTTTGTCAGAAAAGTTGGACTGAGCCCTAAACTTCAATCGCATTGGAAAGGACCATATGTTGTAATCAAGAGAATTTCTGATTCAGTTTATCGTATAAAGCACTTACAAAGTGGTTATAGGACAGTAGTCCATTTTGATAGATTAAAACCATGTTTTGTTAGTAATGATTTCAATGCAGAGACCTTGAGGGAGCCAGAAGTCCACTCTCGAGATGACATCAGGGATGGAGCTGACATCAGAAGTTCGAGTGAACTAGATGAACAAGCTGAACCAGATGATTTGAGTGGAGAGGTCGATGCTCAGGACGTTACCAGGGAAACAACAGACGCAACTGGCGACGGGGAGTATCTGAGCCGGGCCTCAGAACTGGACTCTACTAAACTGGGAGTGATGAGCAGTCGACATACTGATGACGACCGGCCCATCGACTACAGAGGAAGAAGTACATCTCCAGACCGTCCCATCGACTACGGAGGAAGAAGTACATCTCCAGACCCGCTGACGGCTGAAGACATCCAACCATCACGTGGATATCGCCGGCGACAGCCACCACAGTGGATGAGAACTGGACAATATTTATTGTGATTGATTTTCTATGTGAGGCAGCTGCTTGGACTCATGCCAGTTTTGGGGTGCACACCAACACTTGGACATTGGAGAATACAAGTTTGAACTGTTATTGAAAATTAATTATCATAACAACTTGCTAGTTATACATGTACATGACTAGAAGTCAGAATTCCTCTGAGATGGTCTCAATTACCAAGCAATGGCTCTGCCTGCAAGTATTTGAAATATAATTGCTGTTAATTTTCACTATAAGTTATGCATTTTGGATCGCTATGAATTTTGATGTATTTTGTTTAACACCAGTGGTTTACGAATGCAATAAGGTGATAGCCTCGACCTCACGAATTTAAACAAAAATTGACAAAATTATACACTTGTAATTTTAAAATGGCAGTATGGATTACTAAATTAAATTTTTGTAGAGCAAATCACGAATATTGTTTTTGAATTAAGGCGCAGAGACGCGCCTTCTCCCCAGCGGAGGGTAGTGTAGCGAAAACCACTTTAATTTGTTGTCAAGTACTATTGATAGTTGTGCCAGCTGAAAAGTCATTCACTAGACATGCCAGGGCGCATATGTAAATTAGAGCTTCCACTAGCTGGCCAAGCCAATTGTTTTTTTTTCTACTAGCCTGGCTCTCTATTCAATTGACATATTTAACAATTCTTGGATTACCGTGGGCTCCAAAACCAGGTCACTGTATTAAGGCAGGAGTGTTCTAATTATTTGCATAGATTACTTACCTTCCATTCCAGTTCAGTGGAAAAGTACTGGGCTAGCAGAGCCAGTATAAAAAGCCTGAGCACATGTTTGCCCACTGAGGATTTAGGACTGGGTGTGGTAGGAGAGACATGTCTCTCTGATCCTGATTTCCTTTACTTTTGGACCTGCCAAGATGGCTCAAATTATAACCGAAGTTCAGTTGCCAACCTATTGGTGTCGTACGTAAGTTTTTCTTTTACATGCAGTAATGTGCCCCGTGCCCCATTTCAGCCGTGCTCGTTCATTTTATTGTATCTTATGATTGTATTAAATTGTGATAGTCAAATTTGCTAGACTGTAATTATAATTGTTTACCTGATTTGCTTTCTGTGCATGTGGCTTTCCTGTTTTGGTGGGTGCTTTTTTGGCAGGGTTGGTTGCTTATCGGCGAGGGGTTGGTTCGTCCCCCTTGGATAGCAGCCTGGTTGCTTATCAGCAGGGGGTTGATTTGTCCCCCTTGGATAGTAATCTAGGAAATATTTATTAAAGGGCGATTTGCCATCTTATAGGCCAATATGCACAGGAAGTACAAGTGAACTAGTTGTTATTCTTTTTAGCTGTTCCCAATTTCAATTGGGAACAGCTATTGTTTTCGTTAAAGTTTTTTTTTTTCCTTTTTTTTTTTAGCTGTTTCGGTGTACACACCGAAACAGCTCTTGTTTCTGTTATTTTTTTTTTTCTCTTTTTTTTTTTTTTCCACTTTTTTTCCCATAGGATAACACGTGTTTTCGTTCTACAAGTCACTTTTTGCCTTGTTTCAAATCTGATCGACTTCAAACCTGGCACACAGTTAAACTATCATCTGAAGATGTATGCCGAAACTTTTCGTCATGCTGACGTCATCACTTGATTTATTATAGAATTTTGAATATTTAATTTTTCCCATAGACTTTGTACACAGAAATTTAAAAAAAAATGTCAATTTTCAGAGGGCATTTTCGACACTTTGCCAGTAATTCATTTACACCAATCTTTGTCCAAGCAATGACCCTAATTCAAACAACATTGTGTAATGATGATGTCATGATGACGTCATCCGGTGTTTATTTATAGGCAATTAAATTGTGACATTTTTAATATTTAAAAATGCATAAGAAATCAACCGTACGCGTCCGCAGCATTCTGTTGCCGGCAAGTGGTAGAGTAGGTTGAGGTCTTTATTTCATTCAGTGTGCGTGAAATCACGTGACCCTTGCTTCCGGTCGAAAAAGGCCAAAACCGGAAGTGGCTTATTATTTCAAAGTGGTAATAGATATGAACTTGCTTTTAACGGTGTTAGTCTTTTGGCTAATAGTATTCTTTAAATCATCTACCGATGACGTCATGCAATCTTCGAGCGCCCTCTAGCGACAGGTTGAAAATTTTCAAAAATGTATTTTGAATAGATGTCTGTGGCGAAGTTTGTCGGAATCGCCTAAATATTGGTGTATATGATGACCTTGACCCACTTAAGACGTGTGCGATTTTTAAGGTTTATGACGTCATCAGACCGGAAGTTATAATGAAAAGACCCTTTTTCCTAAGAAAATTCCTGAAAAATCAACCATGGCAGTTTTTATATTAGTTTTTACTTTAATTGTTTATTTAAGGGTAGGTCTAAAATATTTCAAAGCTTCGAGGCAATAAGCAAACTCGGATATGCTCTGCGCACGCTTAAAACTTCAGGTTGACAATAACTCTGCTTTAAAACATGCTCAGGAAGTGTATGTACTTGTACATGCACGTACATTGTACATATCGTATGTCAGTCAGCCCGCGTGCAGCGCACGTGTTGCTGAGGTCAAATCCTGTCCACAGTGACCGTTTTAGCCGATTTCCGGCTAACTTTGACAGATTTTATGTTCATGCATAGTCAAAAATTGCAGTGACGTGACGATGATGTCATCATGTGTTTTATATGAATTATTCAATTTTTGGACCTTTTACTCATATTTCATCAATGGAACGTGGTAAATTCGAAATTCTTTTTTGCAAAAGGTTTGTTAGGTCGTAGATAGATACAGAAAATTTCAAAAATGTGTGCCGTCATCATGACGTCACGAAAAAAATGTGTTTTTTTTTACATAGCATAGACACTTTTTGTATAGAATACGCATGTACATGTTCATTCGTCCTGGAATGAAACTCCTTTACGGCAGTCATTAATAAAACGGTCGAAACAGCTCAGTGTTTGTCCACAAACACATTTCTAGTTTTTCTTTTTTTTTCTTCTTCCACTTTTCCCCATAGGTTTTGTACACGTTTTTATTCTACAAGCTACTTTGGAAATTATTTTAAATCCGATCAACTTTAAACTCAGCATAGTTATTAACCATCATCTGAGGATGTATGCCGAAACTTTTCGTCATGCTGACGTCATCACGTGATTTATTATAGATTTTTGAATATTTAATTTTTCTCATAGACTTTGTACACAAATTTCTAAAAAAATGTCGATTTTCAGAGGGCATTTTCAACTCTTTGCCAGTAATTCATTTACACCAATCTATGTCCAAGCAAAGACCCTTACGCAAACAACATTGTGTAATGATGACGTCATGATGACGTCATCCGGTGTTTATTTATAGGCAATTGAATAGTGACACTTTTAATATTAAAAAATGCATAAGAAATCAACCGTACGCGTCCGCAGCATTCTGTTGCCGGCAAGTGGTAGAGTAGGTTGAGGTCTTTATTTCATTCAGTGTGCGTGAAATCACGTGACCCTTGCTTCCGGTCGAAAAAGGCCCAAACCGCTTATTATTTCAAAGTGGTAATAGATATGAACTTGCTTTCAACGGTGTTAGTCTCTTGGCTGATAGTATTCTTCAAATCATCTACCGATGACGTCATGCAATCTTCGAGCGCCCTCTAGCGACAGTTTGAAAATTTTCAAAAATGTTTTTTGAATAGATGTCTGTGGCGAAGTTTGTCGGAATGGCCTAATTATTGGTCTATATGATGACCTTGATCCACTTAAGACGTGTGCGAAGTTTAAGGTGTATGACGTCATCAGACCGGAAGTCATGAATATTTAATGACACTCTTTACAGTCTTATAACTATGGAACTATTTGACCGATTGAACTCAAATTCAGTAGGTATACAGACAGGGATGTGTTATAGATGAAAATTGATATGTCAAGGTCATGTGACCTTCACTTCCGGTTTTACCGGAAGTGGTAATTTTAGACCCCTAAATCATATTTCATGAATTATTAATCTGATTAGGTTGAAACTTCACATTAATACAAAGCTATATTGACAGATAATTTTATTGCATTATTATTACTGTGCACTTAATTATTGTCATGTCATGACGTCATGAATATTTAATGAGACAATCTTTACAGTCCTATAACTATAGAACTATTTGACCGATTGATCTCAATCCTGGCAGGTATACAGACAGGGAAGTGTTATAGATAAAAATTGACATGTCAAGGTCATGTGACCCTCACTTCCGGTTTTACCGGAAGTGGTATTGTTAGACCCTTATATCATATTTCATGAATTATTGATCTGATCAGGTTGAAATTTCACATTAATACAAAGCTATATTTACAGATAATTATTTTGAATTATTATTATTGTGCACATAATTATTGTTATGCTATGACGTCATGAATATTGAAAAGGTTGTACCGGAAGTGGAATCTTTAAAAGTAATAATTTCAATTTATTACTTTCATTTTTTGTTAATCATTAAATCATTTTCGTCTTGTTGTGTTCAACTACCAATTTGAAATGGAACTAGAACGCATTTTTGGTGGGCGTGGTTGAGCTGTTCGCCCAACATTCAAACTATATGTCCTTACAATTGTCCAACATGTACTTCACGTTATTCAATCATTCTTAATTTATTTATAATTACTGAATCCATACTGCCAAATTTGATGTAAATAATAATAATAATAATTTAAGTATTTTTGAATTAAAGGCCACAAGAAAATTATCAGTGGCTAACAGAATTGAAACGTCTTGTTCCTTCTAAAATTATTTTGTATTGCTTTCACTTAACTGGCGGATACCTGAATAGGTTTCGTTACAATATGTCATCAATCCGAGGCATGACATACGGATCAAATTCCGTAATTTTGTTCAGAGTTCTGAAATCAGTAACTACTCTGATTTGGTTATGAGACTTGCGCAGAGCAATAATTGGCGATGCATATGAACTTGTAATAGGTTCAATGATACCCATGTCTAGCGTACTTACAGATTTCATCTTGAACTTTCTGTCTTAAAGCATGAGGAATACGGTAAGCCCTATGCCGTATGGGTTGTTTTCCCTCCGTCTTAATTTCATGCTTCACTAAATGGGTTCTCCCTGGCACATCGGAAAACACCGCATTGAATGAATACAGCAAGTTACTCATCTCTTGACTTTGGGCATTCGTCAATGAATCGGACACTGCTACATCTTCCCAAGTCTGAGTTTGATGATAATTCAACCCTATATCTATGTTTGCATCCATGTTTTCTACAGGAGTGACCATATCATCATTGTTATCATTAACGGAAAATGAGTCTACATCTGCAATAACATAATGGCATTCTGCCATGCGTTGCTCATGATCCTTATCATACCACAGCTTCATCATGTTGACATGGATTATCCGTTTGGACTTCCTCTTGTTTGGCAAGGTTACTTCTTAATTAACAGAGTTTATCCTACGTGTAATAACGTAGGGGCCCTGCCATTTACTATCAAGTTTTGAGTTACCCAAAGGTAGGAAGAGCAGTACTTGGTCACCTGGATCAAATGTACGAGGAGCAGAGTTTCGATCATAGTACTCCTTCATTTTGCTTTGGGTTTTGGCCATATTTTCAGCGGCCTCACTCATCAGAGTGTCCATCTTATGTCTGATATCTATCATGTACTGAACCACATCTGGGGCCACCACATCGTCAGTAATCCACTGCTCACTGATCAATGTTAACGGGCCTCTTACTTTTCTCCCATACAATAACTCAAAGGGGGAATAGCCAGTAGCTTGGCTTGGCACTTCTCTGTATGCAAAAAGAAATGGTGAAATATACTCATCCCACTTCTTCATCTGTTTTTCTCCCAACGATTTCATCATATTTTTAAGTGTTCCATGGAAACGCTCGGTCAACCCATTGGTTTGTGGGTGATAGGGTGTAGTGGGAATTTGTTGTATGCCAAGGGTTTTACACAGAGATGCCATAATATTGGACATAAAGTTTGTCCCTTGGTCATGCACAATTTCTTTTGGCAACCCCACTCTCGTAAATACTTCGATCAACGCATGCGCCACTGTATCTGCTCTGATGTACAATGGATGTTTACGGGGACTTTTACCCTTGTCTAGAAATTGGCAGACATCGCAAGTACGGCAATAATCTGCAACCTGCTTGAATATCCCTGGCCAGTAAAAATGTGCAAGCACTCTGTCTTTGGTTTTGGATACATCCAAATGGCCTGCAAGCAGTGCGTCATTTGCTAACTTGAGTACTCCTAACCTGCAATGCTGAGGAAGTACGATCTGATGTACAGCATCATTCTGCATCAACGCGTTCACTGGATCATTACTAGTAGCATTCTTTCTTTCCCATTTACGCATAATGAGGCCATCATTGTCATAAAAACACACCCTGTGTGCATCAATGTGATCTTTGGGAACTAACCTATCCCTTATTCCATTCAAACTCTCATCACATTGCTGCAAGTTCACCAATTTTTTTCTGTCGACTTTCAAACCCGTTTGCATATGATCCACTTTCCCATTTCCATCACTGAGGTTAGTGACCTCTTCCTGGGATACGTCACTGGTACAACTACTACTACCTGGTGTGGTTTTATCCATGATCCTACGCACACTAACTGAGTCAACCTTCACCTCACTAGCACTGCTGCCCATTTCATTGTGTGATTTATCACTATGCTGTTGGTGTACAGCTGGCTTGACACTATTTTCACGTTACTCTCCTTTTCTGAAGACTGTAACTGCACTGCTACGTTTTCCTCTGATAGCAAGTCACATTCTCCTTGTACATAATCATCTAATTCTGTCTTTGCCTGTGCTCGTGTTAAAATACACATTTCTTTGGCAAGAATTTCTCCACATGTTTTATCAAGATCGTGCCCTAATAAGACGTCCCTGTCTAGTCCTTCTAGAGCTGCCACTACAACTTGTCCTGAAACTACTGCACAATGCAGTTTAACTAATGCCAACGGTACAGTCACATGGCCCCCTACTCCACGGAGAGTGACGTGCCTACCTGGCAGATAGCACTCAGGAGGAACTAATTTTGCATTCACTGCGGTTTGTGTGCAAGCCGAGTCTCTTAAGATTCGTACTTGTTTACCTTCTACTGTCCCTGCAATCATACACTTTTCTCACAGTGTTTCCGCAGGGTCAACTTGTACTGCGTGTAACTCTTGTTCTACACTTACTTCACACCTGTTAACAGATTTGGGATTGGAACCCTTGTTGTGTGATCTACTTTGACTAGACGTACCCTTGTCTGCCTTAGGCACTGCCTCGGCACGTGCTTGATTACTACTGGTACTTTTACTACTACTGCCTTGGCCCACTTGTGACTTTAAAGGGCAAAATGGACTGATATGTCCATACTCGTGACAGTGATAACACTGCCTTTCACTAATCGGTATGTACGGTTTGGACCTACTAGTACCACGGTCATTACTGTCTTGCACCTTATTCCTAGTGCCTACGAACACACTACTACTATCACCCTGTCCCTCCTGCTCATGACGAGCCTTGCTACTATCCACTGAAATGTTTTCAGAGTGGCTGTTACTCTTACTACCTAAGAAATTAGGTTTGTTACTAGTTCTAGATTTCCAGTTCCCTTTCTGCAAATCTACTTTACGCCAGTAGTCAGACCCCCCTCTATTTGCCACGTATGCATCTGCCATATCTGCAAGTTCCTTACAAGTATGGGGATTTTTGTCCTTTAGATGTATTTTGAGGTCATACGGCAATTTATTCATGGCCTGTTCCATGATCATAAGATCGCAAATCTCTGATGGGTTACAATGATCAATGTCGGCAAATTTTAGCCAATTGTCAAACTGATGGGATAATTCATGAATCCAATCTCGAACCGATTCTGTACCTTTACGCACACGTTGGCCAAATGTGGTTCGGTATGTTTCAGCCCTAATCTCATAGCGATCTAGAATGGCTCTCTTAAGAACTGTATAAATCTTAGCCTCATCTACCGGGAGTGACGCATATGCCTCCCTGGCTTTGCCTGTCAACTCAGGCACTAACCTGGCTGACCATTGACCCTCAGGCCAGCCATTCATTTCTGCAAGATTTTCAAATGCTTTGAGATAAACATCTATGTCATCTGACTCTCTCAATTTTGGGACTCTGATTTTGTCTGACCCACAATGTCCCTGGAACACTGGTGCGGGATTGGGAGATTGCATTTGTACATGTGCCAATTCCATTTGTTTCATTTGTATCCTTTCATTGGATTGTATTCTGAGATATTCAATCCACATTTCTTGTGGCAGACCCTCCGGAACACCTTCTGGTGTGTTACCGGTGGGCAACACTGGACTTGTGTTAACTTGATCTTCACTCATACTTGAACTGGCCCCAGTGTGTTGTTGGTCACTGGGGGTTTCATTACTGTGATCGGTATCCATTGGCATGATTGTAGAAGACTTTGAGGATGAACGAAGCTGGGGCATGCTAAAGACCATCAACTGCAATTCACTGTACTTATGTGATTTACAAAATAATATGAGAATAACCAACTGAAAAGATTACTACTACTTTATCAATATACTCAGTACATTTACACACAATACCGGTACATGTATCTCCAATTCAGTGGACACGTGTTCTCATATATACCCTACACAATGTACTTACCACACCCTTGCAGTGGTCCACATCGATGCATCCCTTGCGTCATCCGTCCTCTAGCACCACGACGTCATCGTCACGGCACGCTGCTTCGTCTGGATCGTCACTGGCGCTCCACACGTCCCGTCCTAGCTCCCTGTCAGCCTCCTCTCACCATGAACGGGTCCTCTACTGCAATGATGCCATCTCGCAGGTTGTCTTCATCCTCTGGTAGGACTGGTTTGGCCAACTCACTCGTCTGGTTTCTCCTGCCTTTCTTGATCACTCGTACAGTTCTGTTGGAGCTGTAGCGGTAGTTACTGCCCGATAACTGACAGTGTTACACGTCGTCGGCAGCAAAAGTTCCAGTTGGAGTTGGAATCATCCTCCACATTAAAGGATGGGGATACTGTTCTCTTTTCTTGTGGTACGCTGGTTCTCGTCACCGCTGCTTACCGCTGCCACCATGTTACGTTGTCCACCTCGGTGAACATCGATTATACTTAAAGTTCTCTACATCAGGAACTCGCACTGGACAACTTCTTGCTATACTCTGGAGCTAATCTATTTATTGCTACATTCTCATATTCTGAAGCTATACAAAATGTTGTGCACTCTCTGGTGCCTCAATCAAGATTAACCATTTCAATTCCTTCCTTACTTTTTATATATCCCTAAACCATTGTTAGATGTCAGCCCCACCCTCAGTGGTGGTGTGACCACATCTTCTCCTTGAAGAAGTTTTCCAACTCTTCTTGAGGGTAAAACCACATCCTTAACTTGGATATTTATTGACCACAACATATGTCCTCTACCACCCACCCTATTCTTCCTAGAATCCCAACACTGGCCAAAGTGGCCTTGCTATGGGTTATCGACCTACAGGTTAATATGTACCTACATCACAAGGATGAAGAGGAAAACGGAAGAAGCAAAAGGAGAAAGCCAATTTGGATTTAGACCTGGTCGAGGTACTGTCGATGCAATATTCATTGTCGGACAAGTGATGAAGAAAGCCCGAGAACACCACGTGCCTCTGCACTTCGACTTTGTCGATTTCAAAGCGGCTTTCGACACAATCTGGCGGAAAGCCCTTTGGAAAATGATGCTGGCCATTGGGGTGGACCCGAAGATAGTACGCATCATAGAAGGTCTGTACAACGACACCGAGTGCGCAGTAGTGATAGAGGGTCAAATCACGGACTGGTTAGAGGTAAGGGTAGGAGTAAGACAAGGATGCCTTCTTTCCCCCACGCTATTTAACATCTTCCTCGAGTTTGTCGTGAAAGAACTTAAAGAGCTAGACGCCTCTTTAAACCTCACTGACTCCTGCTGCATAAACATCAGATATGCGGACGACACAACCCTGCTGGCAGCCACCTTCGACAAACTCAGACTCTCAACAGAGCAGCTAGACGAAGCATGTAAGAAATGGGGCTTGAAAATTAATGGAGCGAAATGTAGAATCTTATCCCCATCAGATAAAACAATCACTCTGGATGGGATACAGTTAGACTCCACGAGTAAATTTGTGTTCCTCGGAAGCACGGTACCAGGCAGCACTGAAGACATAGCAAAAAAGAATTTCCCTGGCTTCATCAGCATTCGGGAGGCTAGAAACATCAATCTGGAATAACCGAAACATCAGTACCCCCTTAAAGGTACGACTATTCCAAGTACTCCTCCTTCCTATCGCGACATACGCTGCAAAAACATGGACCCTCAAAGCAGAAGACCATCGTAAGCTGGAGTCCTTCGAAATGCGCTGTCTGAGAGCTATTATCGGAGTGACTCTCCGAGATCAAGTGGGTGGGTGTGTATAAAGAAAATACTAACAAGTGTGAAGAAAATACTAACCTGATCTTGCCTGGGGGGCGCTCTGTTATGCAAATACGACAAATACTTTGGACCAATCAGGTTGCTTGTTACTTTGGCCTCCACAAGGCAATCATGCACATGCCAGTGTGTGTTGCTGGAATGCACAGACTTTGTGGCTGAGCTGACATGACATTCAGTTGCAAGAGTCCAAGTTGAATATTTGGTAAGTTTTGCTGACATTTATTGAATTTCTGTATTTTTTTCCAGGCCAATTATAGTAAGCAGTTGATTAGGAACATCACAGAAGTAACACTCAGTTTATTTAGGCCACCTTATGGAGTCATTTGGGTTTTGCAGATGTATGAAACTCGGTCAAATGTTTGGGCTAAGGTCTAGGCCTACAGCACATGACATGCATGATGACATATGGCCATAGGCTTAGTGTTAAGCCAAGCAAAATAAAGTGTTAGTGGTTAGAAATAATGCCTGCAATTTGTTTCTTTGTAACTCGAGACCTTTGGGTCATGCATGAAATAATAAAACTTTGCACCGAGTTCAACATAGAGTTAATAGCGTGCGGATTTTATTTGACTGAAAACTGGGCACTTCTTTATGATGATCTCCAGATTGCATTTTTACAGTTCAACATAGTACGAAAAGGGTGGCCGTGTCGAATATATATGGTTGGTCTGTTATGTTTTTTTGTGGGGAGAGTGTATTTTTTTGTGCCAGGCATAAGAAAAATTGTATCGCTTAGGCCTAATTACATGTAGATTTAAGATAAACTGCAAGACTTTGATGGTTTTTTATCCATAACTAAACAGGTTGGGCCAACAGCTTATTTTGTGGCAACTATTTCCCTATCCTCATATTAAGATGTTATTATTATACTGGTTTTTTTTAGTACACCATACAGTAGATCTAGCCTATAATGTTTGGAAGTATATAGCCGGCGCTGTCAATCTTCCTGTCGATGCTATTTACACAATTTACTGACTAGATGTACAATGCCCCTTTTAACAGGCATCTGAGAAGGAGTACAATATAAAAGGGGAAACAATTTACCACCCCTGCCGAAAAAACATTAATCGCGCATGCTCACGGCAAATTAGCATTTGTAGAAGGAAAGCCGGCGCCGGCCAAATACACATAGGCCCTATATTTTGGCAAACAAGTTCTGTTATATGAACAACAAAGTGATCTGTGAAAGCAATGACACGTCATATTTAGCAGTGAAAATATTGAGAATCATGTATATTTTGGCCAGTTAAGAAGGGATTTTTTTATGCCATTTTCACACATTCTCATTTTTTCCCGAATCACCACGAATAGCAATTCTTGAGTAAATCTGGGAATGGTTATTTGCTGCCTGAGATGATTCTGTTCATTCAGTGGATGATCATCAATAATCGTGAAGCATGTAAACAGTTTTGGATGTGTTCAAAATTGTCTGTGGTTATTCTTGTTGCATTCCTAAATTATTTTGGATATTGTTCGAGCATTCTTACAAGAATCGTTACTTTGTAGAGGTATTTCTGGGTGTTTAGCAATCCAGAATCATAATTATGACCAAATCAAGAAATGTACGGATAATATAGGAATGCCTTAAGAATACACAAAAATTGTGTTAAGAATTAAAAATGAATAACAATATCGCATGAATTAATCACAAATATTGCCAAATTATTCAGATTATCCGAAACATTTATTCAGAATCACCACGAATCAAGCTCTAAATGTATGTATTTGCTTTATTTGTTATTTTTTTATTCCAGATGTGAAAACCCCAAAATCCCTGAAAGAGGCCTACTAAAGGAAATGAGGTGAGAGGATCTTGTGATCCGAATTGGGCAGGTTTTGTAAAGTTATTAATGAAGAATTTTTATGTAAAATGCCAAGTTTCAAGAACTGGTCAGTTACTTTCGTCATTGTCATTATCATTGTAAATGACATTGCTGTAAGTGGTCGCCATTATTCTCATTGTAGTCATTACCATCCATGTCCTTTTTGTTGTCATTCTCATTGTCATCGTCATCGATATCGTTGTCATTGTCATTCTCTTTGTCATAATTGCTTTGCTTCTGATTGTGGTTATTTTTGTTGTTATCCCAATATCGTCAATAATGTCCTTGTCATTGTTAAGTGGTCGGGCCACTGATTGGAGTTGTTGCGATTAATCTTCTTTCTTTCTTTCTTTGAGTGGTCGGGCACAACCCGACCACTCTCTGTTATTGTGCTGATAAATCTTTCTTTCTTTTCTGGACAATACTTCTCCGCGGGTTTTCTCCTAAACGGTATATGATATGAACTTGTAACTTTCAACATATATCGACCCTCATTCCTAGGGGTGCATATTACTCTGACGTCATGATGACGTCATCGGGTGTCAAATTACAAGCGATTTAAGCTGAAAAAGTGACCAATTGCTTTCATCTATAACTCTTGAACAAAATCATCAATAGTGTTTGTATTTTGTTGTCAGATAGACCGTGAATTGATAAACATTTTTTGTCGTGTACGTGAACTCGCTTGATCTTTACTTCCGGGTCTACCGGAAGGTCAAAGTTAGGTGAATTCAAAATGAAGACTTTAGCCTGAAATCAAAACAAAGAAGAATTTCTTCCAAACAGTTTATGCTATGACCCAGATACCTATTTTGAACTTAAACCATGTTACGAAGATGTTATAAATGTTGTTACGTCATCATGACGTCATCAGGTATCAAATTACAAGCGATTTCAGGGTAAATTCTTACAAAATAGTTTGCGCTATCTCTTTTTTTTCATGATGTTGTAGACTCTGCCATGAGAAACATTTCTTGTCCCCGGGCATAAAACCGCTTGACCTTCACTTCCGGTGTTACCGGAAGTGCAACAAAATCCTAATTTAACTCAAAAGCGGAAGCATTTTACTACACATATAAATTATGAAAGTGTTAAGTAAGGAATACCGGACACAAAAAAAGTTTAGTGACATCATCGTCAGAAAGGGCGCTCCCTAGCGGCACATAAAAAGAGAGTTTGCTCTCTTTAATTTTTAAAACCATCCTTTCAAATTTTATCAAATCGCTCCTTAATATTCTCTGATTAACCACAGATAACTTGCCAAGGTTTCAAATTCATGACGTCATCAGACCAGAAGTTACTTTTAAGGAGAATTTGAAAAGATCATATTTTCAATTTAATTCTATCATTTGATCCCTGTCATATCTTAGTAGGTTAAATATTGATATCCATTACAATGTTCACCTTTGGATATTTAACGCTGTGACGTCATCAAACCGGAAGTTAGGTGTTATTAATACGTCATCAAACTGGAAGTTAGGTGTTATAATACAAACAATTTTATTTCCCCTTTTTCCATACGTTATTTTAACTTCACAATGAAAATGCATCCTCTCCGAAAATTATCGGTATTCACTTACCGTTTTGACTGATGATGTCATAAAACCAGAAAGAAGTTTTTTGGCGCATATAAATTGTTTACTGAAATTTATCACACTGTTAATAATCCATTGTACTGGAAAAATTTAATTTCGTGATCCTGGTTCTACACAAACATATATTCCTAGTTTAACTGGGCAGTGTATAATGAAAAGGCTGTCCGCCTAACCACTCTGCGTTTGTAATTGATTTCTTGTTTTGCTGTAATGGATAAATCTAATTTATCTTCATTCCTCGTTCATAGGATGCTTGATACTTTGTTCAATTCAGTTTTTTTTGCTGAATAAATAGTCTTCTCTGTATAAAGTAACATGTCTGTTGTATAAAATTATAAACACTCCATGCTCCATAAGGTGTTTTTAGCAATCCATGATGTGTGATTTATTCTTTGGTTTGACACAAGGGAAATATTAACACACCATGCTCCATACGGTGTTTTTAGAAATTACATGTGTGATTTATTCTTTGGTTTGACACAGGAAATTATTAACACACCATGCTCAATAAGGTGTTTTAAGAAATCATATGTGTGATTTATTCTTTGGTTTGACACAAGGGAAATATTAACACACCATGCTCCATAAGGTGTTTTTAGAAATTACATGTGTGATTTATTTTTTTGGTTTGACACAGGAAATTATTAACACACCATGCTCCATAAGGTGTTTTAAGAAATCATGATGTGTGATTTATTTTTTGGTTGGACACAAGAGAAATATTAACACACCATGCTCCATACGGTGTTTTTAGAAATTACATGTGTGATTTATTTTTTTGGTTTGACACAGGAAATTATTAACACACCATGCTCCATAAGGAGTTTTAAGAAATCATGATGTGTGATTTATTCTTTGGGTTGACACAAGGCAAATATTAACACACCATGCTCCATAAGGTGTTTTAAGAAATCACATGATGTGTGATTTATTCTTTGGTTTGACACAAGGGAATTATTAACACGCCATGCTCCATAAGGTGTTTTAATAAATTACATGATGTGTGATTTCTTCTTTGGTTTGACACAGGAAAGTATTAACACACCATGCTCCATAAGGTGTTTTAAGAAATCACATGATGTGTGGTTTATTCTTTGGTTGACACAAGGGAATTATTAACACACCATGCTCCATAAGGTGTTTTAAGAAATCACATGATGTGTGGTTTCTTCTTTGGTTTGACACAAGGGAATTATTAACACACCATGCTCCATAAGGTGTTTTAAGAAATCACATGATGTGTGGTTTATTCTTTGGTTGACACAAGGGAATTATTAACACACCATGCTCCATAAGGTGTTTTAAGAAATCACATGATGTGTGGTTTATTCTTTGGTTGACACAAGGGAATTATTAACACACCATGCTCCATAAGGTGTTTTAAGAAATCATGATGTGTGATTTATTCTTTGGTTTGACACAAGGGCAATATTAACACACCATGCTCCAAAGGTGTTTTAAGAAATCACATGATGTGTGATTTATTCTTTGGTTTGACACAAGGGAAATATTAACACACCATGTTCCATAAGGTGTTTTAAGAAATCACATGATGTGTGATTTATTCTTTGGTTTGACACAAGGGAAATATTAACACACCATGCTCCATAAGGTGTTTTTAGAAATCACGTGATGTGTATATTTTTTTTGGTTTGACACAAGGGAAATGTTAACACACCATGCTCCATAAGGTGTTTTACGAAGTCACATGATGTGTTGTTTATTCTTTGGTTTGACACAAGGGAAATATTAACACACCATGCTCCATAAAGGTTTTTAGAAATCACATGATGTGTGATTAAATTTTTGGTTTTAATGCAAGGGAATTATAAACACACCATGCTCCATAAGGTGTTTTTAGAAATCACATGATGTGTGGTTTGACACAGGGAATTAACCAACCATGCTCCATAAGGTGTTTTAAGAAATCACATGATGTGTGATATATTTTGTGGTTTGACACAGGGAATTATTAACACACCATGCTCCATAAGGTGTTATAAGAAATCTCATGATGTGTGATATATTTTTTTGGTTTGACACAGGGAATTATTAACACACCATGCTCCATAAGGTGTTTTTAGAAATCACATGATGTGTGATTTAATTTTTGGTTTTAATGCAAGGGAATTATTAACACACCATGCTCCATAAGGTGTTTTAAGAAATCACATCATGTGTGATTTAATTTTTGGTTTTGATGCAAGGGAATTATTAACACACCATGCTCCATAAGGTGTTTAAAAGTCACATGGCACACTTGCACTGTGCAAAGCGCTGTTTGCAGCAGACGTGTCACATGTCCATCATAATGGATACCTAAAGTGTTGGAAGATCGATCTTGGGATGGACCTTTAAGCTCAATACATGATGGATGTGGATTTACGTAACTTTTGTGTCAATACCGACAGGCTTAATGTTGTGCAGGAATATACGCGGCATTTGATCATCGCTGTGTTAATTTTGATTGTTTGGTTGGCTTTAGTGACTATTGTTCAAGTGTACATCCTGGCACATTGATCTGGATAAAGCCTAGGCCTTGTAACGTCACTAGGTAATGTGCATGTTGGACATCGCTTGCTTAATTTTCTGGGCTTAGCCTGCATGTAGCCTGTGTTCATAATTGACTTGGCGACCAATGGTAGGATTAGCATGACACGGTTACAAGGCAACAAATATCTAACAAGGCAGGTTTTGTAAAGGGATTTAAAACGCTAAGTTTCAAGAACTGATTAGCTACTTTCGTCATTGTCATTGCCGTTGTTGTCATTGTCAATGTCATTGATGTCACCATTCATCGTTGTCATCCTCATTGTCTTCATCATCCCCATCCCCCGTCATTGTCATTGTCGCTGTCATTATTGCTTCGCTTGTCATCATTGTCATTGTCATCATGTATGTCTGTCATTCTGATTGTGGTTATTTTTGCTGTTGCTATTATCATCCCCAATGATGTCACAGTCGTTGTTTTGATTATTGTTTATATTTTGTTTTGCGCTCATGGATCTGGTCATCTCTCTTTTCTCTTCATTCCTCTGGGATAGTATGTATTGTTACATTTTGGAGCTACTTTTTTATAGTAACATATACTTATATAGTAACATGTTTGTTGCATAAAATTTCTTCAACACACAATGCTCTATAAGGAGTTTTTAGAAATCACATGATTTTTTTTATGTTGTTGATACGAGGGAATTATTAATACACCATGCTCCCTAAGGTATTTTTTGAAAATCACATCAAATGATATTTTATTCGTTGTTCTAATGCAAGGGATTTAGGAAGAAATCATGCTCATACAAGTTGTGGATATTTACCTTTTTACTATAGATGTCAGTGATCCCCAAAAGATCTACCAACCAGATGTGAATCATGCCAAAAAGAACTAAAAATCAACAGGTGAGTTTTAACCCTGAGGGCAATTTTGGACCCAACCATGCAAACTAATTTAAGTTACTCAGAGCTGGTTTGAGCCATTATAACTAGTATCGTGACAACACTTCTATAATTGGGATGTCATATCATGTTATCCTCTTTCTTGAAAATAACTGTCAAACCTAGCATTATTGAGGGTGATAGTTGAGAGGCTGGCACTCCAGGGTGTTTAAAGCTAATTTTAAACACTTTGCTGTTTCACGCAAAATGTGGACTTTGTGAAACTGTCCCTTTACACATAAATTGGTTGAAAACTCAAATGCACTGATCATTCTACGCATACATGCATTGGTACCATGACCCCATATCCAAGCCAAACATCAAATTCTAGGGATTTTTTTCTCCTACTAACGCAAGGCACAAACCATAAATAGCTAGAGGGTAGTTTTAAAACCACGACGAATAATTTGTAAACAAAATAATTGGAAGACTATTCGTTTTTATGGTTTGACTTTTGACCAACAAAGTTATATTCGAATAAGGGAATATACATGTATGTGGTTGGCCAGTTTTAAACAAATATGTTTAAAACTTAGCTAGGGGCATGGACGCCGATAATGGCCCGAGCCAAAGGCGATGATAATTATCTGTGACCAGGCCCGTGGCTAGTTTTAAACGTATTTGTTATACCAGTCAACCGTATATTTATTCCCATTTATAAATACATTTTGGTCAAGAAGTGGAAACGTGTAAAACATTATGAATTTGCAACGATTTTATCACAAAATTCATCTCCATGTTTTTTAAACTCAAATTATGAAATGGCATCTACTGAGATTATTAGTTGCGCTGGTCATTCTGCACTTACTTCACCTGAAGTAGCCAAGGTCATCACTGAAATAGCCAGAGATCTACAACAGGAGTGTCAAGGTGGAGCTGTTGAGAGCTTCTCAGCATCAGATGTCATTAGTCCAAGTTGTCATTCTGTCACAACCATCATTGGGACAGGAGAACAACTCACATCCCAGCCTATGAGACAACCAGATTCTTTGGATCAGAATGTGTCTGGTATGCCTGTGGTCAATGGTTGCATTATGGATGAAGCGGGTGCATGCACTCAGTCTGATGAGAGAGGTAGCAGTGCCTTCAACACAACTGATGAAATGGCATCTACAGAGATTATTAGTTGTGCTGGTCATCCTGTAGTTACTTCAACTGAGGTAGCCAAGGTCATCACTGAAATGGCCGGAGATCTACAACAGGAGTGCCAAGGTGGAGCTGTTGAGAGCTACTCAGCATTAGATGTCATCAGTCCAAGTTGTCATTCTGTCACAACCATCATTGGGACAGGAGAACAACTCACATCCCAGCCTTTGAGACAACCAGATTCTTTGGATCAGAATGTGTCTGGTATGCCTGTGGTCAATGGTGGCATTATGGATGAAGCGGGTGCATGCACTCAGTCTGATGAGAGAGGTGGCAGTGCCTTCAACACAAATGATGAAATGGCATCTACAGAGATTATTAGTTGTGCTGGTCATCCTGTAGTTACTTCAACTGAGGTAGCCAAGGTCATCACTGAAATGGACAGGGATCTACAACAGGAGTGTCAAGGTGGAGCTGTTGATAGCTTCTCAGCATCAGATGTCATTAGTCCAGGGTGTCATTCTGTCACAACCATCATTGGGACAGGAGAACAACTCACATCCCAGCCTTTGAGACAACCAGATTCTTTGGATCAGAATGTGTCTGGTATGCCTGTGGTCAATGGTTGCATTATGGATGAAGTGGGTGCATGCACTCAGTCTGATGAGAGAGGTGGCAGTGCCTTCAACACAAATGATGAAATGGCATCTACGGAGCTTATTAGTTGTGCTGGTCATCCTGTAGTTACTTCAAATGAGGTAGCCAAGGTCATCACAGAAATGGCCGGGGATCTACAACCGGAGTGTCAAGATGGAGCTGTTGAGAGCTTCTCAGCATCAGATGCAATCAGTCCAGGGTGTCATTCTGTCACAACCATCATTGGGACAGGAGAACAACTCACACCCTAGCCTTTGAGACAACCAGATTCTTTGGATAAGAATGTGTCTGGTATGGTCAATGGGTGCAGTATGGATGAAGCGGGTGCACACACTAAGTCTGTTGAGAGAAGGGGCAACACAAATGATGAAATGGCATCTACGGAGATTATTAGTTACTTCACCCGAGGTAGCCAAGTTCATCACTGAAATGGCCAGGGATCTACAACCGGAGTGTCAAGATGGAGCTGGTAAAAGCTTCTCAGCATCAGATGTCATCAGTCCAAGTTGTCATTCTGTCACAACCATCATTGGGACAGGAGAACAACTCACATCCCAGCCTTTGAGACAACCAGATTCTTTGGATCAGAATGTGTCTGGTATGGTCAATGATTGCAGTATGGATGAAGCGGGTGCATTCACTCAGTCTGATGAGAGAGGTGGCAGTGCCTTCAACACAAATGATGAAATGGCATCTACGGAGATTAGTAGTTGCGCTGGTCATCCTGTAGTTAGTTCACCTGAGGTAGCCAAGGTCATCACTGAAATGGCCAGGGATCTACAACAGGAGTGTCAAGGTATTGTATTGTATTGTATTGTTTTATTTCCATTTGTCACAAATTAATATAATGCAAATGCAACAGATTATTTACTACAACAATAACTAAACTTAATAGAATAATAATACATGTACAACAGAGCTGTTGAGAGCTTCTCAGCATCATATGTCATCAGTCCAGGGTGTCATGCTGTCACAACCATCATTGGGACAGGAGAACAACTCACACCCCAGCCTTTGAGACAAGATTCTTTGGATCAGAATATGTCTGGTATGGTCAATGGTTGCCGTATGGATGAAGTGGGTGCATGCACTCAGCCTGTTGAGAGAAGGGGCCAGAGTTGCTGACTCGAGTCATGTGAGTTGGACTCGAGTCGGACTCGAGTCGCTATTTTTGTGACTTGTGACTTGACTTGTAAATACCAGCTTTGACTTGTGACTTGACTTGGACTTGCAACAGTGACTTGTGACTTGACTTGGGATTGCAAAAAATGACTTGTTACCAACCCAAGTCAGACGCTACTCGAGCGACCCAATACACTTTAATTAAGCTATTTTACTTTTAATTAGCTTTTTCATTCCAGAAAATAGACCTCAGTGACTGAATCCAGTAAAATGAATAGTTCCCACTAGTTTAAAAAGTGTTCAATAAGACTGTCACAGCAAACTACAGTTTTCAATGACCAATTGTCTCTTGCTTAATGTATTGGTTGAACAAACTTTTAAAGGAAACTTTCATGAAAAGAAAGCAGGCCTTTTTCAATTGCATGTAAAATACCGGATAGCCTAACCCATTGGTAGGCGTTTAGTATACATGAAAATTGAACAATAAAGTGTTAGTATACATGTAATCGAGTGAGGAAGTCTTTTTTCACGGTCATCTCAACATTTATTTCTACAATGTAAAATAAATTTATTAAAGTATACAAAGGGCTAATTTCCGACAGATATGTGATAAACTACAAGAATAGTAATTGCAACACATTGGAAAAGGGGAATTAAGGAGGCATGTACAAAATAACTCGTAAGTTCACGCCAGGTTAATTCTTTTAGCTTATTACAGCTGGACAAAATAATGTGCAACTTGACGTGTTCTTGGACAAAGATACTTACTAGTGACTTGACTTGTTTTTAGACCAAATGACTTGTGACTTGACTTGTGACTGGACCTAATGGCTTGCGACTTGACTTGGACTTGCAAACAATGACTTGTGACTTGACTTGGACTTGCAAAAAATGACTTGCTGCCACCTCTGGAAGGGGCTACACAAATGATGAAATGGCATCTACAGAGATTATTAGTTGCGCTGGTCATCCTGTAGTTACTTCAACTGAGGTAGCCAAGGTCATCACTGAAATGGCCAGAAATCTACAACAGGAGTGTCGAGATAGAGCTGTTGAGAGCTTCTCAGCATCAGATGTAATCAGTCCAGGGTGTCATTCTGTCACAACCATCATTAAGACAGGAGAACAACTCACATCCCAGCCTTTGAGACAACCAGATTCTTTGGATCAGAATGTGTCTGGTATGCCTGTGGTCAATGGTTGCATTATGGATGAAGCGGGTGCATGCACTCAGTCTGATGAGAGAGGTGGCAGTGCCTTCAACACAAATGATTAAATGGCATCTACAGAGATTATTAGTTGTGCTGGTCATCCTGTAGTTAGTTCACCTGAGTTAGCCAAGGTCATCATTGAAATGGCCAGGGATTTACAATCGGAGTGTCAAGATGGAGCAGTTGTGAGCTTCTCAGCATCAGATGTCATCAGTCCAAGTTGTCATTCTTTCACAAACATCATTTGGACAGGAGAACAACTCACACCCCAGCCTTTGAGACAACAAGATTCTTTGGATCAAAATGTGTCTGGTATGGTCAATGGTTGCAGTATGGATGAAGCGGGTGCATGCACTCAGTCTGATGAGAGAGGTGGCAGTGCCTTCAACACAAATGATGAAATGGCATCTACGGAGATTAGTAGTTGTGCTGGTCATCCTGTAGTTAGTTCAACTGAGGTAGCCAAGGTCATCACTGAAATGGCCAGGGATCTACAACAGGAGTGTCAAGATGGAGCTGTTGTGAACTCATCACCAGATATCAGTCCCAAGCATAATGCTGTTGCCAAAGATTTTGAGCCAAGTGGGTGCATGGGTATCATGGAAACCATTTGCATAGGTCTGGGTCAAAATGAGGATTGTCTAGCGAAGAAAGGCATGGCAGATAAACCCCTTCAGCTACCTTTCAGGCCTTGCAAATTTTTAAGACACAGTGACTTGCCTAGCTTGCTGGTTCCTGGTGCTGATAGATGTGATGAAGCTTGTGAGGCTGATTCCGATCACATTTCAGAGAGTGATGTGGATAGTTCTTCTGAAGACACTGTGGATAGTTCTGTAGACACTGAAGATTCCAACCGTTCTGATCTTCGACCAAGTTGTACTAAAGAAAATTTCAGTGGAAAGCAACACACTCCTGAAATGTCTCTGGTATTCGATGACTCTGACGATGACACATGTGAGTTTGTTGGCATGGAGGAATCTGTTGTCCATATCATGTACTACCAGCAGAAAAGACATCCTCTGGTGAATTGACCCGATCGTACAAAAAGTCAAATGCATGTCTCTTCCGTGAAAAGCTTGTCACTGTTATGATAGGTCAACACTATCAACGTCGGCACCCAGACGAAGATGAAGTGGCCAAAATTTTGGTCTTGAAACCAGGCTCAAAGGAGAGGAAAAAACAGTTGGACTTACTCCGGCATAAGGGTAATTTTTACCATAACGAGAAGGTCCGACAGATTGGTGAGGGAGAGCTGATATTACTACGCAGGCCAACAGAAACAGATTTGGAACCCGAAGATTATGGTCCTTGCCTCCAATGCTTAGGTTATGTGGCCATGAATGATTTGTGGCGACACACAAAATACTGATGTATATCAAGAGAGATGTTCACAGATGTACCCATTGATGAAGTAGCAGCCCAAAAACGAGGTATTCAAATGCAAAGTGAGATGCTGATGGGCAACTGGGAAGATGCAGGCAGGGTACTAAAAAAATTTGTTCTGCCTAATATGATGAGAGATGATGTGTTTAGCATACTCAATGCTGACCCCCTTATTCTGGAATTTGGAAGTCAAGTGTTGAGAAATCAGAAGGAACGAGTCCGCTTGGCTTCTCAAAAAATGAGATCTACAGCTAAAATACTACGAAAGCTCAGGAAAATCGACAGCGAAGGGGGCATGACCATGAGCGACTTCATCAAGCCCTCCAAATTTGACATGGTAATCCAGGCTGTGGATTCAGTAGCAGGACAAACAACCAGCACTGAAAACGATGAGCTCCAACATCCTTCTGTTGCAATAAAAGCAGGCCATGATATTGCTTGGTTAGCACGTATTAAGCGGGGGAAGGCTATAAGATGCCATGATTCTATAGCTGAGGAGGTGGCCAATAAATTCCTACAACTTCATAATTCTGAATGGGGGATATGTTTATCTGCAAGTGCCAGTAGCACCCTAAACCTAAAAAAGAGCAATAGACCTGTCTCCCTACCCAAGACCGGTGACTTACAGAAGCTCTCCAAGCACATTGGCAATGAGATCAAGAAATGCATTCTGCTTTGTGAGTCTCCATCAGTAGATTTCTCTCAGTACAAACGCACACAGAAGTTAACCTTGGTGCGTCTGTTGATGTTCAACAAACGAAGACCAGCTGAAGTTTCCAAGATTACAGTTGACACACTGGCTAATCGCCCAAGCTGGGACAAGGCAAAAGTTGATGAGCTTATGGATCAAATGTCAACACTGGAGAAGAAACTAAGCAATACCCATGATCTTGTTCAGATTATAGGGAAGCGTGGTCGAACAGTGCCCCTCATCATACCACCAGACTGTAAGACAGCTCTTGACTTCATCATCGGCCTGAGAGGGAAATACATACCTGCAACTAACAAGTATGTATTTGCTCGAAATACGCCCTCTACATACATGGAAGCAGGATCAGTTCTCAAAGACATCGTAACTGAAGTGACTCTAGAATCACCTGAAGATATCAGGGCAACTAAAATGAGACAGTATACTGCAACCGTGGCGCAAATTCTTAGCATGCAACCCCATGAATTAGAGTGGATTGCAGGCCACCTCGGGCCCACTGTCAATATACACAAGGATTTCTACAGAGTACAAGAATCCACAATAGAACTTTGCAAAGTAGCCAAGCTGTTACTAGCCATCGACTCTGGAGAGGTTGGATCTTGGGAGGGGAAGACCCTGGATGAGATAGACATACCAGGTGAGACACTTACCTGAGTTTAAACTGAAAGGGCATGAAATCGTTTTATTTAGGATTTGTAATTCAACTTATTCAACTAACAACCACTAATGTGCCTCCCATGCATACATGATATTTGAAATAGCACCCTCTGAAGTGACTTGGAGTGACAAAATATGTGTATATTTCCTAAATTTGTCACGTATTTGTTGTTTTTTTTCAGCAAAGCATCATCATAGTTTACTATTATTTCTTTGTACAAGTCCTACAGACCGTCACGATAATCCGTTATTGAGGAAAAAACATCTTTTGCAATTGTATCCAGATCCATATTATATCACAGAAGCACTTTGTGATCATTTTCTTTGTTAGGTGACACAATTCAGAACCTACCTAACTCACAAGAGAAATATATCGCGAGATTTTATTTCTAGCTTTCTGGCATATTGCAAAAAATGAACATGAATATTGCTTCAAATGTTGAAAAGTATACTGCCCATTAACAAAACATAACTGGAAAAAACATGCAAAGAACATTTTACTTATTGAGAATGGTGATCTCGAAAATTGAATCTTCTGAACGAAATTTAAGAATACAGTTATTGTGGTGAAATTAAATTGGATGAATAACAATTTAAACTCACCTCTACCTGAGAACGAAAAGCAAACATCTAAAGGTTGAAACACTAATTTGATTGGATATAAGTACAAATAACATGCATTTTTGAATGTTTGTTAATGGAAACAGACTGAATAAAAGCCTGTGTAATTTTTATAACCCATAGATATTCAGGTTGATGCTTCTGCCAGTGATGACGAAGATCAGTGTCAAGATACAGATTACACAGGTAATTTATTTTGCATAATTGGCATGCCAAGTTCATCGTTTTTTTTTGTTTTTTTTAAATATTCCAAAACTTCACTTTCATGAAGCAAGAACCAGAATGGAAAAAGATATGAACTCGCTATTTCATATAGGTCTGTATTCCCATTATTTTCCATAGGTTTTGTCTTGTCTACGTTTGGATTGGAACAAAAACTCTACTATGAGTTAATCGTCGGGAGACGATTAATACTCACAAGGTTAAATAGTATACAAATAATTAATGTTTATGAGTGGGATGGTAAGAATAATTTCATGAGGGGACAGTACACTTCATCAGTCACCGAATGAAAGTACTCTTACTATTGCATGAATGTGAAAAATTACTCGTTTTATACAATACCTGCATAAATAATAAGAGAATAAACAATTGTCTTTTTAAAATGTCTGCCATTTTCCGAAACAGATTAGCGCCATCACTAGCCCATAGGTTAGCGCCACCATTAGCGCCTGTAGGCAATGATATTAGACTGGTTGCCGTCCCTGCTTGGATCGGAATGAATTGGAGCAGGAACCTGTTTAGCATAAAGTTCAATCAAACGGGTGCCGTTGATAGAAGGAATAACAAATGGCACGTGACCAGTGCTCCACCAATCAAATGGCAGGGAATTATGCGGGTATTGTATAATTAATTTTAAGGTGTGTTTTGCTTTCTTTTTATTATCAGATCGTCCTTGGAGCTTCTTCAACGTCATCATCAACCGGGAAAAGCAGGCAAGCAGCATTCAAGCAGCCCAGGCAAACAGGTATCTCAATACTGATTTAAACTTGCTCTTCATTCCTTTCTATTGAGTGAGTTTGCGCGATGTTTATCTTTGTGGGATCAGTAGTTTGGTTAAAAGACTTGTGAAGTTCTGTTAAATGTGATTTCCCAATCCACAGCTGCATGGTGCTTGGCTTTTTACACAAGAAGCATCCCTAGAATTTCCATGTCTACATCACTCTACTTACCTGTAGAGCGAATACTACATATGCATTGTTCCCTATGCCCTTACAAAAAAGTTCTATAGAATTCTATAAGAAAGAATTCTATAGAAATTCTATAAAGCATTCTATAGAATTTTGTCTATAGAAATTTTATAGAGTTTCTTTAGAAGTCTTCTTTAAGGTTTTATAGAAATAAGGCTAGTTCTATATAGAATATTGCATAGAAATCTATAGAAAATTTGGAACTTTTCTATGAACTATTTTATAGAACTCTATAGAATTTTATGGAGATTTTTTCTTATTTCTATAAAAACATTTTATAGAACTCTATAGAATTTGATAGAGATTTTCTCTAATTTCTATAAAACATTTTATAGAACTCTATAGAACATTTGGAACTTTTTATATGAACTATTTTATAGAACTCTATAGAATTTTATAGAGATTTTCTCTGATTTCTATAAAAACATTTTATAGAACCCTATAGAATTTTATAGAGATTTTCTCTAATTTCTATAAAACATTTTATGGAACTCTATAGAAAATTTAGAACTTTTGCTATGAACCATTTTATAGAACTCTATAGAATTTTATAGAAGTTTGCTCAAATTTCTATAAAAACCTTCTATAGAACTCTATAGAAAATGTGTAGCCTTGTTTTGCAACATTGTATAGAACTCTATAAAATTGTATAGAAATTTGAACCTTTTCTATGAGATTCACAATAAAATTCTTTAGGAATATGATAGAACATTTAATAAAATTTTTACAGAAATTTCGACATTTCTTTGGAGAAATGATTGAAAATTTATAGAGTTCTGTTAACTTCAAAATGTGACATTGGTGTTACCCCTTACCAAATAAAATCACGAAAAACAAATATGACATTTATACACAACTATAGATGAACAGACATATTCTTTTCTTTTTTTTATTTTTTTTTCTTCTGAATTTACAAATTTGTGCATGCAGAGGGTGCGCAGATATCTTTCCTGGGCAGTATAACAATCAAAAGCACCACAAATGCATACAGTCTGTACACAGTTAATGTGATGAAGAAAAAAAATGGGGAGTGTATTACAATGTACAATCAAAAGCACCAAAAATGAACAAAGTCTGTACACAGTTAATGTCATGAGAAAAAAATATTCACTTATGAAAGACACATAAAAGTTCATGCAGCCTGATTATGAATAATACTAAGAGGTAACTTAAATATTTACACGGATAATAATGTTCCTGTGTTAAACAATGGCAGATAAATAAACAAGTTTTTTTTAAATGTTGTACAAGTGAAAATGTTTTAAACTAAATGTCTTCTAATAACACATGTATAAATTTAGGTGAAAAAAAACCCACAAAATTTCATCATGAGAAAGATATTGTAATTAAGAAAGAATTAGATTTGTGGTTAGAACGATCCAGGCCAAGTTTGTAAAACCACATTATTATCTGTTGAAAGACAATGATACAATGTATGTTGTAAACAAAGACACTTACAAAAAAACTGAGACAACAAAAATTGGAAGTTTAGATTTCTGTAAATCTCACATCATAACAAATGTAGAAGTTGACTAAAAATAAAAACCACATTTTTATTTGAATTGTTTTCCTGAGAGGGATACTTTAAATTTGGCAAGAAAGACACATGCATGGAAGACTTGCGGTTGCAACAATCCATGCCTATATTCAGTTTGTAAAACCATGCATAGAGCTTTGTTGAAAGGCAATGGTATTCAGACACTTTGACAACTACAATTGGAAATTTCAACAAGAGCAACAATCATAATTTCCAACAGTCATTATATCCAGCTGGACACCCAGTACATTTCAAAACTAGACACCCAGTACATTTCAAAACTACATGTTCAGGCATAAATTATATGACATCTTCACTGCATTATTTCTATGTTTAATAATATTGAAGGCAATGTTGTTAGCACCAAATATATAAGAGTCCCATAATTTCACCTCGTTTTAATATTTGTAAACATTTTAAAACTATCCATACAAATTAAATTTCCCAAATAAATTTGGAATAAAGTTTATGTTCATGGTTATTTGGATCAAAGGCATTCATTATTTTATATTTTTCTTTTTGTAAGTAGGTGGCCGCCATTAGAAAGCAATTTGAGTGATTTTAACAGCTTTGTCAATAGCGGCATGACTGACCTATTTTGTGCTATAAATTGTCACAAAGGGGGTCTTAATTTTATGGAATTGTATAATTTCATTTACCGTTTATTTTCCAAATTCATTTGGCAGCAACAATGATAAAGATATTGTGTAAAGGTACAGTTTTGGATGACAAAACTTATACATGTACACGTAGTTAACTAAATTTAAAAGAAATGGGCAAATAAGTCAAATTACAGCAAAGTGAACACGAGGGCAAAGCAGATGAACATTGTTTCAGTCCTGTTTGTTCATTTCTTTTACCTTGTTTGCCAGTGACTGCCTTAAAATAGATGATGAGGCACTTGGAAATCTCTTCACCGTAAAGTCTCGTAAAGAAACCACAAAACCAAACCTAGTTATGGATTAAGTTGTAGTGATGTAAAAGGGTGCCCCTTTTTGACATGTGAGTTTTACTGTTTTATGTTTCTTGTTTTACCCACTCTTTTTTGGGGCTGATTGAAACATCCCCACCATTTCTTTTTCAAGTCTTTTCATTTCATTTTCTTTTTCCTTTTTAATTTCTTCGAGCTCGCCACGCCAACAAGTCCAGTATCTCTGATCCCCAGCCCCCAATACAGTATTCCAAGAAAAGTACAAGTACATCGATGAACATGGAGATACTAGATAAGATAATAATTTTGACTGTTACTTTAACACTGGGTATTCCTATGATGCCCCATGCCAGGAAATCAAAGGGGTATTATATGGCTACATGTTCATGTTAAATGTATGTTACTATATCATATTGTTTCAAGCGTGACTGAAAAAGAAAGGTAACAATACCTATGATTGCACCAACTCTTGCAGGATCCAGTGCCTGTTTTATCATAGACGATGCCAAATGGGCATTTGACTTTTTGCCGGTCAGGCTACGGCCTACAACTTCTTCTTTCTTGAATAAGGTAACAAAAAGATTCCTTGCCAACTTGGTGGCGCTGTCACTGGCCTGGGTGACAGCCAGCAGCTTGACCTTCTCCAGTGCAATTCCATTGCCGATGTCCACCTGGATAGAGAAAACACACAAAACGGAACTCAGAACAATAGTATGCTACATGTAGCAGCTTTATGAGGTGAATCATGTGTAAAGTGTACGTACCTTGGCAGGGGTCTTGACCTCGGATGTGCCTAGCGCCTGTTCTTGAGCAGCAGGCACCTGTGCTGCAGGATTCTGAGGTGCTGCAAGATTCTGAAGTGCTGCTGGATTCTGAGGTGCTGCTGGGAGGGGATCCTTTGAACCGAAGGTACAGATCTGAATGCATTTACTAGATCCTTCAGGTTTTTAACAGTTGAACTTTGACAAAACTGCGATGGCCTTTCAAAAAATAATATACAAAGTCACTTTGTGTCCATCTTTTGCAAAAGAACATTTCATTTAATTGATGAATTATTTGTAGCTATGCAAGAATATCCGAGGAAACTATTGTAAACAAAAAACCTTATTAAGAGGTAAAATGATGGCAATAACACTAAACTTATTCTGGCCTGCTGTCATTTTTGGGGAAACAATAAAATATATTTCCAGAGATGGTTCCGATTAACCATTGTTGGAAATGTTTACCTTCACATTCTTTCTTTTGTTTCTAATTAACAACAACAACCAGCTGAATAAGAATCATATGTGTATTCCAAAGGCTGATTTTCTTGTTTGTCACGAGTGGAAGCCAAAATGCAAAATCTTACACTGCAACTTTGAAATTGAAATCCAGATTAGGAATTTGTTATTGTGTGTCTAGTTCTAAAAAAAAAAAGCATGTATATAGCACTCACAAAACTACAGGTAACTCCATCCTGTTTATATGCACCCGTCTTACACATTTGAATAGTTTTGTTGCTTCAAAAAAAGAAGTAAATATATGCAAAATCTACTACAGTTTATGCACAGTTGATTTACCTTTATACACCATCAAGCCCTGCTTTTCAGCCTTTAAGGTCCTATACTTTTCCTTTAATCCGTCATATTTGGCACATCGTGTGCATGGTGCTGGTGCAGGCCTGGCGCCATGTTCATCATTAGCCTGGGTCTGCTCCTCAGCGAGTGCTTTCACTATGTTGAGAGATGTTGTACTTGCAGTCTTCTTCTTCTTCTTTGGCACCGGTAGCTATATACATGTACATGTAGTATACAAAAATCATGAGTTTCTGTCCATTACATTTGATCAACAGCAGTTCCCATTTGATACGGCACGCTCCAAGTACTGACAGGTATCATACTGTTGCACAACTAAAGATTTGATCACTGTACGTAACGGTGTAACGCGCATGTTTACAACCATTGCAAGTTATGTGTTTCACAGAAATACATCTTGTGACAGGGCAAAAACAACATGCGTTGCTAGATGCGGGCACATTTTGGAATGAACGCATGACAACTTGGAAGCGCAAATGTGTTCCATTGATGATGCGTGTAAGATTAGCCCATGGGCAAGATGATTGAAGCACAATTATTACCATGAAACACCTTATTGCAAGGCTATAACCATTTGCAGGAAAGCAAGGGGGAAAAACAATGAAAGATTTTAACCGCTGATATTTTCTAAAAATTTAGCCAAGACGTATACAGCATGCAGGTTCGCTGCCATTACAGGGTGTGCTGTATGTAGTATGCACAATCTACCATCGATCACCGGCGTCTTGGGCCTAGCCCATGTGCAAACATGTTTTTGTACCTGTTTTCTTTCTTCCATTTCGATGTCTCCATCACTATCCAAGAGCCGAGCAGGTCGTTTTGTATTTCTCTGCCCAACACCAAATGCCATGGACGTGCTTGGCATGTCATCGCTGGGAGTGGGACTGGAAGTCACACTGGCCAAATCATCTCGCTGTTTCTCCAGCTCTCGATGTTTTCGTAATATTTTTTTTTAAAGAGGGTGAAATATAGTTCTATTATTTAATCTGAAAGTGAAATAAACAAGGTTTATCAACAAAGTCTAAATATGAAAATCAAAACTAGACAAAGTTCTACACTTTCGGGTAGGCCTACATGTTGCAAGAGTGGCCCTTATGATATACAGAGGTAGTACACAAATCAACGATAAATTGGCCACATTTAGGCCCCTACATCATGATTTAAATTTAATATGGGGCTAGATAAATGATGATGAAGAAAAATTAAAACATAGTGGAAAGAATGTTGCAACAGAATGATGCCTTTTTCTTCATGATATAGGCCTAGGCCCGCCTACCAATACCATCTCAATGAAGGTCAGTCAGTGCAAAAGTGATGATAACTTATCATCAGATAAGACATGAATCTGGGACTGAGTGAGAAACATGTTATTGCCGTTTTTGTCAGGAAATACTTAGAAAATGTTTTTACTTTCAAATCCAACTTTGTACACAACCAGACAACCGGACCGTTGAATTAACATGATGAAGTGGCATCAGGTTACTTCAATCTGAAATCTGATTTCAGAAGTAGGCCCCTATAGGGCTAGGCCTAGGGCCAAGGCTAGCATCAGTCATGTCAGTTTGTAACATTCTTTTCAACATTCTTTCCTCGTAAATGGTCGCGGGCACGATTGAATTTTACACCCACCCTATGAAAAACATCTACAGATTTCATTGAACATGTTGAAGTTAACAAAGCAAGATACTTTGGGGGAAAAAACTTACCATACGCTAGCACCTTTGCCGGTGCAGACTCCTCTCCTTTTTTCTAGTAGAAGTCGAACACTTCTCCTATATTCACCCCATCATGTCCATCTTCCACTGATATGTTTTGTACACATTTCTTCACCGGGAGGACATCCCAGGATTCTTCGCCCAACCACTTGACCAACACATAGCTGTTCGCGTTGTTGGTTATGTTTGTCATAATTATAAACGACAATAAACGAAAAAAATAAATGATAATCGGGCAAGGGCAAAGGTCTAACGGCATGAAAAGCGCAACGACGAATTGATGACGATGCGTTTTTACAAATACGCGGGTCATTTGTGCTATGCGCGTGCTGATTGGTTAACTGGTTTTTTTTTGTGTGACGTTAAAATCTACTACGTGTTGAATTTTTATTATTACCAACAAAAATGCATTTTTCGTGATAGAAATAAAATGCAAAAACGTTTTTTTGTTTTGTTTTTTTAACTGAAAGGCAAGTTTAGTTATTAACTGTGGTTTAATATATTTTAAAACTTACATCATGTGAAAGAGCTCTTGAATAATTTATTTGGTCCAAGGATGAAGAAGACGTCTGGATACTAGGCAATTACCACGGGTACAGGAGTCCGCCTCGTCCCCAGGGTTTACTTTATTTGCAACTGCGCTTGTAAATCACGGAGTGGTGGAAGCGTACTCCACCAACGAGGTTGTCACCGGTACGGTACGGTTCACGCACGCAGTGTGCGAGAGAACTGGCGACGTGGGATCAAAAGAGAATTTTCATTGGATTGAGTTTCCATTTTGTTGTTAAAAATATAGTATTTTCACGCGAAAAAATGACCCTTCACTAGCACGGCCGTTGTCCGCCATTTTGACTTCGCACAAAGCTTTGACAACACCATTTAAAGTAGGGGTGTGTAGGTATAATCTTGTCATAAACAACAGAGGGCGCCTTGCTGCAGAGAGGGACACCAGTGCACTCTGATCTGTGAGGGACTGAGGTTTATTGTACAACGCTATCACCCTTTAGCATAATGGTATGGTCCGCGCTGCCACTAAGGCAACATGGCAGCCGATCTCGGAGCGGCACGGGGAGCCAATTTTCTTGAACTGAAAATCGCAATTTTCAGACGTTTAACCTATTGATTTTAAGCCAAAATCTTGTTTCTGTCCATACCGTATGGGTTACATACTGCTTGTGTCAATTTTAATGCATTATGGATGTGTTGACGCTGTGTTGACGCTTTGGAGTGTGTTGACGCTGTGTTGACGCTTTTTAGTATGACCGGCGACGTAGCGTGATTTTTTTTCTGAATGTAATAATCACGTTGGTTTTGTGTTGTGTACAATTCAAGGAGTTAAATGTGCATTTGAAGTTGGCACAAAGACGCACTTTGTCGGAGTGAAAACTTCGACATACTTGGGGGCATTCAAAACTTACAGGTGAGATTACCGCATGTGTGACTAAGACTTTTTTATTCTCATTTTCATGATAACAATATTGATAGCTAGGCCTACACATATGTTACGGATTCCTAGGCCTACAAAAACGTTCAAGACACCTTGTTATAAGTTTGACCTCCCTGGGACCCTGCATTTTAAATTGATCATGTTGATGCATCTGTACATAGCCATAGGCCTCTAGGGAAAAAATTCCGTACTCGGACGTCACTTTTTTCAATTAATTTTCTAGCGCCAAAAGTTACATCTTTTATGGTTATTCCTCCACTTTCCCTCCTCTACTCTCACCCTCTCCTTTCCCTAATTTCTATGTATTAATCAGTAAGTTACTTCATCGGGATTCGAACCTCTGACGCTTGCTTGATACACGAGACTCTTAACCGCTAGGCCGCGCACGATCGCTGTTGCAATAATCAATCTTTGGACGTATTTGAAGTATCCATTGAAATAAACTAAATATTCATGAGAAAATAAATATTCCTAATAACGTATTGCACTATCATTGGCAGGCTCATGCGACGTCATGGTTGTTGATGTCACGTGTATAACGTACCGCTGTCTTTTCAGCCACTACAGTCAGTTTTGACCAGCTGCTTCAAGTTAGTTCTGCACGACGTATGCATCCAAAATGTGCTCTAAAAACACATTTTGAGTAATTTTTTTTCACCTTTACACAGCTTCCTGGATTTCTCTTGGTTTAAACGACAAGGTGAGGCGACAATTAATATGTTTGGCAGCAGATAAATTGACATACGAGTATGGAACTTTTCCCACAATGTTTGATTTGGAGTGATCAATATTATTGGTTTTACAAAACTTGTGAACCTCATGTGAAAAAGTTTTCAATACGATGATGTTGTTTTTTTAAGTGTGACATATGCATGCATGCACCAACCATCACTTATACTTTGATTTGTGGCAATATCTTTAACTTTCATGTAAATAATGATATAATTTTATCATTTTACATTTCTCAAAGTCCGTACGACATACGACATGTACGATATTGTGCATGCTTTTTGAAGAACTGTTTCCCGTTTGGCATCATCATGGCGAGCTCAAGTCAAAAACGGTCGAGAAAGTCGTATCTGTGGGAAGAAGTTGAAGGCAATAAGCTATGTATTCCTCGAAGGACACGCTTTCGGCACACACTGAAGAATACCCCTGATTGGGACAGCTCATCGGAGTCGGATAGCACTGATACTGATAGTCACCATCATGACCAACAAAGCTTTGCTTCAGCTTCAGCCATGTCAGCTTCATTTTCAGCATGTTCAGAGCAAATTCGGAATCCAATTGCTCATTCCACACCCGGACATGCACGAATTGCATTCGATGCGGAAATCAACGATGCCGAGCTTTCATTTTCAACTTCAAGTGAAGATAGTGATATCAGCCTAACATCAGCATCAGGTCCAAATAATCCATGTACGACTAGTGGTCATGGTGATTGTCGCCGTCTGGAGCATGGTGGTCATGAAATGGTTGGTAATGCATGGCCTGAATCTCATGCAGCATTACCAAGTGACAGTGATATTGACAGTGATATTGACAGTGCTCATGTAGACCCAAGTTCAGATCACGAACAATCTATCGATGATGATGTCTCTTCGTTGAGTTCAAATACCTGTCACCGTCATGACCATGAGAATGACGTATCCATGAATGTTGCCACGGTTGGTGGAATTGGCATGATCGAACATGCTGGAAGGGCAGAGCGAGAGCAAGAGGTAGTTTAAGTACAGTTTCGTTAGTCCGAGTATTATTATAACTGGACTAGTATTGGAGGACTCTACAAATGGCCTGTTTTTACATTACATTTACATACATTGTCAGTATGGTCAAGCAATAGTTTAGTTGTCATGGTACTATCAGGGCAATTGTGTAGTAAAATGCCCTTGTTTTATTTTGATCAAATTTAAGTCAAAAATGTTTTTTATTGCTTAAAAATCACCTTTACAATCAAAAGCAGACTTTTCTCAATTCTAATGATGCCTGTTTTGCAATTTTGACAGTTTCTTGGGGTAGAAAATACAATTTTCCTGTGCGCGGTTTGTGCCTTGCGATTCAGTACCTATGACATAGATGTACCGGTACACATAATGTACTAGTCTAAGATAAGTTAAGCCATTCTTTGAAGCTCAATAACATCTGAAACCTAAGTGAACAGCTTATGAGTATTTTTTCCTTTTGTTTTTGTTTAATTAAGGATGGTGATGCTGATGATTCAGATCCCGAGGTTTTTCCTGATGAAGTTACCGTGGAAAGCGGGGATAAATTTCCGTCAAATTTGGTGAGTGTTTCACGTGTATGAACATGACCGGTGGTGCCTTTCCTCTCAGCGTGCTTTCAGAAAAGACAAAGTTTTTTTTTCACATGTCTCTCCATGTCTTGAAATGCAATATGACCCCATCTTCTACATGTATGAATCTTCCCACGCTGGGAATTTGGGTTCCCAAAATTCAGGCAAACTTTACTCACTCTAAATTCAGCCAGCAAAATTGTCCACAATTTTCTTTTGCCAAAGAAAAGGTACTAACCGTTTCTCCAAGTGGAAGACAACTTAATTTTAAAGACTAGTTTTCTTAAAATGTTTGCACTCTGAAAGGAAAGTCTAGTAATTTTGAAATCCAACTGTCTTAAAAGATTGACTGTTTTATTCATTGCAACTAATCTGGTCGCTGATTATATGAAAAAATGTGTAAAAATGGAGCCCAGTCCCAGTGTCTTAATATGCTAGATTTTTCTTTGGGCAATGTTGATTGATGGAGTACTGAAGGGTAGTTTGATTGGGTGTTTCAGGTGCCAGTCTATTTTCGTGCGTTGCAAGTTTTCATACACAGTAATGAGAGCCCCCACATTTTGGACTAGTATCGTCCATACATATTACATCAACAAGACGGTACATTATTGTAATTATTTTTGAGCGAGTCCGGAGAGAGCAAAATTAATTATTCCAGAACATTGTTCTGGAAGTATTCTGGGAGAAAAACATACGACTCTGCAAAATCATATACACTACAAGTATTTTTTTTTTAATGTACCCAAGTGGCACATTCTTCATGATGTTTCTGTCTTACTCCAGAGTTGTAACATGTAATGCTGCAATTTTCCCACACAGGATGAGCCTCTTTTCCCGGGTGCCCAAATAACAAGAAAGGAAAGGCTACTGATGACCATGGCGCATTTTCTTCATCACGGCCTCACACAAGATGCACTCGGCAGCCTCCTTCAACTGCTTCAACTTCACCTACCAAGTGGTACTACATTTCCTGCATCAAAGTACTTGTTTAATCAACATTTTGATGGATTTTGTGGGCAAGTTCAATGCCATGTATATTGTTCATCATGTCAGGGTTATGTAGGGACAGATTCTGGTCCATGCACTGACTGTGGGGTGCTTGTAGACCATGAATCTAGTATCAAAAGTGGTAATTATTTCCTGACTTTTGACATTGACAAGCAGATCAAATATCTCTTGCAAGATCCTAATGTTCAAAAATACATGACAAGAGAGAATTGTGACTTTGCTCAGGGGAAGTCTTACAGGCAGTTGCCAATGGGTGAAGATGATATTATTGTGACATGGGGATCGGATGGGGCAGCGATTTTTCATCATCAAATTTTTCGATTTGGCCGGTCCTTCTCATGATCAATGAACTGCCTTATTCATTGAGGAGGAAGCATATCTTGATGGGTGGCTTGTGGTTTGGTAGTGGGAAGCCTCATTTTCCATCTTTCCTGAAACCCATTGTAGAAGGGATGAATATTCTCAGCAGTGAGGGAATTTCATGGGAACTAAGACAAAAAGAATAACAAGAGTTTTTCCTGGTCCATTGGCCTTTGACAGCGTGCCTATTTGCCAGCTGCAAGACATCATGCAATTGAATGGCAAGTATGGTTGTTCATGGTGTCTCCATCCTGGTGAAACTGTACAAAAAGGTAGTGGGCACACACGGGCATACCCTCTTCAGCAGATGGGCAAGTTGCCGAGTAAACGCGATGAACATTCTTTCAAAGAAGATGCTCATCAAGCTGCTCAATCCAATAAACCAGCTTATGGCGTAAAAGGGCCTTCGATGATTTTGCTCCTCTTGCATTTCAACATAGTTTCGGGATTTGTTGTCGATTATATGCATACCGTTTGTCTTGGAGTTGGAAGTACTTTGACATACATGTGGCTTGAGGGCACAGGCATTCCGTATTACATAGGCAATCAACTAAGTACCTTGAACGAAAGATTAAGCGCATGTAAACCAAGTTCTGAAATCACACGCCTAACAAGATCACTCACACAGCGAAAATATTGGAAGGCCCATGAGTGGCGATCCTGGCTTTTTGCATTATTCCCCTATTGTGTCGGGGAAACTTCTTCCATTGCCATACTACAAACACTGGATGCATTTTGTCACAGCTACGTTTATTCTCATGCAAGCTAACGTCGATTCTGCATCAATTAATCAAGCAGAAATACTTCTGACGCAATTTGTATTAGATTTCGAGACTTTATATGGCATTGAGTATGTAACATACAATGTCCATCAACTCATCCACATGGCAGATTCTGTGAGAAATTGGGGTCCACTTTGGTCCATCTCGTGCTTTGCTTTTGAAAATATGAACCATAAATTAAATAGAATGATACGTGGAACCCAATACATACAAAAACAAATAACAAGGAAGTTTTTGCTTGTAAGGGCCCTCCCTCATATTGCTTTGGATTGCTTCCATGATAACATTTATATCAAGACATTTTTTGAGGAGCATATTTACCATTTCCAGCCTAACAGTCCTGGCGAGACTGTCTTGTCAGGAAAAAACACTCAGGGGAAGGCCAAAACCTAGACGAGTTGGAAACACTGAATCACATTTTTTGCGAGATATTGGTTTCACTCAGGAAGTTATTTTAGGTTATGACAAAGTTTCTTGGGGAGGTGTGAAAGTCACCACAGAGAAATACACCCACAAAAAACGAAAACGTATTGACTGCTATATATCAACCAAAGATGGTAACATTGCTATTGTTAAAAATATATTTTTAATGTGCCTGGCATGCAATGCAGCAACTTGTAGATGTACAAAGGAGTGTTACTTGTACTTGTCTATTTTAAAGAAGGATAGAAGATCTTTCTTTAGTACAAATGCTCCAGAATTAAATGTATCTGTTTCCCACAAAGGACTCGTAAGAATTAAGGGACACAAGGAGTATAAATTGTGCTCTCTGGATGAATTTCATAGCAAGTGTATGTTTTATAAGTCGGGTACTAAAGAAACTGTTTCTATTCTTCCAAACAATGTTGAATTTGATTAAAGGGAACATTTGATAGGATTTTGATGACTTAAACATTTAAAACGGCTTCCGTGCCATGTAATACATGTACATGTATAACTTTCCACCTCCTTGTAGCAGTAAAATGGAGAAATTTCAACTATTTAGTTTTTATGCTAATTTAACTTTCCATATTCATGAGTCATTAAGGCAGAACATAGCCTTGGTCAAGGCATTCGTCATTAATCTTCCGCACGCAGTAAACAACCGACAGAATATCCACGCTATGCTGTGCATTAAAAATACAGTGCACTATATTTTTAATGCACTGTATTTTTATTGGGTAATTTTAAAGGACTGATTTGTGTACTGTTTTATGCACTTTTGACAAGGAGTCCTTTGTGTGACAAGCAAACTAGCGCCCTTTTACATGTATTGATAGAAGGATTTTCTAATAATTGAAAACCACCACTTTCTTGTCACTTCCAATAAAAACAAGTATTAATCTCTCCTTTATGTTTTGTTGCATCACATGGAAACAAGTTGAGCTGAATTTACACTGCCTGTTTCCTTTAATTAGGCCAAACAAAAAAAATGGTGTGTTTACGGTAACGGCCTGAAAAAAATCCAGGTAGGTAGGTAGGGAAATAATTTTATTTTGTGATTTTTTTTTTCATTTCAGTTCTGCATGCCCATGCGTTTTCTTTCGCAATGTTTGAAACTAACCATGTTCATGTTCATGTACTAATCTCCGTTCTACTCGTAATTCTTAAGACTTGTCTCAAGTTGGAAAGTACTAGTAAATCAGAGTGGACAAGCACTACAGTAATTTTCAATTTGAGAAGGTATATTTTGTTCACCCTTCATTCTATTGTTGTACACTTACTTGCATTTTACCCAGACTGATGAACCTCCGGGTTGCTGGGTAATTTTTTTTTCACTCAGTAGGCTCAGTGAAGCAAGGTGTACCATAACAATAACAGCCGAGCCGAAACTCACAATGCATGTTTAAAAAAGCAATTTAAAAAAGAAAAATAAGAAATAAAACTAGAGCTATGCCTGTTCGATGAACAGGACACAGGCTTTTCCGCATTTTTAAAGTTACATGTATAAAGAAATACTTAAAAAAAAATACTTTGTCAAATTTTTTATTAGAAAAGTCTTGCGCAAGGTTATTGTGTTTTGAATAATGTCAGCCTGTCATGTCGGACATAAACATGCATTGCGAGTCTCTGGGTATTTGAAATGTGTTGCAAGACGACAAAGAGCTTCCTACAATCCAAGTCCGCTGGTGCCTACTGGATGATCATACTTCAGAGAAAACATCAGACTGACCTAGAGTTGAAGTTATTTTTCACATACCCAGCATAACAGTTATTAAAAATAAAACAACATGACCATTTAGAATTGGAACTTGGCACTTCTTTTTTTATTACTCTACATGCATTTCGTGTAGTTTACCCTCTTTCCTGCCAAAATTGTTTGCACACTGGTGACAAACTTTAATTTTTGTTTTGATACAAACATTAAATGAATGAAAAAAAAATCAAAGGTGAAAAATCCTGTGTGCATACTAAAAAGGTGAAATTAAATTGCTTCCTGCCCAAAAAAATGTGAACCCTACCAACTTGACTTTTTGACATAAAAAGAAATGAACTGAAAGAAATATCAACATGTATTTTCTGTTGTGCCTTCCTATGGACCCGAAAGAAGTACAAGGAAAAGGATTACTCTGCTTTCAAAGTGTGGGAGACTAGCCATAATAAATGAATCAAGTGGTCTAAAACCATTTGTCGTTGTGTGCTACATGCATCTAACGTTTCTTTGGTCCGAAAGGCCGATGGCAGATGGGTGTCAGGCCCCTTTCCTTGCATGTAGTACACAAAGGCAAAACAGTTTTAAACCGCTTTTTCAAGTCGGTATCAGTTGTTGCATCCCCATTCGCACACTGACAACAAATGTCCATTCTCCACAAAGCCCCGCTGTAGTACGGAACTTCCACTGGTACAGCACAGGAGATGTTTCTACGAATGAAAACTACAGCCTCCAGCTTGTGGCCAGGTGGTGTTACTGGTGAACCACAGGTGTAGTCAAACTCGCTCAACAGAAAGAACTGGGTTTGCTGACGTTCGGTCAGCTTTGACTTGGCATAGACAACCCTTGGCTTCTGACACTCAGTGCACTCAACAATTGCTCTGGCTGTCTGTGCAGTCAAAGGAATGGTTGGCCCATCTGAAACTGGATCATTTGGCGCTTCATCTGGAACCGGCTCATTTGGGACGTCAGAATCTGCTCGAGCGTTGATGTCATTGCCAGGTTGTTTTCTTTTGACTGCTGCAGGCTTTTTTGGAGGCTTTGGGTTTTGCGCTAGTTTGTTCACAGCTTTCAGTTTTAGAGAAGGACGGTCATCCTCTGTAGTGTCAACATCCCTGACTTCAGCATAGCCTTTGTAGTGGTCTCCACTTTCTTGCAGAACAGGATCTGGTAGCCATGTAAGTAATGCAGCTGGGGTTGATGGCGGTGCACAACATGAAGCGTCAGCACACTTTCGAATCTGGAAAGTGTATTGCCTCTGACGGCAGTGTGCCAGTAGCCAAGTATGGTATGATCGAACTTTTTCTGTGTGGTCTTTCCTCAACTTTGAAAGATCAAGTTCTGGAAACAGCTTATGGAGATGGCGTTCCTTCAGATCAGTGATGACCGCTTCTGACACTGGTTCATCAACTTGAAAGGGCTCATCTTTCAAACTAAGACGCAGAAATCTGTCTTTGATAGCGGACTGCACTGGCTCTACAGCTTTTAGCCATTTCTCCTTGATTGCAGGATTCTTGGCAGCCAGTTTTCTGATACTAGCCATACTGCCGCAATTTGTAAGTTTCTTTTCGCTGTCATCATCGGTAGCATCCCGTTGCAGCGCACAATTCTGCAAACCCAAGTTAAGAATGGACATCACCCTCTCTGCTGGGTTAACCCAACTGTGACCTGGAGCACATCTGGCAAGAATTAGCATGTCCAAGTTAAGTTCCTCGAATAGGCATATGGAAGCACATTTCACCGCCTCCAGAGTGTTCCTTTGATCTGTACCACCGTCACTGAACTTCAACAACACCTTAACCCTCTGATGCCAATGCAGCAGAGTGACGGAAGGGTGATGATGTCTGGAAAACAGAGTCATTGATGATGGTTGTGACTTTACCTCGAACAAAGGACTTATCTGGCTTGGGTGGAATGGCACACTGAAGATACACAGATGGCGTCAAGCTGGAACTTGTCATGTCGTGATCTAGTGCTGCAAGTGTTGTACTTGTTGGAGCAAGTGTCATCTTTCCCCGAACTCCTGTGGAAACAAATACACCTGGTCTACCATAAGGAACTTTTGCCTTGTCGTCACAGCAGATGAGTGCACTGTACTCCTTCAAATCAATGGCCTTGTGTTTCAAGTACAGAAACTGGGCAGCACAGAAATGATCATCGGGGTGGTCAGCCCGCAACTGCCTCCTTTGAACTTTATACTGTACCTCAATCCGTGAAGTAAAGTTCAAGGCAGAGTGCAAGTATGGGTTTCTAGGAGAAAACTGCAGCCGCACCAAGCTTGCAGATGGTATGGGGGTATGGTCGGGGCAAAGTTCCTTTGCATCTTTGATCATTTCCTTCAAAGAAATCCATTTTGACAGATGAGCGATGTTGTGGCGCCTTTCATCCTCTGCTGTGACACGATCAACAACTTCACCAAGTTTCTCAAAGAAGACATCAAATGTACCAGTAGGCCTCCCTGCATTGAGTTTTCTAAGGTCTTGTAGGAGGCCCCGTTCTCCCAGGAAAATCAGTCTCAGTCTCTGTTGAGTTTCTGGATGACTAGCCACCGATGCATCTAATGCAAGTTCTTTGTAAATCAGATCAGCAATCTGTGGTTGGACATTTGCCACATTTTTCAATTTTTCTTTAAACTGCTTCATTTGTTGGCGTGTATGGAACTCTGGTAGACGATCTTTGACCTTTGCCACAAGACGAACAGCTTCAGTTTGTAACTCTGTCTCTGTGCGCTTCTCTTTGGTTCTGACCAAAACTAAACTTGTCAGGTGGGAACCTCCAGGAGAATATCGGACCACGTCAACTGGAACAGACAACTGCAGCTCTGTCATAAATCTATGCCTTTGCATTGCATTCTCAAATGGTTCAGAAAGATGGCAATCCTCACTGAAGAATACTGGCTCATTCAGGTCAGCTGATGACATTGTCCGGTCAATAATTTTGAATTTTTCCCGGACACCGAAGGTAGCTTTGCATCGGTGGGTCACTGTTGCGTCTGTGCCTACTGATCTGACTGGATGATTCATGTCATGACGAGCTTTTGTTTCTTGATTTTGAGTGACGAGGAACTCACTGTAGGCATGGAGACAATCAGCCAGTGCCTTTACTTCATCATGTAGCCTTCGAAAGTTCTCATTCCTTGTCAAAGTTGGTTTCATGCATAGGGAAAACAAAGCCTGTGCGTGGCTCTCAAGAAACACAGAATTTAGCTGGTTGCATTTGGTTTTTTTGCGTTTGTAGTCATCATACCCGACATAGTTCTGGAACACGGATGGTACTGATTTGACAGCTGGCCTCTTCATAGATGCTTCATTAATGGTTATGTGATGGTTAGTGATGTACCAAAGGGCATTACCGAGAACCTGCAAAGACACAAGATTGAAAATGGAATTTTAAAATTATAAAAAAAATAATCTTTTGCTTGAATATAAAATTGCACATGTGTTGGGTACTAAAGAAACATATGGTCATCATGGGGCGTCCTTGCTTGCCAAGTTGAAATACCTTTCTTATGTGTAAATGCTTACCATAGTAATGTAAGATCCATCGGTTTGTGAAGTGCCCTTTGGTAGTCGTAATCCCCTTTTGTTGAAATCTGTCACCAGATCATTGTACAGCTCGTCTTTCCTTGAAAGCCCAACTTTCACTCTGGGACTGTATTAAAATAGAAAATAAACAGAAGAAGATTTTAAAACTTAATCTAAGTTTAACAGTGACTAATACTGTGTATTTGTATAAGGTGAATTTGCCAACGGATATGATTTTGGTGGTATATACCCACAATGAAAGAAAACATTCATCAGGTCAAATAATCCTCGCTTTCTAGTGCAACATAAATTTTGTACTACAAAAAACTTGGCCAGGGGTTCCCCTACGGGTGGTGAACCTAATGTCATACAACATCGTTATGAACAAGATAACTAATATCCAAGGATATTTATTGTCTTATTCATAATAAACTGTTGAAATGTAATATCCAAAAATTAAAAAAATTGATTCATCAATGAAAAAACATTCAGGTCAATTAATCCTCGCATTCTAGTGCAACATAAATTTTGTACTACAAAAAAAAAATTGGCCAGGGGTTCCCCTATGGGTGGTGAACCCAAAGTCATACAATTTTTATGAATAAGATAATTAATATCCAAGGATATTTATTGTCTTATTCATAATAAACTGTTGAAATGTTATATTCCAAAAATTAAAGAAAATATTCATGTCCTCTATTCGATTCATCAATGAAAAAAGAAATTGTATAAAAACAATTATATTCAATTTATATTCAAGCATTCAAGATATTCAATCGATACATTTCATTCCAAATTATATCGTACCGTCCGTCGGCCAGGCAAGTCGTTGCTTCTGAAGTGAAATTGTTTCTAGATCGTGAATCGATCGTAAACTCCAGCATTTTGTTCATGAAACGACCGCTGCTACCGCTGCTGCATGCGTTCTGCTTTGTGGTCTAGGACCCAGGCGACGAACTATTTATCCATACAGAGAATAATGCAGTGAACCCGGCCATCACGGCCCGCACGCCGCTCAACTAGCTGTCGCATTTACGGTGTACGTACGGTATGTACGGTGTGCAAGCCCGGGCTAGGCTCGTCAGCAGATCCCTAAAGCTACGCAGTCAAATTTCTGCGCACGTGCCTGGCCGGCAGTGCCGAATTGTAAAGCACGGATTGGTCGCGTACTCAGCCAGCTCGACTGTACTTTGAAGGCAAAGCGCAGTCTGTGCCTAAACCATTTTGTAAACTCTGCCCCGGCCTTGGCCTTGCATGAAATGAATGATGCCTACCTTCTAGTCCGTTTCTGAAGTTTTCCTCAGAGTTTTGCATGATAACTTGGAAAGCATTGGCATGATTTGGCTGGTGTTCCGGAGTGCTGGTCACTTCTGTTGCCTTGCAGTCAAGTTTGATGTATTTTACTGTAGGAAATACATCAACGATGCTGAATAATGTACTAGCTGGTTCGACCTCATGCCATGGTCCATTTTCGGATGTTGTAGAACAACAAGCATCGATATTAGGACTATCAGTATTTGCTGGCCCGTGGTAGTCAATGAAAACATCGATAAATGTCTTGCAGAGATTTATGTTCAACAATTTCAGCTGACCTGGTTGATGGACACACTTGTTGATTGTTAAACTAAACAATTTTGACACTTGGGCTTGGCCGATGACAGATGCCATGATGACTCGAAATCTACACGTACGCACGTGCGTCTGCGAGCTGCGCGAATAAAGCGTAGGCCGGTGTGATATGAAAATCAGACTCCAATGAAAATCGGACTCATTTTCCATTATTGGTTAAACCCTCTCACGTGATATGCATGACCATGCGCAAGTAATATCCCAAAGAAAGAGTCTGTACTGTGTATGGCATACAAACCTAAATCACGTATTGGCTGGTGCTCACTCGACCTCGTGCATGAGATTCAAGAGCTGGCTCTGCACGCGCACCAGTCCACCCCGATGCGTTTGTGCAAAAATAACCGTACTTCAAGCATAGTTTGAGAATTCAAGTTTTAAGATCGTCGCGATTTTCGCACGTTTACAAAGGTGAGTTTGTGTCAAATCATGGTCAGTTTCAAGTGTGTAAAATGGTTTTATGTTCGTGGCAAATAATTAAAAGAACTTGAAATGTTTGAAATTTTTGTCATTGAAAATTATCAATATCAACCTTCAAAATGGCAATAAAAAGTTTGAGGTCGGCAATTTGGCCGAAAAAATTCCAGGTCGGTCGGGTTACCGTAAACACACCATTTTTTTTGTTCGGCCTTACTAAGAATTTCAGTATCGTCATAATCATGCCCTTGATACATGTATATTTCAGTACATTCCACCGACAATAAATGTGCACTTTGATAATGCAACATGTATGCTAGATGTATTTACATGTATGAATATTGTTTTAAAAGTGTAGATTAATTTGCATGTTGGCTAAATTGTGTTAATTGGTTATGACGTATTGAAAATGATTTATGAATTGAGCTGAATTTCCAATGCATGTTTCCTTTAATTACTAAGAATTTCAATATCATCATAACCATGCCAGATGTATTTATGTATATTGTTTTGAAGTGCAGATTGATTCGCATGTTGGCCAAATTGTGTTAATGAGTTGTGACGTATTGAAAATGATGTAAAATTGCTTGAGTACATGTACAATGTGTGTATGGTATGTAAAATACGATTCAATACAGTATGCAGTTTTATCAGTACATTATATTGTCATTTGAAGGATATTTATATTGCAATAAAATGTGCTTTCGAAAGTTAATATGCAGTTATAGGTCTGTCTTTTCATTTATTTTCTCTTGTCAACTAGTTGTGTAAATTTTTAAATTCATTGTACTGTGTATGGAAATTTGTAATCAAGTGTGAAAGAAAAAATTCTCCGAGTTGAATGTCCAATGAGTTCGGGAAAGAACCTCATTATGCCTACATGTGTAGTGTAAAATGAATGCTATAAAATATATTTTTCGAAAACGATTTTTATTTCTCTAGAAATTTTACTTCTCTATGGAAAGTATAGTTCTCTATAGAAATTATACTATCTATATAAATATTTGCGCTTCTCTATAGGAATTACACTTCTCTATAGAAACAATACTTCTCTATAGAAACGATACTTCTCTATAGAAATACCCATTTTCTATAGAAATGTTGGGTCTATAGAAAAATTATGTTATAGAAGTCTACAGAATTCTATATAGGATAAAATTTCTATAAACGCCTTCTATAAAAATTCTACAGAAAATTTGCGACCCTAAAGAGTTCTATAGAACTCTATCAAGCGTTCTATAGAATTCTATATAACTTTTTTTTGTAAGGGTGCCGGCAGGCAATTTGCTAAGAGTTTTACATACAATAGCGTCCTCTTTTTCTCTTAGCCGCAGGCGAGGTATATCGTGAAATTTCGATCGACCCGAATTTCACTGATTATTTATGCCTCTTTGCTGGGAGAAAGCTATTTATCAGATATAAAGAGAGTGTTTATTGTAGAGTTATCATAGTGAGTTATTCTAAGCGAAGTGAGTTAGAAAAATGAGTAAATCTAGGAAGTTGGGGAGGACTGGGTGTGTCGATAATGGAGGGACGTACATCCCACCAGACAAGCCCGAGTTCTCGGGGGACTGCACCGGTGATGGTACGTCACCGCGGCAGCAGTCCCCTTGTCGGCCCCTTCAGCCACTGCCGGCTGTCGGAGCTTACGGACCCGTTGACCAAGCGGGGGGCCGTACAACCCCACCGTCTTCGGTCAATTTTCACGAGTCCGCCCAACTTAAGGGGAAACGCACCGGCAAGACAAAGAAATTGTCTGACGCCGGGGCAGTACCCAAAAAGGGACGTACGGCAAAAGGTGGCCCTGCTACGGGGCCGCACCGTGCCTGTCCCTGGCCCGTCTACGGGGCACACGCAGCCGGAGGAAGTACTCCTTAATGGCTCAGTGCACCCAGGCCCACCCAGCCTCGTGATTACCACGATGCCTGGGGATGGGCTTTTATATGGCCGGCTAATCGACCGTACAGCACCTGCCTAATGTTACCGGCGTGGGGGCGCTGTCGGCCGCCCGGGCTATTGATCGCGTAGAGCCGAATCCCTGGGATTCCCCCGGAGCGTTAACGGGAGCGTTAACGCTACGCTCGGAGGGCCATGCCTCTACATCGGATTTTATCCGTTGTTCGGGCATCCCCGTGTCCCCGCAATCCTCGGCAACTACTTGCAGTCGTTCTTCAAAAAAGAAAAAATCGAAAAAGAACCGCCGTTCCCGCCGTTCTTCGACGAGTTCTAGCGGGTCATCCGGTCGATCACACCGTGGGAAACGCCACAAGGGTGACGACCCGATTTCACGCGACGATTTTTTGGAGGTTTTTCACTCCCTCGCGGCCTCATTGTCAGGCCGGCAGGGAGACTACGGTCACAGCTGGATGACTCCGGGCCAAAGGGACATACCGCACACGGTTAGCCGTGCGCCAGAGTACCCGCCAGAGTTACAGCCTCCACCCGCCAGTCATCACGGCCGTGGTGGGGTGACTACAGACCAGCGGACAATGCCGTGCACGGAGAGCCGTGCACCGGCGTCCCCGCCCGGTATTAGTTTACACCCATCGGTATCACTAGAGTCTGAGCGGGGCCCGATACCGGGACACCGTGACGACGCTGCTTCGCCCCCGGGGCCTGGTTCCCATTCCCCGGTGACAACTCGCCCCCCGTATTCTGACAATTCGGCGGACGAGAGACAGCTGACCCACACCATGCAACGTCTATCGGTGGCTGAGACCGAACTCCGCTTGGTTCAACGGGATATGATCAGGGTTCTGAATCTCCCTGCTGGTACCGAACCTCCTCCTCCTCCTGAGCGTCAGTTGTTCAAGAAGAGATCGGGGCCGACGGCAGAACCGGTCCGGGCTTTTCCCACAATGCCTCTGAACCGCGTGTGCGTTGATCACATCGACGGGATAATGCACGGAAAGACATGGAGTGCCTACGCTAAGCGCGTAGACTCGTATTATCATTTTCCCCAAGGGGATTTTGAGAAATATTTCCAAATCCAGTCCTGCCGGACTCGGCCATTGACAAACTCGCCGCTGACCGAGGGACGGCTTCATCCAAGGTTCCTTTTACGGACAAGACCCGTGGAAAGCTGGAGGATGTCACCAGTAAAATGGACTCGGCGGCACGCATGGGTATGCGTGCGACGTCCTTTCTTCTTCTCCTATCCGAGTACCTGGCCCTGGGGTATGAAGAAGATTCGGTGATACCAGCCGACATGATGGTGGCTGCTCTCCACTGCCTCGATCGCGGCCTATGCTCCACTCTCGACCAGTTTGCTAGAGTGTCGACCTTGGCAACATCGTCACGCCGCGCCAATGTGCTAGATGCGCTTTTCCTCCCTTCACCTGGAGCCAGAGTTGTAACGAGTCACTGATTTTTGTGACTCGAGTCGAGTCCAGTCCAGTCATTTTAAAGAAGTGACTCGAGTCGAGTCATTAGGTCAACAAGGTCGAGTCGAGTCGAGTCACAGTGTGTGGTCGAGTCGAGTCAAGTCGAGTCACGAATTTAGCTCGAGTCAATTCGAGTCACAAATATTTGAACACTATATAATAAATTACAATAAAAAGCAACAAACACAAGAGAGAAGAATACAAGGCACCAGTCTATTACCAACCAACAGTGTCCATTGCTAGCTCACGTCACGGATAAGAAGATGTGAAACGTCAATCTTATAACTGTTTTGGCTTCGGGTTTAGATTCTGTTGTTCGCTGATCGCTGACAACGTCAAAACCTAATCACATCATACAAAACTGTTTCTGATTATTTAAAGGTGGTCCAATCCGTATCCATTTTTTTGTGTGTGTGAAATCGGGACATAAATTTAGCCAGCGTTCCACCAAGAGCTTTATAAGAAATCGCCCGGAACCAATGATGAAACCACGGATTGAGAAATGCGTTTTAAGTCTGGTTCCGGGTTTAGCATTACATGCTATAGAACCACAAGGTGGGAGTCCGCGACACGGTGTATGTTTGTTGTATCATTATAGAGGAAGGAAAACAGACGACCGCTGTATATGAACGTTTATAATTCGCGAACATAACTGACGTGAACAAAAACTGGCAACGCGAACGGCGCGGCGTAAGTCATTGCAAATGTTTTTCGCAAGTAAGTTTTGCTTTTATTTTTGGGACTCGAGTCTTATTAGCATTCCTCGAGTCGAGTCGAGTCATTCTGATGAGGGACTCGAGTCGAGTCGAGTCATTTGCCCGCAGTGACTCGAGTCGAGTCGAGTCATTTACCTGTCGGGACTCGAGTCGAGTCGAGTCACCAAAAAATGTGACTCGAGTCGGACTCGAGTCGAGTCATTGACTCGAGTCATTACAACTCTGCCTGCAGCACGTAAGCGTCTCGGCGAACTTCCGTTGTCAGGCCAGGAGGCCATGGAGGCCGAGGCGAAGCGCCTCAAGGCCACTGAGAAAATAAATCTCAAGAAACCGGCCGAGCCGAAAACCGCGGACAAGACAAAGAAACAGCCCTCCTTTTTCATTCCCCGGCGCCGCCCCCCAGTCAGAGCGGCCCGTGGTGGGTTTCGTGGGCGCACCGATAAAAGGTCGGCCCGCGTTATTCACAACCACATACCGGACAACAACGTCCCCAGTCGGGACGCGGCTTCCGTGCGCCCACTGCCCGGTACACCGGGGCGTGGCGCAAATGACTTATACGTCTCCGGGCAGCCTCCCGCCGTGGGACCCGTGGGAGGCCGCCTTCAGGAGTACGTGGGGTCCTGGGTGCAGGTGACTTCCGACCGGTGGGTCCTCGAAACGATCAGCAGCGGTTACGCGCTCGAGTTTACGAGGACCCCCGTCGGACATGCTTATTCGGACAACGCCCGTACCGCCCGACACAGCAAAACGCTGCTCCCTCGAGGGGGAGATCGACGCCCTCCTTCTAAAGAGAGCAGTTCGTATTGTCCTCCAAGGGGGGACCCGGGCAGGTTTCATGTCGACCTTCTTCTTGGCCCCCAAGAAGGAGACCGGCGTGTGGCGTCCAATATTGAACTTAAAACCCCTCAACAAGTTCATACGTCCGAAACGTTTCCGCATGGAAACGTTGCGGACCATTCTCGAATCGATCATAACGCCAGCGTGGGCAGCCAGTACAGACTTGAAAGACTTGGCAGACCGATGCGCTGTCGGTGCGGTGGGACGGCCTACTGGCCTACGCCTTCCCACCCATCTCCCTCGTTTCTCGAGTGCTGACCAAGATCGAGCAGGAGGATTGCCGAATCCTCCTCATAGCCCCGTTCTGGCCCCGCCAGCCGTGGTTTCCCCGGCTCGTCCGACTCATGGTTCACCGCCCGGTAATTCTACCGAGGAGGGCCGATCTCCTTTATCAGCCAAGCTCGGGAATCAGTCATCAGGCTCTAGGGGATCTTCACCTGACGTGCTGGGTATTGTCACGCGATCCCTCTGCTCAGCAGGCCTTTCGCGAGGAGCTGCAACAATTGCAGCCCAGTCCCGCAGAGCCTCGACCAGAAAAGGTGTACGATAGCCGACTACGCCATTTCTTTAAATGGTGTAGACGGCAATCCATTCATCCCCCCAATACTTCTGTAGGGGAAGTGGGGGATTTCCTCCTATACCTTTTTAACAGTGGGCTCACGACGGCCACGGTCAAAAATTATCGATCGGCCGTTGCCGCAATCCATCAGGGATTTCCGGACGGTTCCTCCGTTTCCGGCAACCCTGCAATTAGCGAACTGATCAAGGGGATGTTTAATACTCGTCCCCCGGTACGCACATTAATGCCATCTTGGGACCTCTTCAGTGTATTATCTACACTGGCGAAGGCTCCCTTTGAACCAATGAATTGCTCAACTTGACAACTCTCCATCAAAGTAGCTTTTTTATTGGCTGTCGCTACGTCCCGACGACGTAGCGAACTACACTCGTTATCGATGCAGACAGGACACATCCGGTGGGAACCGGGGGGTGTCCGCCTGATCCCTACGGCCGGTTTTCTCGCAAAGAACCAGTCGGAGACCTTTACGCCCCCGGACATCTTTGTCCCTTCGTACGGGACACGACAAATTGTTCATTACAACGACCCCGCCCCATGGGCCGGCGTCCCGCGATACAATCACTCGCTGGAACGTGACAGCTCTCCGTTCCGTACCGGGCGGCTGGCCAGCGACCCAGGGACCCATTCGAGCGCATGAGGTCAGGAGAGTGTCCATCTCGTGGGCCTTTTTTAAGGGTGTCCCCCTAGGTGACATCGTCAAGGCAGCCTGCTGGAAGAACCCTAACACGTTCTCCGAATGCTACCTGAAGGATGTCCTCCAGGCAGATGGCAAGGCTGGAAGAGAAGTGCTACTGGCGGCCAGTCGGGCCTCACGGAAGCACTAACGGGTGAGCATATAAATATACATGTATATATTTCTATGGGCATTAAGTTTAATGAGGTGTACATGTGTTCATCCCCATAATGGTTACACCCCCCTGACCTTTTGCGCACGAGCTCTTTGGGTTCCACTTACGAGGTGAAGCCTAGAGCGTCTGGGGTGTTAGGTTTTTTGTTTGGTGTTGTTTGCCTTTGGGCACGCCTCATGTCCTACACCCCTGTAGACATACGGTAATTCACGTATACCCACCGCCTTACTCGGTGCGAGTCTATGCATATGTAGTATCCGCTCTACAGGTAAGTAGAGTGATGTAGAACCCCCCCCCCCCCCCCCCCCACAGTAGTGTGGTTGGGGTCTACGAGCGAATACTTACCTGTAGAGCACCCCTCCCTCCTTCCCCACTATACTCAATTCCTTGAGTGCTTACGCAAGTAACGCTTGAGAAAAAGAGGACGGTAACGTAGTGCGCATGTCACAGGGCGTCGTGGGTAGGACACGTGAGGGCGCTATTGTATGTAAAACTCTTAGCATATTGCCTGCCGGTGTGGACGGTAATTCTGTCCCCCGGTAAAAGTGTCCGGGGGGACAGAATTACCTAGGTAAAAGTGTCCCCCTGTCCCGTTAATTGTGTCCCCCTCCAGGTAATTCTGTCCCCTCCAGTTAATTGTGTCCCCCCTGGTTTTGCACGGATAAGTTTTTATATATATGTTATTATAATAAATTCAGCACACAGGTATACATTTTTAGATTTTTCCATCCTTCATCAATAATTATCAAAATGAAATTAACGTTTAGATGTTAATCAACCGATCTCTGTTTCTGCAAGAAGGCACGCGTAATAATATTCAACCTATGGCTAGCGCGCACGCGCATCAGCCGCCGATACGCGTGTGACTGTCATGGCGGACTTCAATGAGGAGAATTGGCAAAATTATACGCGACACGGGTCACCGCGCCGCAGGCCTGCTGCTGGTGCAATGTTGTCCCCGTCCCCGGCCGCGGCCCTGGCGCGGCCCGTAGGTGCGGTATCGCGCGCACGCCCACCATGCAAATCGTTCGCTCCCGAAGTCGTCATCAAAACGGGAGTTGTGCTTTGACGTAAGCACCATTCCCGAATTTAGCAAGGCGCCGCGCAAAAACAGTTAATAACTTCACTAATATACAGTCTGGGTGCTAGACTTGTGACGTTGCACGGGGACACATTTACCAGGAGGGACACATTTAACGTCGTGCACGGGGACATATTTACCTAGAGGGGGACAGGTTTACCTAGGTAAAAGTGTCCCCCCGGACAGATTTACCGGGTCACGACCCGGTAGATCTGTCCGGGGGGGACACTTTTACCAGGGGGGGACAGAATTACCTGCCACACCGGCATAGGGAACAATGCATATGTAGTATTCGCTCTACAGGTAAAGTATTCGCTCGTAGACCCCAACCACACTACTGTGGGGGGGGGGGGGGATTTCGTGCCGTTAAATCAAGTACTAGCTGACACTCCAGATTTTATAATTAGCAGTCTTAAATCTTCATTCTATGGTCCCCTTGTTGCTAATGCCAGTGCTCCTGGATCCACATCACCATCAAGTTCATCAACCATCAAGAACAGGAGGGCCAGCTCTAAGCAAACCCAACTAGCAGGTTATTCAAGGCCTTATACTGTTCATAAAAATAAGGTTTAGCTATCCAATGTTAAACTTGTTTAACAGTGTCAATAGATACTCTAAACTTGTTTAACAAGCTTTCAAAACTGGTTCAAACAACAGAATATTGTATGTATTGTGCATCAAGTGCAACGTGGTAATGTGTTTTATAAGTGTTTGCATAGCTGCTCTATATTGCCATACACATGTAAGCAATGGTATATGAAGGGTTTTTAAAGCAGGTAATCTTGCTGTAAAGGGTTAAATGGCCAGACTCCTTGTTTATATCAGCAGAATGCATGGTATCATCTTAAAACTGAAGCTCATTGTGTGCATTCCAATGACCCCCCTGTGGGTTGCATTCAAGGGTCACGTATAATTGGGTGACATTGTCTTGAGATTGTATTGCAAAATTGCAGTTCACCTTCCTGCTGAACAAAATGAGACAATGGCCTGGTGAACATGGTGAACAATCTTGATAAGCCCAGCATACATAACAGAACATTACATTTTGCTGTCGCTAGAAGTGTATCTCCATCTGTGGTTCAGCATTACTGTTGGTCATTTCAAGAGAGACCTGACTATTGACACTTGCAGTCAGGCAGTGACCCATACAGTCACTTTCTCTCTACTGATCTTTGTTTCGAATTTGAAGACTGATTATTTCCCAGCTTGCTTGGGGCATCATTGTGGGTTTTTAATTCACCATTCATTTTAAATACTGCCTCATCCTCAAAGGAATCTTGTTATTTCGCACACTACTCAAGAGGCCACACACAAGATCAGAAGGCAAAAGTTAATGAAGAATGTGGATATCGAACGGATGGAAATGAAGGTCCAAACAAATGATCTGAGTGACAGTGGTGGGGCTTAGTCCAACACCATTTAGTCTCCAGCATGTGATCAAATACTTGCCATTGTCTTTCAGTAATCTCGGTGTCCTTGGCCTTCCTGAAGGTCCCTTGTTGAGGCTGAGGCTGGTTCCATTTGTTACATCGGAAGTGCCGGTTTTGCACCACAATTGCAAGCCATTGTTGCAAGATGTTGCATTATGTGGATCCAGAACCAATTTTGAGGGGGCCAAAATTTATTTTTGGGTGGCCGAAAGTTTTACATTTGTTTTCATCTGACCTTTGGCCTTTCTAAGGGGTGTGGTCATATTTTGAGGCTTTTTGCATGTTCTTTGAAGAAAGGGAAAATGCAAAGCGACCCCACAAAAAGCCTTTCTCATTAAAATTCCCGAGTTCGTCTCTCTTTCTTTCTGTTTAGTACCTGTCATGTAATATTTGTTCCCATATGGGTACATTTTTAATTATTTTATTTTATTAAAAACTATATTTTAGTGATTCTGCTCACACGTTTCTACTTTAGTAACATTTTCTTAAGCATGTATGTGATGGCATAGTAACATTCCAAAATGGCTGCTATAATACCCCAACCCGGTCACTGATAATGCCTTTGGCACAGTCCGGTATTTAACGGCTCTTTTGCAAACACTTGGAATGGCCATAATCCCACAGTGGCAGCAATCACCCTCAATTTATGATTTTGATATATTTAGTGTTTGATCCTTTCCATTGACAGATGGTCCCATTACTTGCGTTTCTGGATCCTCTTGCTCACTGTCATCAGCACCATCAACCATTAACAGGCAAGCAACCTCCAAGCAACCCTACCAAGCGGGTAAATTATTCTTGACATATAGTCTAGTACATGTAGTAGTTGATCGCATCAAAAAGCTTCCTAGTTTCAGGATAAAATACCAATGTGATTTGTTTATCTATACCATAAACCATATTATTCCAAATCAACACTGATATTGGCCATTCCTTGATAAGAAGTAATGCAACCTTTTTTACTTTGATGCCCTTAAGGCATCAGGTTCATGGTCTGCTTTGGTCCCAGAAAATTTCGGATTCAATGTCAAGATGTGATGCGATCTGAGGACAGTTTGACCACTTTTGGAGTCATTGACTTAGCTTTTCTGAGCTTGGGTAAAATTTTGATTTGAGGATGCATGTGTGTGAGTGGGGGTGGAAGAGGACAGACAAGTGATATGATGTCTATCTCCCTCCCTGTTCCTATTGAATTCACACCCATAATTAAACTATAACTGAACAACCATTAAACAATTGTATTGTGTACTAGGTCAAAAAGGTGGAGGAAAAGTGACATGGACAGCTGAAGAAACAACAGCACTGTGGAAAGAATTGAGGGCGTTCATTGTGGAGGAGAAGGTTCCAGGTATGAACGAGTGTAAGAGGTGCATCGAGGCGTCTGACCCAGTGCTAAACAAACGAAGCTGGAAGTGTGTCAAATTCAAAGTCTATAATATGATCCAGACAGCTCAAAGAAGAAAGAGAGCTAGATAGATAAATGTGTAGAGCTGGGAACCCAGTGTACTGTAAGTATAAGAGACCAATAAAGGATTATCTTGAAGGTTAGTATAATGCCCTAAGAAATGTGATGAGAAAACTCCTTTCCATTTTTTTAAAAAATCGGCCTTTGTGAAAACAGACATTATGTTGTATTCTGAAACTTAGATGCAAGATAATCCCTTTGACAGATTTTAAAGGTTACAGCAATCAAACCAGCAAAATGCCACGAATAATTTTTAACTAACGGTGATTACATTTCAGCAACAAATTATCAAGACTTCAACAGCCAAAAACATTTGGTTGTTGGTTTGGCCACATCGCATACATTAATGTGTTGAAAGTCTTGATAAATAGCTAAAACACAAATATATTCTTTATCATTTTGTTTAATTAGCATTGTTTTAGTATCATTTATGGCATTTTGTCACCCTAGCATATTGCGTTGAATCCTGACATCATGGATCATTTATTATTTTTGAGAATGATTTTCATATAAGTCATGAGAACATTACTAATCTTTCCCTTTGTGTATTTGGCGAATGCAAAAATTAATTTTCTCGACATTTGTGGATATACTGAAAATCAAAAAAAGAAAATGTTTCTGTTTTATCTCCAACTAAGTCCTGAAGCCATTGTGATGGCCTGTCAAGATGATTATGTGTGTCACTTGATTGGAGATCAGAGGCATGTTAATAGATGTGTTTACACACCAATCATATACGTAGAAAGTCAGCTTTTGTTTCAAACTCAGTTTATGCAATAAGAGTTTCTCAGTCTGGTAACTGCATAGTTTATGAAACTATTTTAAAAACTGTGATTAAAAACTATTTTACAAACACAATGTCGACTTCAGATTAAAAAAAAATAATTGTATTATACAATATGTTGAAGATATCAGTTGTCAGTTAAATAAAATAATCAAACCATCATACTTTTCAGCATATAAATATGGTAAAATATAAACAGGATGTTTTGTGACTTAGGTTCCAGTGAAGTAACCCGTGTTGTGGATATAGAAGTTTTTCTTGTTTAACAAAAAAAGTATGTGCATCAACTGAATATACGTCCCAGATGAAAGCAATTGTTGAAATGCATGGTTATACTCCAATCTCATTTCCTGGCAGAAAATATTTCAAAATGGAGACAGGATTCTTATCTTCTATTTGTAAACAGACTACATTTTTGTGTTAAGTGCAACAACTACAAAACTAAAGATTTCACCAAGATAAAGTAAACTAAAATAAGATTTGACTTAAAGTTGTACTGAATAATTCAAAGATCACTTTGGACCAAATATCATCTTTAAACTTTAAACCGTTTTTTCCCCAGATACTTCCAGGTACCTTTAAAAAAAAAGGGGGGGGGCAGCTTTTGGGGCAAAAACTCACCACAAATTCGATTAAACACTCTTTTGTTTATACCTGTCTGGTTTTGCACATAGTGCGTTATTGAAAGGAACACAAAAAATGAGGTAATAGTAACTGGAGAAAACTCACTCACAGTCGAGAGAAATGCTGTATTCTTAAGTTTTGGGTGACTTAGTACATGTATAAAGTGAACTAACCTGTGTTGTGGATTTCAGAAGTTTTCTTGTTAATAACAATAACATTCTTAACAATAACAAATGGTTGAAATGAATGGTTACACTCCAATTAAACATCAAGGGAGAAAATACTCAGATTTTGAGACAACTTTATTCTCACATCCTGTTTGTAAAAGAAACTTAAATTTTGGGACTAGTTTTTGCCATGCTGTTAAGTACATGAATGATTAAACTAATGACGTCCATTTTAAAATAATTAGCCATTGTGTAAATCATCAAGCATGAGTAATTCAACAACACCAAACTACAAAAAAGACTCTAATTTTTGTTTTCAAGATTTGCGAGTCACCTTGTGGTTTATAAATGTAATGATAATAGTTTGAAAGTGTTTGAAATCATTTTTTTTTTCAATTTGAATTCAAATCATTTTAGTACAGTTTGTGTACATGAAATTGAGAAAAACATAACTATCTTCATTTAATTCCACAGTGATTCCAGTTAGTGAATCAGTGTCAAACATTTGATAAAGATATCAGAATCTTACGTGTTAAACAAATACTAACAATTACTGTGTCACTTGATTAGAGGCCCCAAAGCATACTTTTCGAAAGTAAAAAGTGTAATGGTGTTTTAAATAATTCGCATGTTCCAAAGTTTTATAACATGTTTTCTATCATCGTTCACCTGTTCCACAGGTTGTAAAAAAAAAAGGGTTTATGAACAAAAAACTTACCACATGTTCAAAGACACTGATGAGTTAGAAAACACCACGTCATTCCCAAAATTTTCTTTTACCAACTGATATCACTACTGATTTATTTATGATCTTGTGCTTTAATTTTGTTTTGTTTTAGTATTGTGCCATTCAGTGCTACATGTATTATAATGGGGTAAACAATGGAACACATTTCTTACTTCTTGTGTAAACATGACCCATTGGGCTTCAAATTACACATGCATCATCATAGTAAACAAACTGTAGCTTAGTACATGGGAAATAAATTGTCGAAACTCTATTTTTGAACTCGCTCCAGTCCTTTTATTTGTCTCCACTTGTGTACACTTTACTTGATCCTTCATTCACTGGTTATAATTGCTCAACTGATGTGTGCGGCGATCTGAGTGGATATGGCCTGGCAGTAAGCGGTTCACTGCAATAAATGACAAAACTCTAATGAATAACTAGCCAAAACAAAGGGATTAACATGACCCTTGAACGATACACATAACAATGCAGTGATTTCACGTACAAGTTCTTCCAAAATTATGACCCAAATATCCCACAGATTTAAACGATTAAACACTTCAAAATGCCCCCCAAATTAACCCAAATATCTTCTTCAAAGTTTACAGTTAACGATTAATAACAATTGAAACAGAAATCATACCGATTGTGTAGAGTCCGGGGAAACCTAAGCCTTACTTTCTGGAATTACATTCACAACGAATCAGTACATGTCGCGCTTGACCCTTGACCTACGCGCAAGCCTGCACAAGTAAACAAAGGGCGCCCCCAATACAAATCATGAATGAAATTTGATGTAACTGGTAAGACAACGTTACATTCCCAGCCCCAAATGAACTATCTTACTAGATTTTTATTTTCCCCAAACTTTATGTAACGTCCCCTTAAAGTCTGAATAACAACAACAACTAGTTCTTGGCACTCTCCACGAGACACAGCTTGGTGATTGGTCGTCTGAAGTAGCCGGTCCCGGTCTTGACCTCCACCTGTCGGACGTTGCCTTCATGGTCTGGGTAGGTTTGGCTGACTCTTCCCAAAGGCCAATGACCGCGAGACACCCTGTCATCCGCCACCAGGACCAGATCTCCAACTTGAAGATTCTGTACTCGCTGCGTCCACTTCTGTCGAAGTTGCAATACAGGTAAGTACTCTCGAAGCCAACGCTTCCAAAATTGGTCGGCCAGAAACTGAGCTTGACGCCAACGTCGACGGCTGTATGCATCTTCCTTCTGAAACAGACCTGGGGGTAAGCTGGGATTAGCCCGCAACAGCAACAAATGATTCGGTGTCAGAGGCTCGTCGTCACCTGGATCAAAACTCAGTGGGGTCAATGGTCTGGCATTGAGAATTGCCTCGACCTCTGCCATCAAGGTAAGCAAAACTTCATCAGACACAACTTGCTCCTGCAACAAACACCTCAAGATCTTGCGCACAGACCGTATCATTCTCTCCCATACACCGCCCATATGGCTTGCTGTTGGAGGATTGAATTGCCACCTGATACCCTGCTGCAGCAGAAAGTCACTAACCCTCCGCTGATTCAGGTCATCAAGACTTTCCCGCAGCTCTCGCTCTCCCCCGACGAAATTTGTGCCATTATCACTCATGATGATCTGTGGTTTGCCCCTTCTTGCGATAAATCGTCGAAGTGCGTTGATAAAGGCATCGGTATCCAGAGAGTGAGCAACTTCAAGGTGGACTGCCCGCATCGATAAACATGTGAAGATGCACCCATACCGTTTGATGTGACTCCGGCCTTGCTTCACGTAGACGGGACCGAAGTAGTCAACACCGACCGATGTGAACGGAGGGTTATCTGGCGTTACTCTAGCCGCCGGTAAGTCGCCCATGAACTGTTGTCTCAATGGAGCATTCCTCTTCTTGCACTCAAAGCAGTTGCCAATGACACGTCTAACAGTTGCGCCACCTCTGACGACCCAGTACTTCTCCCTCAGCGACGACCATGTCATTCCAACCCCGGAGTGCCCTACTAGCAAGTGATGGTGAATGATAATGAGCTCTGTCACCTTATGGTTGCTGGGAAGAATAATCGGGTGTTTCATCTCCTGATCAATTGGTGCGTTTCTAAGGCGACCGCCTACTCGCAAGATGCCATCCATCAAAACAGGATTCAGTTTGTGAAGAGAGAGTTGTTGCCCCCTGGACTTCTTTCCGCAGGTGGCCGTCTCCTGCTTCGTCGAGTGAAGTGCATCTATCTCTTTGGGAAATGCTTGACGCTGTATGTACCTTATTATGCCCCTTTCGGCACTCTGGCATTCTTCTACGGAAAGACCTCCTTGTTTAAGGCTTGAGTCATCTGCTATTCCCTTGCAGCGGATGTGAAGATACTGAACGAAACGCAAGAGCCAAGCAACGCCTCTCTTCAATCGGTTCCATGATGAGTACTTGGTCAGGAATTCATCAACCTTCAGCTTCTCTTGCACTAAGGCTGTCTGCGTCACCACCCTCTTGAGTTCAGGATCCCTCTCAAGAGCATCATTGAGCGGCAATATGTCAGGGTTTGGTACAGTACCCTGCAGGACAACTGGAGGTATTGGCCAATGATCCTCATTCATCATCAAGAACTGCGGCCCCTTTAACCAGCGGCCATCTTTGATCATCCTTTCAGCGCTCAGGCCCCTGGACCCTTCATCTGCTGGGTTGGATTCAGAGTTGACATATCGCCACTGTGACTCATCGGTGGCATCTTGGATCCTTGCAACCCGATTTGCCACAAAGGTGCGGAAGCGCCTACTCTCGTTTCTTATGTATTGCAGAACCGAAGTTGAATCAGTCCAGAATACAATGTCAGTGATGGGCAATCTCAGCTCTTCCTGAACCATTTTGCTGAGCTGAACTGATAGGACAGCTGCCGTAAGCTCCAACCTCGGTATGGATATCGACCTCTTAGGACACAGCCTTGCCTTCCCAATGATGAAGGAACAGTCTATCCTTCCTGATCCATCCACTGTCCGTAGGTAAGCCACGGCCGCATATCCACGCTCGGAGGCATCTGAAAAGAAGTGCAGCTGACTGATTGCAGTATCTTCTAGCTCCCTTGGCCTCAAACACCTGGGGATGGTAAGAGCCTCCAATCTTGGCAGGTCATCCAGCCAGCGCTTCCACCTAAACAATTCTCGCTCTTCAACCTTTTCGTCCCAACCTAGCTTCTTGCTGCAGATATCCTGAAGCAAAATCTTGGCAGGTAGGATGAAAGGCGCTAGGAACCCCAGTGGGTCATAAAGTGAGCTGACAATTGATAGGATGCCTCTCCGCGTGGTGGGCCTTTCTTTCAGAACCGTCTTGAAACCAAAGGTGTCCGACTGTACGTTCCAATGTATACCAAGGGTACGCTCGATTGGTAAGTCTCCCAAATCCAGATCCAACACAGATGGGGCTCTCTCACTTGCTGGAATAGCAGACAGAACCTCCCGGTTATTGCTGATCCATTTCCTCAGTCGAAATCCACCTTTGCTGAGCAGATCAATGAGCTGTCTAGCCAGGTTGATACCCGCTTCTGCACAACTCACCGACACCAAAAGGTCATCGACGTAGAAATTGTCACGTACTGCTGAGATGGCAGCCTCCCCAAATTCAGCACCATAGTCATCTGCCGTTTTCCTCAGAGCGAATCCTGCACAACTGGGCGAGGATGTTGCCCCAAACAAATGAACCAGCATCTGGAAGTCAGTCGGATCCTTGGACAAGTCATGACTCGGCCACCACAGAAATCGTAGGGCATCGCAGTCTCTCTCGGGAACTCGTACCTGGTGGAACATAGCCTCCACGTCTGCTACTAATGCAACAGTCTCATGGCGGAAACGAGTCAACACACCGACCAGGTTGTTTGTTAAGTCTGGGCCCTGTAGGAGATTATCATTGAGTGATGTACCTCGGAATCTTGCTGCGCAGTCAAATACCACTCTCATCTTTCCTGGCTTTTGGGGATGAAATACAGGATGATGTGGCAAATACCATTTCCTTCCCACCTCCACATTTGGTACTTCTTCCAGCACTGGTCTTGCATATCCCCTCTGGACATACCCATCAATGGTTTCCTTGTACTGCTGACGCAAATCATCATCTTTCTGCAGGCGTTTCTTAAGGGAACCCAACCTCGTCTCAGCAAGTGCCCGGTTGTCTGGCAAGTCAGGATTTCGTCTTCGCCATGGTAGACCTATTTCGTAGTGCCCACCAATCAGCCTTGCAGACTCCTCCATGGTGGATCTCGCTCTCCGATCCTCCACAGAGTCACCACGCTTATTGTCCATGATAGATCCGCCAAAATCTACCTCCCAAAATCTCTGCACTTGCTGTTGCAGTTGGTCGTCTTGCAGCTTGGCATGGTTGATATTGAAACTTCCTGCTCCCTGCTTGAAGGAGGGTGATGTAGGACCAACGAGCGTCCATCCCAGGAGTGATCGCACCGCATAAGGTTCCTTGCGTCCACCCCGCCTCTCTTCCATCACCCAAAAGGCTTCAGGGACATCTCCTCCGATTAGGACTTGAACTGGCCTTCCGTCAGTTTGGGGGAACTCAATTCCATCCAGATGTCTCCATTTCTTCACATCCTTCTGATTTGGGAAGACACTACTTGATATAGGCAAGGTTTGGACAGTCCTCACTCTCGGTAGGTCCAGCTCTTCATCATTTTGGATGGACTTCACTGTTAGGTTTATCTCCATGCCGTGATACTTGCTTGTTCCTCCAACTGTATTCAGGGAGAAGTTGAACCTTTCACCCCTAATCCCAAGCTGCTCAGCCAGCTCCTCGTCGCACAGCGAAACGTCACTGCCTTCATCCAGTAGAGCACAAGTCTCTAGCTCACGGCCGTTGTGTTTGACCCTTACTGGCAGCACTCGCAAGGCCACTTGCCTTGATGTCACAGCATGGCACTCTCCAGGCTGATCCTTTTCTCCTTCCAACACCCGTCTCCCAGCCCCAGTTGAGGTACATGTACCAGCAGGTTCAGGTTTAACACTTGCTGGATTTTCGCAGCCCTTCTGCTCCTCACGATTGGCAACAGGCGCACGGGGTGGATGAAGGAGAGTATGATGCTTCCACGTGCATCCATCAATCCCACAACGACTGCTGAGTCTGCAACGTCTGGCTACATGCCATGGAATGAAGCAGTTGTCGCACAGTTTATTATCTCTCATAAACTGACGACGCTCGTCATATGACTTCTGTGTGAAGGTCTTGCAATCTGCCAATTTGTGTTGCTGGGAACAGCAGAGACATTTGACTTGCTTGTCCTTCTTTGCTTCATGAAGATAGTCACCACCCACACTAGTTGACAGCGCAGTCACCTTGGCCGGGTAAGCCTTCGGTTTGGTGCGTGAGGAATGACTCGCGCTGGTCGGACTGAAAGTCTTGGTGATATTCTGTCCGTACATATTGCTGGCAGTTTTCGCCTTCGTCTCAATAAACTCCGTCATCTGTGCGAAGCTTGGTTCTCGTTTGGACTCGATGGTCACCTGTGCCTTCTTGGCCCAGTCTGCTTGTAGATAAACGGGCAAGAGACGCTGAACCTTAAGTAGGTTCTCTGAGCTGTTCATGTCCGCATTGTATCCAAGCTGGGACAAGGTTATTTGGCACTTCTTCATGTCCCTCGCTAAATCCCAAAGGGCGTTGCCATCGTTCTGTCGTATCTGTCCTCGGTTGGTAACCTTGCGCAGCAGAGCATGCATTATTAAGTGTGGCTGTCCGAACTGCTCGCGCAAGATTTGAAGTGCTGTTTTGTAGCCTTCTGTGGGTTCCATCAGGATACAGTTTTCGATGCTTTCCTTTGCCTTACCTCGACAGAACTGCACCAGGTAAGTCAGCCTTGTTCGGGCATCAGTCACTTTGGAACCGATGTTTGTCTCGAAACTGGTCACGAATGCCCAATATTCCGCTGGGTCTCCGCTAAAGGACTTAATGTCAGGCTTCGGTATGTTCATGGTGAGTGTCAAGGCTTGGCACAATTGTGTGATGCTTCCATGATCATTTGATGCTGGAGTGGACTGTGAGGTTACTTCAGGTGGTGTGACACTCTCCTCTGTTGTGTTTGAAGGAAATGTTATAATGCCACTTTCCAAATTAGGTTTTGCCCTTCACCGACGTTTTTTAAACACTGTATACTCAGTGTGTTACCTCCCGAGTGAAAGTTGGAAAAAATTTGTGCTCGATCATGGTTGTTGACAACCAGAGTACTGCTTGTGACTTCTACACTAGTGTCAATTGCTTGTGTAACATCTGGTCTGTCTTCTGTGGCATATTCCTCTTGCATTTCCTCTCCCCAAATATGTGTCTCCAATTCTGCCTGCTCCTCTTCATCCTCCGCATTTTGAAGTTGTAATTTCATCTCCAACATCATTTTCTGTTGCTCCAGTTGCTGCTTTCGCTTGAGCTGCTCTTTCCTCAGCTTAGTAATCTCGAGCCTCGCCTTAGCCTCGCGATATTTTTCGATATTAGTAATTTTCGATATTAGTAATCTCGAGCCTCGCCTTAGCCTCGCGATATTTTTCGATGGACGCAACGCTACAGGAACTTCTCATTGATCTGTTGGATCTAACTGATCCATGTTCACTAACGTTGTCATCCTGTGTGGGTGGAGTCGGTGCTCTCGTATCTGTCATCCTCGAACCTTTGTCCGATTGGGTTGATTTCACCGATCCACCATTACTGACAGTGTCCTTCTCTACTGATGGTGTTGATGTAACTGCATCTGCCATCTCTACTTAATTACAGTACACTGTACACTTATGTGCACTCACAGTTAATCCCAGAATAATCGTGAACTTCTATGTAGCTTAGTACATGGGAAATAAATTGTCGAAACTCTATTTTTGAACTCGCTCCAGTCCTTTTATTTGTCTCCACTTGTGTACACTTTACTTGATCCTTCATTCACTGGTTATAATTGCTCAACTGATGTGTGCGGCGATCTGAGTGGATATGGCCTGGCAGTAAGCGGTTCACTGCAATAAATGACAAAACTCTAATGAATAACTAGCCAAAACAAAGGGATTAACATGACCCTTGAACGATACACATAACAATGCAGTGATTTCACGTACAAGTTCTTCCAAAATTATGACCCAAATATCCCACAGATTTAAACGATTAAACACTTCAAAATGCCCCCAAATTAACCCAAATATCTTCTTCAAAGTTTACAGTTAACGATTAATAACAATTGAAACAGAAATCATACCGATTGTGTAGAGTCCGGGGAAACCTAAGCCTTACTTTCTGGAATTACATTCACAACGAATCAGTACATGTCGCGCTTGACCCTTGACCTACGCGCAAGCCTGCACAAGTAAACAAAGGGCGCCCCCAATACAAATCATGAATGAAATTTGATGTAACTGGTAAGACAACGTTACACAAACACTTTAATTTTGAATTTTCAAGTTGGATCAGAGGTATGGTAGTGACAATGCAGATTCCTTTTGTAGCCAAGAGTAAAGGAGAAACAGTTATGGCGGATTTTGTGTTCCTGTGCATAACAACTGAAGATGAAAAGAAAAATGGAGATATCAATCTTCTTCAAAAAAACTTAAACTAGGTCCCATGTAGGATACTGATAAAGTAATGGGTGGGATACTGATAAAGTAATGGGCGGGCGGGCGTGCGTGTGGGTGTGGGTGGGTGTGTGTGTGTGGTAAGGCAAAAACTTTGGAGAATACACAATTGGCCTTTTGATTTTGTGGGAAATGCTCTTCAAAAACTGGGGTTTGATGCAAGATCTTTGGTTTTCCCAAATGTGTTTGTTTCGAAATGTATATTCCACTGCCGGGCACTAATAATTTTGTTTGGTGTGTCATTGTTTGAGCGCAAGTTGATTGTACACAGGCATTCAATTTTTAAGAATGGACTGGTTAATGAATGATGTTTGTTCAGATGAGCTCAAAATCTTACCAGCATTTACATTGCTTGGTGCAAAAGACAACAGGGCTTAAGTTGCAATTCTCTAGTGGTAAATTTTATCCATTTGAAAAATTGGAGCAAAAGTAAATGCTGGTTGTTTTTATATTTGTCCACCCTAAGAATGGTTTTTATTATTGAAATTTATGAAACTGTAATACTTCAGAATGTGTGAAGTCAGCATTTTGCTTTAGCTTTAGCAACAGTTTCTTTTATACAATTTTCTATCTCAGCATTAACCGATTTTCTGTGGTCATATCACGACCTTTTTCCATCATGCTTTTCAGAGAAAGACATTACCCCAGAGTCGGTAGGTAGTAGTACAGTGGTCTCATCCAGATTGGAGGTATATATCGTTGTCAATCGTGCAGCTGATTTAGCTGGATGTCCTTGAGGAGTTTCTTGTTTCCTCATCATACCTCCATATTTCTTCCTCCAAACTGGACTCCAAAAATTCACAAGTTTCAGGGGTGAGATTTGTCAAAATTCTTTCTGGTTTCAGGAATTTTTATTGGGACTCTTTTGAAAATCTGGAAAATCCTGAGATTACCATTTCAAGGTGTCTTAACATAAGAAATTTGATTTAAAGTGCAAGAAACGGGTTCTAAGGGACACCCTTTAGCAAACAGATATTACTGGTACGATACTGTGCCCCCAAAACCTCTCGTTATCTTTTTGTGGATATTTGAATTTCATCCAATCTCCCCCGAACAACAAATGTGTAACTTCATGGCCATGCCCTTTTCTGATACCCTTTCTGTAGCATTTTGTTATTACTAGTTTTTGGAGGGGGTTGGACAGTGACTTGAGACAGGAAAAAATGTATGCTTACATGTAAGAAGAGGGACTTGCAATTTTCATACAAATGGTTGCTCTAAGTGTCAGAGAGCATCACCTTTGTAATTATTAAGAATTCTTTACTTTTGAAAGAAATCCTTGGAACCAGCTTAACAGGGTGTATTGGAGAGCCTACTGTTATTCCTCATGATGTGACTAATGATTCTTAGAACCCTGTGTGAATGACAAGATTGGTTTTAGCTCACAAAACCTCTGCCCATGGAGTCAAACCAGACTGGTTTGGGATGACAGCCTAGCTCAACCCTGAAACTTTGTATGAGATTCTTACGGAAAGCAGTATTGGACTGCTTGTGGACTCTAGTCTGTATACTTTTGACCGAGAAACAATGTCTTGATATCGTTGTTAGTATATATCTGGATACAACTGTGTACCTCTGTCCATGTCCTTGTCTTAGAGACAGTTGACCAGATGTTCTTTTGATATCGACATACAGTCCCTCTGTAACTTTTAAAACCTAATTAAAAAGGGAGAGAGTTTTCATAGCAAACGTTTAGGTCTTATTTCCGGTCATTTGGTAGGACACCAGTTTGTGCCAAAAAAATACATTTTGTATGAATGGAGCGTGTGCATGTGTAGTGTCGAGTCACAAAACAGTCCCATGCACATTTGTACATGCTGAAGCTGGAATTTACTGATACTTACCAGTGTTGGAATCAAGTCCCTTTACAAGTCCTGTCACAAGATCAGTCTAAAGAAAGGGAGGGGAAACAATAACAAAGGAATTGTTAGGGTTCATTTGAATAGCTTTTGACTTGATTTAAAAATTAAGTGCTTAATTGTGATGGACTTGCAGGGACCTGTAAGGTCTAGTGATGGACTCGAATACAACACTGCTTACGAATGCATGTAGATCAACATAGATTTGAAGTCTGTGCGAGCTGCAGGCTCTATTTGACACGCTCCATCCGCCTTGAGCAGAAGCACCCCCGCATTGGTTGAGCATAGTCAGGTCGATGGGGAGTGTCCAATCAAGTGTCATCTTGTTGGCAGCAACGCGACTGCTGCACATACATTTAAAATCATTTGTGAACCAGTGAAGTGCAGTTCCCACCATATCAATGTTAATGGCAACCCTAGTTCAGAAATAGTCCCCTTTTACCCCATGCAGGGTGAAAAGCGGTGATATAACGGCTTGCTTCCTGTATACACGTTTGTTGAGCAATCTTCCAAACAGTTTGTGTCAGCAGTTCATACAATCATAATGAGGTTATGGCATTATAAGTGATAAATTATGCAAGAACAAAGGGTCCCAGGCCTTTTAAATTCCCCTGGGATAACTTTTAGTCAATCAGGTTTCGCGGAATTCATGCTTTTCAAATATTTCTAAAATCTACACCTTCCAATTCGGGAATTTTTCGGTGCGCGGTTCATATACGGTCATCATTGTCATGAACCGGATTGACCTTCAAAGAACCCGTTGTCGACTGGCGCATTTCATGGATTCTGCCGTCAAGGCAGCTCTAGGGAAAAGCAAACTGAGCAATGTGCGGCATCAGCTGACGGCACCTACTATTTGGCAACGGGGTCCCTGGGTGCAGTACACTCTTCCCAAAGGCGTACTGCCTACCAGCCCGCCGGGCTGGAGGTTTGCAGAACCTCGCAGGTGTTATGAGACTACCGGTATATTTATTATCTGTTTCTCTTTTGGAAGTTTCCTAATACAGCGCCGGCAGGTGTCATGAGACTAAATAATCTGTTTCTCTTTTTGGAATTTTCCTAATACAGTGCTCGCAGGTGTTATGTGACTATTTAGCTGTTTCGGTGACACACCGAAACAGCTCTTGTTTTGGTTAAGATTTTTTTCCCCTCCTTTTTCAGACTTTTTCTCCATAGGTTAAACACACGTTTCTTCTACCAGTCCACTTTGCCACATTTTTTTTTAATCCGATTGATTTCAGACTTGGTACATACTTAGACCACCACCCACAGATGGTCCTAGAAGAAATTTGTGATCATGACGTCATCAGGTGTCAGGCTACATCACATTAAAGATACATTTTTTTCCAATATGTTTTGTACACGTTTTAAAACACTACAGTTTGGCATCTTTGTAAATCCGATCGACTTTAAACTTAATTCATACTTAGACCACCACCCAAAGGTGGTTCTAGACGAAATTCGTGATCGTGACGTTATCAAGTGTCAGGTTACGTCACATTAAAGATGCATTTTTCCCCATAGGGTTTGTACATGTATTAAAACGCTCCATTTCGGCACTTTCGTAAATCCGATCGACGTTACACTTAGTACACACTTAGACCATCACCCACAGATGGTCCTTGAAGAAATTCGTGATCGTGACGTCATCAGGTGTCACGTTACTTCACATTAAAGATGCACATTTTCCCTATATGTTTTGTACACGTTTTAAAACACTCCGCCTTGGCACCTTCATAAATGCGATCGACCTCAGTCTTGATACATACTTAGACCACTACCCACAGATGGTCCTAGAAGAAATTCGTGACCGTGACGTCATAAGGTGTCGGGTTACGTCACATTAAAGATGCATTTTTCCCCATATGTTTTGTACACGTTTTAAAACACTCCACTTTGGCCTCTTCCTAAATCCGATCGACCTCAGACTTGATACATACTTAGACCACCACCCACAGATGGTCCTTGAAGAAATTCGTGATCGTGACGTCATCAGGTGTCACGTTACTTCACATTAAAGATGCACATTTTCCCTATATGTTTTGTACACATTTTAAAACACTCCGCCTTGGCACCTTCATAAATGCGATCGACCTCAGTCTTGATACATACTTAGACCACTACCCACAGATGGTCCTAGAAGAAATTCGTGACCGTGACGTCATAAGGTGTCGGGTTACGTCACATTAAAGATGCATTTTTCCCCATATGTTTTGTACACGTTTTAAAACACTCCACTTTGGCCTCTTCCTAAATCCGATCGACCTCAGACTTGATACATACTTAGACCACCACCCACAGATGGTCCAAGAAGAAATTCGTGACCGTGACGTTATCAGGTGTCGGGTTACGTCACATTAAAGATGCATTTTTCCCCATATGTTTTGTACACGTTTTAAAACACTCCACTTTGGCCTCTTCCTAAATCCGATCGACCTCAGACTTGATACATACTTAGACCACCACCCACAGATGGTCCAAGAGGAAATTTGTGATCGTGACGTCATCTGGTGTTGGGTTACGTCATATTAAAGACGTATTTTTCCCATAGGGTTTGTACACTTTTTAAAACATTCTACTTTGGCACTTTCGTAAATACGATCGACGTTCGACTTGGTACACACTTAGACTACCGCCCACAGAGGGTCCTTAAAGAAATTCGTGATCGTGACATCATCAGGTGAAAGGTTACTTCACATTAAAGATGCATTTTTCCCCATAGGTTTTGTACACGTTTTTCTATATACTTTGGCAATATATATCTGATTGCCTTTTCATTTGGCAGATGACATTCGAAGTAACTTCATCAAGTGTTCATCGCGTGCACAGAGTAATTCAAATAAACGAAACAGCTTGTGTTTGTCCACAAACACATTTCTAGTTAAATTTTTTTCTCTTTTTGAAGTTTCCTAATACAGTGTTCACAGGTGTCATGAGACTATATTATCTGTTTCTCTTTTGAAAGTTTCCTAATACAGTGTTCGCAGGTGTTATGGGACTATATTATCTGTTTCTTTTTTGAAAGTTTCCTAATATAGTGCTCGCAGGTGTCATGAGACTATATAATCTGTTTCTCTTTTGGAAGTTTCCTAATTAAGTGCTCGCAGGTGTTATGAGACTATATAATCTGTTTCTTTTTGGGAAGTTTCCTAATACAGTACCGGCAGGTGTTATGAGACTATATTATCTGTTTCTCTTTTGAAAGTTTCCTAATACAGTGCTCGCAGGTGTTATGAGACTCTATTATCTGTTTCTCTTTGGAAATTTCCTAATACAGTTCTAACTGTGCCTATAGCACCTAGTATAAGGCACTACTGGCAATCAGTTTTAAGGGTAAGTTTTCATAACAGGTTCTTAGCAGTTGTTCCGGCGTCTTAATCCTCGGGCGCATCGGGTCTAACCGTGCCTATAGGAACAACTCCAAGGAACCTGTTCTCAAAACTTACCCTTAATACTGATTGCTAGTGCCTTATACTAGGTGCTAGTAGGTACGTGTCTTAATTCCCGAACGAAAACCTAAAATGACCCTAAGGCTACGTTCAGCGCTGTAACCGTGGATCTGATTGGTTATGTCGGAGTATGCCCATGGGCAGCACTGATCTGGGGACGTAGGACGAGAGCAGCGAACCTAACGCTTGCGGCCTCCCTGTGATTCTACCTCACCATTACCTCCATTCAGAATCACGTGAGATTGTATTGTTTGGTATTTAAGGTATGCCACTCTTCAAAGAAAAGAATGCTATCTGCGCGCATATAAGGGGCACCATGCCCATTCAACCGTCAGTGTATTTTTGGTGTTACACGCGAAGTATCGCCACTCAGCGCGCATAGGACCACGCTGTGGCCACTGTTATAATGACGGACTTATGTTCCATTGAAATTCATGCCAATCCGTCCGAGGACGAAGCATTAGTTACTGCACAACTGCATGCAGAGATGTCTGAACTGACACAGGTAGCACTGCAGCCTGCCACACCCGCGCCAAAGCAAAAACGCAAGCACTCAGCTAAATCAGCGCCTACACGAAAGCGCAAGAGCGCCGATGATGATGAGCCTGATTTGCGCGATATGGTGTATAATCTGCAGCAGACGGTCACAAGTCTCACCGAGGCTTATGCCAAGCAAAACGCGCCGGCTTCTCGCATTGTCAAATCTAGCACTGGCGCTAATAAGCTCAGCAGCGAAATTGCGAACATGGCAGCGCCTTCAGTTCAGTTCGCACCTGAAGAGGGCGAGCAATCCTGTGCTAATACAGCCGTACCCGAAAGGGGCGATTATTACTCTGAAGATGAGGTAACTAACCTGTTGCAAACTGACTCAGTTCAACCTACGGGTACTGACCAAGAGGACGATGAACTCCTCTCTGAAATGGCCTCACTCGTTGAAAACGATAAAAAAAAGAAGGCCCTGCTATCAATGAACAGTTGGCAAAAACTATAAACTCGTTGGCACATGGTAAAATTCAACAAGAAAAGTTGAACGAAAAAATGAAGACATATGACCGCCCTAAAAATTGTGGGAACCTTGCATTGACAAAGGTAAACCCTGAAATTTGGGCCTTTCTCAAACCAGGCACGAGAACAAGGGATGTGAAATTCCAAAAAATACAAGAGGCATTTGTATGTGCATCAATTGCAACCACTAAGGCAGTAGACCAATTGTTGCAAGTGCGGAATGCAAAGACCGCAGCAAACAATACATTGGATACCGCGGGGCTTATTAAAACCCTGATTGACGCGGTAGCAATAATGGGTCATGGGAACTCGCTTCTTAACATTCGTAGACGCGATTTTATTCGACCAGATCTGAGTGCTCGATATGCACCACTATGCTCCTCACAGGTTCCAGTTACTGACTTGCTCTTTGGAAATGACCTGGTACAATCATGCAAGGCAATTCAAGAAACAAACAAGATCAGTTCCAAGGTATATGGCTCTGACTTTGCACTTGGTGGTCGCAAACCAGGTGGGCGTGGCGGATTCACCCGGCCAACTTCCGATCACAGATACATGTATCGTGGTCGTCAGCAGAGAACGCCCTATTACAGAAGAGGAAACTCTACTGCCAGCTATGGTTATCAGAGACGAACCTACAACAGCTATGACAAACCTACGCCAACGGCAGGTCCCGACACACAGAACTCCACTGAGAAAGGGAGTAAGTACTCTTTACATTGTCAAAATCAAATCGCAGGCAGACTGCGACATTTTGTGTCGAATTGGAAAGCAATTACTTCCGATGCATGGGTTCTTGACACGGTGTCTCATTGCCATATTGAATTTAAGGAAATACCTTATCAATCTTGTCCGCCCAAACCGGCGGAATTTCCCGAGACTATGTCACAAATGGTAGATGATGAAATCAAAGCTTTGTGCGACAAAGGTGCAATTGTTCACGTAAATCCTTGCAAAGGACAGTTCATATCGAACATATTTCTCAGACCCAAAAAAGATGGATCAATGCGAACAATCATTAATTTGAAAGGCCTCAACAAATTTGTTGAATACCATCACTTCAAAATGGAAACTTTTGAATATGCATTAACTCTGATTCGTCCCAATTGTTACATGGCATCCATTGATCTCAAGGACGCCTACTTTACAATACCCATGGCATGCGAACATCGAAAGTACTTGCGTTTCCAATGGCGAAACAAACTGTGGCAGTTTACCTGCTTATGTTTTGGACTAACAAGTGCCCCACGCATTTTTACAAAGGTTATGAAACCAGCAGTAGCATCACTCCGCAATTTGGGTCATATCTCTGCCAACTATATTGATGATTCGCTACTCATTGGCGACACTAAAAGAGGAATGCAAACAGAACATCCTCGCCCGATGTAATCTAATGAATGATTTGGGTTTCGTCATCAATGACAAAAAATCCTGCTTACACCCTACAAATGAATTGCAGTTTCTAGGGTTCGTCATAAATTCAAATGAAATGAAAGTCCGACTTCCTGCTGATAAAATTGAACCAATTGTGAAGTTATGTCGTTCCTTAGTCAGCCAGACATGGCCGAGTGTACAGTTTGTCGCTCAAGTAATTGGGAAACTGGTTTCTTGCTTTCCAGGAGTACCATTGGGTCCCCTGTTTTACAGGAATCTTGAAATTAGGAAAGATGCAGCACTTAAGGAAAACGGAGGAAATTTTCAAGCAAAAATGTCTTTGACAAAAGAAGCAAAGAGTGAGTTGCAGTGGTGGATGTCAAATTTGCACACTGCGTCACGTTCTATTTTGCCTAAAGTGAGCAACTTGCAAATAGAGACAGATGCATCCAATAGTGGATGGGGGGCCTATTGCTCCACAGTTAATCTTAAAGCTAATGGAAGATGGACTGCTAATGAAACTCAATTTCATATTAATTACCTTGAGCTGTTGGCTGTTTTCTATGGCCTTTGTTCGTTTGTATCGCACGTCGAAGGTAAAACCATATCCGTATCAATGGATAATACCACTGGAGTATCATACATAAATCATATGGGTGGATGCCATTCACTGGAACTTAATCAGCTAACCAAGAGAATATGGCTGTGGTGTATAGAACATGACATATGGTTAATTGCACGTCACATTCCGGGTGTCAATAACACCATGGCTGATTCCCTATCACGATCATTTAATGATAATCTTGAGTGGCAACTTGACCCTAATGTGTTTTGCCACGTCATGTCGTTTTGGGGTTTTGAACCGACTATAGATCTGTTTGCTTCCAGAACAAACTGCCAAATCAAATCTTTCATATCTTGGCTGCCAGACCCACAGGCAAAAACTTGCGATGCCTTTTCAGTGCCATGGGAAAATGAACTTATTTATTGTTTTCCACCTTTTTCTCTAATCGACAGAGTCTTACAGAAGATAGAAATGGACAGTGCTACAGGAGTGCTCATCTTCCCCTTCTGGAAAACACAGCTTTGGTTCCCAAGACTACTACGTCTATTGACAACAGAGCCAGTCCTACTACCCAAGTCCAAGACACTCCTGCGTCTACCTCACGACCCAGAGCGTCAACACCCACTAGCAACCAGTCTAGTTCTGTGTGCGGCACACTTGTCAGGAACTCCCTCATTGAGAAAGGACTTTCAGATGAGACAATCAACATTATCATACAATCCTGGAGAATCGGGACACGTAAACAGTACAGTTCAGCATTACGCAAATGGTTACGTTTCAGTTCTGAACAACAAGTCCATCCCATTCATCCCCCTTTCAGCTCAGCTTTACAGTTTTTAACCCAGCTGGTTGACAACGGGGCCCAGTACAGTACCATTAACACAGCGAGGTGTGCTTTATCGTCAATAATTTGCATGAACAATGATACCACATTTGGGAATCATCCACTAACTGTAAGGTTTATGCGTGGAGTATATAACTTGAGACCACAGCTTCCTCGCTACACTAGCACATGGGATGTTAGCAAAGCGCTCCGGTACATCCGTAGTCTAGAGCCCCTGAGTGAAATTAGTCTACAACAACTAAGTTACAAACTTGTATCGCTCAGTGCGTTAACATCAGGTCAACGAGCTCAAACATTGTCTTTGCTCAGATTAGACAATATGACTGTTAGAGACGCACTCGTTAAGTTTACAATTACAGATTTAACTAAAACGTCAAAGTTGGGCAAGCCACAACCAATTGTAATTTTTTCAATGTACCGGCCAGATAAAAAATTGTGTGTTGTCCGTACATTACTAGAGTATATAAAGCGTACAAAATCTTTACGCAAAGGTAATCTTAAGCTTTTTCTGAGTTATGCACCCCCACACAATGCGATAAGTACAGCGACCCTTAGCAGGTGGCTGAGACAGGTTTTAGTTCAAAGTGGCATCGATGTATCTGTTTTCAAAGCCCACAGTTTCAGATCAGCTTCAACTTCAGCAGCCAGTAGTAGGGGAATCCCTGTTGACGTTATTTTAAAAACAGCAGGATGGACAAACGCAGCCACGTTTGCAAAATTCTATAAAAGGAATATTGGGGAAGAAACCCCACAGACAGTATTTGCTAATTCAGTTTTAGGAAGCAATGACAATGAGTTAATTTCAAGTGAATAAAATTAAATCACATGTTGAACACACTGATGTGTTTTATGGTTGGTTTATGGTTGTTTTTGGACACATTACACTGTCCTCTAGCTTTGAAGTCTCACGTGATTCTGAATGGAGGTAATGGTGAGGTAGAATCCCCAAATTAAACGAGAGAATTGAAGTTTGATTAGGATTCTACCGATCCTTTACCGTAATGAGGAATCACGTGACACCCACCCTACTTTTTCCATTTTAAGGGACATGGCGCTCCCCCACCCTGGTCACTGATACCAGTGTAATGTGTACTTTGAACACTGACGGTTGAATGGGCATGGTGCCCCTTATATGCGCGCAGATAGCATTCTTTTCTTTGAAGAGTGGCATACCTTAAATACCAAACAATACAATCTCACGTGATTCCTCATTACGGTAAAGGATCGGTAGAATCCTAATCAAACTTCAATTCTCTCGTTTAATTTGGGGATTGGCTGTGACTATGCACCGTATGAGACATTAAAATGATAATGGTCCCAGTTCACTGAGCGACTCGTGATTGACGTGCGTGCCTTTTGGCTGAGACGTGATGGTATGGTTGACCGGACATCGCGTCTACATGGCATACATTGATTTTCCACGTTATGGCTGGAAGCTTAGGCAGCAGAGTATCCAGCTTTTGATGTTGGGGGGGGGGGGGACTGCACATCCGCGCCGAAATGTAGACGTGTTTTTTTTTCTCCCAACACTTGCCCTGACACTGACCATTGGTCTTATTGGGGGTAAAAATTTTTTTAAAAGGGCACTTGCACATCCGTTGTGAAATGTAGACAGGTTTTTTTTCTCCGGACACTTGGCGTCCGTCAAATCAAAAAGCGTGGGGGGAGGGGGGGCTGGTCCCATCTGTCGATGGGGGCACTGTTCAAAACCGACAATTATGCACACAAATGGCCAATATATGGGTTTTTTCAGGGCGATACAATGCGAAATTCTGAAAAAGGCATCCAAAACGGCAGATGCCACAAAAAAAGGGAACCACTTTTTGTTTAAAGCCACTTCTTTTTTGAAAAGGGCACTTGTTCAGAAAAAGGACACTTCTTGAAACTGGTGGTGGTAGTGGAGGAGGAGTAAGGGGCATTTCGGTCAGAAGCGGTGTAAGTGTGGTGGAGGCGGCGGCAGTGGAAGTCCTGGTAAAGTTCGCAGTCGTTCCATCTCGTAGTTTTACCTTGTATTCGTATTGTAACTATTTATTTTGCTTTCTCGGCACACTTGGAATTATTAGCATTACAGATTCACAATGGTATTATATAACAGGGGCTCCTAGATCCTAATGACTAAGATTGGAATAAGCTAATTAGTCCAAAAGAAAGAAAATGTGATCAGACAAACAAATCCATCTGCAATATTCTCATTCAAAACTAATAAACCACGCGGGGTGATATTCAGTACCAAAGGGGTGGTCCTCAGAGCATGGGCGTCGCCAGGATTTTTTCTAGAGGGGGGCAAAAAAAAAGTTTGCTCAAAAATGCTTGTATTTCTCAACACATTCTCGATTTATCAGTTTTAGAGGGGGGCAGGGACATTTTGCCCCCCCCCCCCAACTCATTAAATTTACACCACTTTGTCTTCGCGCCTTTGTTTCTTTTCTTTTTTCCCCCTTTTTTTCTTCCTTTTTTTCTTTTCTTTTTTTTCCCTTTTTTTCTTCTTTTTTTTTTTTTTTTTGCTTTTCCGGGAAGTGCCCCTTGCTCCTCGCGACGCCCATGCCTCAGAGGATGTTTGATGTTTAGGCCTAAACTAAATTACAACCGTCGTTTTGTTATTTATCGTTGGAACACGCTTTTAAATACGATACTAAGCTTAATTATTTTGAGAAACAGGCCATATCATGTCTTCGTCATGCTAGGTTGAGCTATGTCATGACGTAAACAAACTGTCCTAAATTCCCCCATTTACAACCCTTCCAAATACGAGTATGGCGGGTGCAGATCAAGGGGGGTGCCGATATACCCCCCCCCCCCGCGAAAAATGCTGGATCGACCCCTGTATGGGTATTGTTTTGTGGCCCTTGTTGATGTAAGGTGTTGCACACAAACATGATGGTATGGTTTGTAAAATTTTCAAGTCCACCCATACTCGTATTTTGGTCCGACAGTAGCCGATGGTGGGCGTGTCGTTGTGATTGACATTAATTATGCGTTTTGTGGTAAAACTCATCCCTGGATTATTTCAAAAACGTTGTATGGCCTGTGTGTATCAACATAATGAGCTAAGTATTCCAAACAGCTGCGTCTTAAAATACAAATTTACCTTAAAACCACTACTTTTGGAATTTGCTCTTTTTTTTTAAAATTGCCCCCCTCCTACGGTTTTCGGGTGGGGTGATCCTGTGTGCTCTACGTAGTACATGATGTCGATCATGCATCTATCAAGCCAAATACCAATGTAAGATATCAAAACTGTCATCGGTAAACATGCGTTTTTAATATTCGTTTCCCTTTGAAAGGTAATTCAAAAATGTTGTTATTTTTGAATGGTGTATTCTATTTTCATGTTTGTTTTGGTTGATTGACGTTTTACATAATTATAGTACATTATCAATACCTGAACGAAATGCTGCACTTTTCAAATGCGGTAAACCAACAGGTGCGAACGAAACTATAATTGCTTCAACGCTGTGAGATATTTCTATAGAATTAGGGTGGAGCGGCGGGCCTTCCTTCTATTGTCTGTGTTGTGACACTGTGCCCCGGCCAATGAATTGAAAAGGCCGTGGCGTAAGTTATTCATTCACGGTATTAGGCTCTTTGCCCGCCTCCTATTCATAACCCGAACGTAAAAGGAACTTATAGCTATGCCACGTGACAGGGAATTGGGCAATCACTGAGAAGATAACAAACGTGCATGGACGTACATGTTACGTCCTTAGGGGCAATTAAGACACGTACCTATAGGCACAATTAGACCCGATGCTCCCAAGGATTAAAACCCCTGAACAATTCCTAAGAACCTGTTCTCAAAACATACCCTTAATACTGATTGCTAGTGCCTTATACTAGATGCTATAGGCACAATTAGACCCGATGCTCTTGAGGATTAAGACGCCGAACAACTCCAAGGAACCTGTTCTCAAAACTTACCCTTAATACTGACTACTAGCTCCCTATACTAGGTGCTATAGGCACAATTAGACCCGATGCTCCCGAGGATTACAACGCCGGAACAACTCCTAAGAACCTGTTCTCAAAACTTACCCTTAATACTGATTGCTAGTGCCTTATACTAGGTGCTATAGGCACAAATAGGTACGTTTCTTAATTGCCCCTAAGGACGTAACATGTACGTCCATGCACGTTTGTTATCTTCTCAGTGATTGGCCAATTTCCTGTCACGTGGCATAGCTATAAGTTCCTTTTACGTTCGGGTTATGAATAGGAGGCGGGCACATTATAAAGAGCCTAATACCTTGAATGAATAACTTACGCCACGGCCGTTTTTAATTCATTGGCCGGGGCACAGTGTCACAACACAGACAATAGAAGGAAGGCCCACTGCTCCACCCTAATTCTATAGAAATATCTCACAGCGTTAAAGCAATGATAGTTTCGTTCGCGCCTGTTGGTTTACCGCATTTGAAAAGCGCAGCATTTCGTTCATGTATTGAACCCTCTACGCAGATAATGTGCTATAATTATGTAAAACGTCAATCAACCGAAACAAACATGAAATAGAATACACCATTCAAAAATAACCAAATTTTGGAATATACCTTTCAAAGGGAAAAAAATATTAAAAACGCATGTTTACCGATGACAGTTTTGATATCTTACATTGGTATTTGGCTTGATAGATGCATAATCATTATGTAATACGTAGAGCACACAGGATCACCCCAGCCGAAAACCGTAGGAGGGGGGCAATTAAAAAACACAAATTCCAAAAGTAGTGGTTTTAAGGTAAATTTGTATTTTAAGACGCAGCTGTTTGGAATACTCAGCTTCATTATGTTGATACACAGGCCATACAACGTTTTTGAAATAATCCAGGGATGAGTTATACCACAAAATGCATAATTAATGTCAATCACAACGAAACGCCGACCACCGACTACTGTCGGACAAAAATACGAGTATGGGTGGACTTGAACATTGAAACCATACCATCATGTTTGTGTGCAACACCTTACATCAACAAGGGCTACAAAAGAAAAACTAGAAATGTGTTTGTGGACAAACACTGAGCTGTTTCGACCGTTTTAATAATGACTGCCGTAAAGGGGTTTCATCCAGGTGGAATGAACATGTACATGCATATTTTATACAATAAGTGTCCATCCTATGTAAAAAAAAATATATATATATATTTTCATGACGTCATGATGACGGCACACATTTTTTGAAATTTTCTGTACCTATCTACAACCCAACAAACCTTTTGCAAAAAGAATTACTAATTAACTACTTTTCATTGATGAGATATGAGAAAAGGTCCAAAAATTGAAGAATTCATATAAAATCACATAATGACGTCATTGTGACGTCACTGCAATTTTTGTCTATAACACTTGCTGGAATATCTGCATATCGAGATTGAACCCAATCAGATCTCAGGTTCTCTAGATATAGTGACTTAAACTATGCAGTTTTAGGATGACGTCAAGTGACACATGATGACGTCATCATGACGTCATGATTCGACCTGAATCTTCAGATGGTGGTCTAAGTGTGTGCCAGGTTTCAAGTCGATCAGACCGTATTTTATATAATTTTTGCAAAATTTGAAGAACATATTAAAATTTAAAAAATTCATAAAATATCAGACGATGACGTCATCATGACGTAACTTCAGATTTTGAATGCTGTTATCTATACCTTCGTACCCACCAAGTTTCATAAAGATCGGACATACCCTTATATGTGAATCAAAAAATCACGTTTTTGATGACGTCATGATGACGTCACACATTTAACGAAATTTTGTGCATCTATCTATGATCTAACAAACCTGTTACAAAAAGAATTTTGAATTTACCACATTCCGTTTATGAGATATGAGTAAAAGGTCCAAAAATTGAATAATTCATATAAAATCACATGATGACGTCATCATGACGTCACTGCAATTTTCGTCCAGAACACGTCCCGGAATACTTGCGTACCAAGTTTAAACCAAATCGGACTTCCGGTTCTGTAGATATAGGGCCTTAAAGTGTGCTCTTTTAGGATGACGTCACGTGACACGTGATGACGTCATGATGACGTCATGATTCGGCATACATCTTCAGATGGTGGTCTAAGTGTGTGCCAGGTTTGAAGTCGATCGGATTTGAAAAAAGTCCAAAAGTGCCTTGTAGAACGAAAACACGTGTTATCCTATGGGAAAAACAGTGGAAGAAAAAAAAAAAGAGAGAAAAAAAACTAGAAATGTGTTTGTGGACAAACACTGAGCTGTTTCGACCATTTTATCAATGACTACCGTAAAGGAGTTTCATCCAGGTCGAATGAACATGTACATGCGTATTTTATACAAAAAGTGTCCATCCTATGTTAAAAAAAAAAAAATTCATGACGTCATGATGACGGCACACATTTTTAAAATTTTCTGTATCTATCTACGACCTAACAAACCTTTTGCAAAAAAGAATTTGAATTAACCTCGTTCCATTGATGAGATATAAAATCACATATAAAATTCATATAAAATCACATGATGACGTCATCGTGACGTCACTGCAAGTTGGAATATCTGCATACCGACATTGAACCCAATCGGACATCAGGTTCTCTGAGGTCGATCGGATCGTATTTTATATAATTTTTGCAAAATTTGAAGAAAATATTAAAATTTGAAAAATTCCTAAAAAAATCAGGCGATGACGTCATGATGCATTAATTCAGATTTAGATTGCTTTTATCTATACCTACCTACTCACCAAGTTTCATAACGATCGGACATACCCTTATATGTGAATCACAAAATCACGTTTTTGATGATGTCATGATGACGTCACACATTTTATAAAATTTTGTGCATCTGTCTTTCACTTGACAAACATGGTACAAAAAGAATTTTGAATTTACCATGCTCCATTCATGAGATTTGAGTAAAAGGTCCAAAAATTGCATAATTTATATAAACTCACATGATGACGTCATTGTGACGTCAATGCAATTTTTGTTTACAACTCGTCCCGGAATACTTGCATACCAAGTTTGAACCCAATTGGACTTCCGGTTCTGTAGATATAGGGCCTTAAAGTATGCACTTTTAGGATGACGTCATGTAACAGGTGATGACCTCATGATGACGTCATGATTCGGCATACATCTTGAGATGGTTGTTTAAGTGTGTGCCAGGTTTGAAGTCGATCGGACCGTATTTTATATAATTTTTGCAAAATTTGAAGAAAATATTAAAATTTGAAAAATTCATAAAAAATCAGATGATGACGTCATGATGACGTCACTTCAGATTTGGAATGCTGTTATCTATACCTACCTTCCCACCAAGTTTCATAAAGATCGGACATACCCTTATATGTGAATCAAGAAATCACGTTTTTGATGACGTCATGATGACGTCACACATTTTACGAAATCTTGTGCATCTACCTATGACCTAACAAACCTGTTACAAAAAGAATTTCGAATTTACCACATTCCGTTTATGAGATATGAGTAAAAGGTCCAAAAATTGAATAATTTATATAAAATCACACGATGACGTCATCATGACGTCACTGCAATTTTCGTCTATAACACGTCCCGGAATACTTGCATACCAAGTTTGAAACAAATCGGACTTCCGGTTCTGTAGATATAGGGCCTTAAAGTATGCTCTTTTAGGATGACGTCAATTGACACGGGATGACGTCATGATGACGAAAAGTTTCGGCATACATCTTCAGATGGTGGTCTAAGTATGTGCCAGGTTTGAAGTCGATCGGATTTGTAAAAAGGCCAAAAGTGACTTGTAGAACGAAAACACGTGTTATCCTATGGGGAAAAAAAGTGGAAAAAGAAAAAATGAGAAAAAAAATAACAAAAACAAGAGCTGTTTCGGTGTGTACACCGAAACAGCTAACAATACCCATACAGGGGTGGATCCAGCATTTTTCGCAGGGGGGGGGGGTATATCGGCACCCCCCTGGATCTGCACCTGCCATACTCGTATTTGGAAGGGTTGTAAATGGGGGAATTTAGGACAGTTTGTTTACGTCATGACATAGCTCAACCTAACATGTTTCTCAATATACTTAAGCTTAGTATCGTATTTAAAAGCGTGTTCCAACGATAAACAACAAAACGACGGTTGTAATTTAGTTTAGGCCTAAACATCAAACATCCTCTGAGGACCACCCCTTTTGGTCCTGAATATCACCCCGCGTGGTTTATTAGTTTTGTTTTGAAAAGAGTGCCCTTTTTTGCGAAGTGCCCTTTCTTTTCTGAGCAAGTGCCCTTTAAAAAAAAAAAAAGTGTCTTTAAAAAAAGAGTGGTTCCCTTTTTTTGTGGCATCTGCCGTTTTGGATGCCTTTTTCAGAATTTCGCATTGTATCGCCCTGAAAAGTACCATATATTGGCCCTTTGTGTGCATAATTGTCGGTTTTGAACAGTGCCCCCATCGACAGATGGTACCAGCCCCCCTCCCCCTCCCCCTCCCCCACCGCTTTTTGATAAGGAGGCCAAGTGTCCGGAGAAAAAAACCTGTCTACATTTCACAACGGATGTCTACATTTCGGCGCGGATGTGCAGTTGCCCCCCCCCCCCCCAACATCAAAAGCTGGATACGCTGCTGCCTGAGCTTCCAGCCATCACGTGGAAAATCAATGTATGCCATGTAGACGCGATGTCTGGTCAACCATACCATCACGTCTCAGCCAAAAGGCACGCACGTCAATCACGAATCGCTCAGTGAACTGGGATCATTATAATGTTAATGGCTTATACGTTGCATAGTCACAGCCAATCACAGGGAGGCCGCAAGCGTTAGGTTCGCTGCTCTCGTCCTACGTCCCCAGATCAGTGCTGCCCATGGTGGCATACTCCGGCATAACCAATCAGATCCACGGTTACAGCGCTGAACGTAGCCTTAGGGTCATTTTAGGTTTTCGTTCGGGAATTAAGAAACGTACCTATTAGACCCGATGCTTCCGAGGATTCCTACTGTAACCAGGTCGGGTTTCAGTACTTGCTTTTACCCGACAGGTTCCTTACTCCAGCATTCATTTCATACATTTTGTAACTTCGTGTTTGTGTCGATTAACATGTGAGCAGCCATTGCGATCATGCTTTTTGCCTAGCACCCTCTCGCGGCCAAGTAACTTTTTTTTATACAGCGCGCGCCGCCTAGAATTGTGCTCCACTATGCAATAGGCGTAGCGAGCAGGCGAGTTTTGCATTCCACGCGCTTTGTTCAAATTAGATAGCTGACATTCCGGGCGTTTCGGTTAGTTTTCCTTTAAGGCAAGCTGCGAAATAACTTTGATTTCGATCCAACACCTTGTTGCGTTCAAACCATCGTTTTGCGAGCTCTTACACTCTCCACTTTTATCTGCAAATTTTGAGTGAGGCTCCCCGATAGCAGTAAAATATCTTCAATTTTGACATCGGACACGGAGAAGGCATGAACGTAGACCATCCCAAGTGGTGAGTAAATCCCTTGTCTGATATTTAACTTTTTTATGCCTGAAACCTTTTTATGCCTAAAGCCTTCTTATGCCTGAATCTTTTTATGCCATCAATAATTTTTATGCAACATTCTGGTCTTTTGTATGCTTTGTTTATTGCCAGAAATTAAGGCCGTCAAAACGGACACGGCTGGAAATTTGTCTTGTGATCACGACTGATTAGTAACTTTAGAAATAAAACTGTTTTCGTAATTTGCAAATATTTTTGAGAATCCGTTTTTTCCATAATGATTCTCTGTCTAATTCCTGCATGAGTGGCATGGCAAAAAGGATTTTCTGTTGTCTATATTTTATACTTTGAACATTTACTTAAACACAATTTCCTACTATTTTAAAACAATTTCCGCAATTCCGGAAAACAATGTTATCAGGTACTTTATTTTTGTGAATCTCCATTTTTCCTTTTGAAACAAATTGGTAACTTCTGATTAACACGAGTATGCAAACTTTAACTTAAATTTTGACTTAATTCCGTATCTCCTTTGGGAGAATTGGGCCAGTCACTCGTTTATGCCAAGCACTCCAGTCACTCGCAGCAATGCCAGCCTCTGACCATGATGTAAACCCCATTTCCATTCTCTCTCTCTCTCTACAGTCCTTCTCCACGTCTCCTTTGGTCTTCCTCTCCACCTCTTTCCTTCAGGTGCCCAGGTCAGCGCAATGCGTGGGTTTTGGCTCGGGTCCATGCGCAACACGTGTCCAATCCATCTCCACCTTCTCTGACGAATCAGTGTGCTGATGGTCTCTATCTGGGCCCTGTTTCTGACTATTTCGGTTGTCACCCTCATTGGCCGATAGATCTTCAGAATTCTGCGTACACTCTTGTGAAGGAAGGTGTCCAGCTTCTTTTCGTCTCTGTTCGTAATCCTCCATGTTTCGGAGCCATACAGCAGCACTGCCAGAACATTAGATTTGAATATCCTGATCTTTGTGTTCTAACTTAAATTTTAGTGTTGCTATAATATTTATGTTCACTTTTATCATTTGAAAAAGACTTTCATGAGGACACCAAAAAAGCAAAATAGTACCCACCTTGTCTGTACAATCCAAGCTAAAAAAAAAAAAAAGGCGCGTGGCCGCGTCAATTCCGGAACTTTGGTCTGACCAGAGACCGAATATTTTTTTGTTGGCCTTAAATACTAATTGCTAGTGCCTTATACTAGGTGTTATAGGCACAATTAGACCCGATGCTCCCGAGGATTACAAGGCCGGAACAACTCCTAAGAACCTGTTATCAAAACCCTTAATGCTGATTGCCAGTGCAATTAGACCTGATGCTCCCGAGGATTAAGAGGAAGGAACAACTCCTAAGAACCTGTTCTCAAAACTTACCCTTAATAATGATTGCCAGTAGTGCCTTATACTAGGTGCTATAGGCACAATTAGATCCGATGCTCCCGAGGATTAAGGCGCCCGAACAACTCCACGGAACCTGTTCTAAAAACTTACCCTTAGGCCAAAAAAAAAATAAGTCGGTCTCTGGTCAGCGCGCGCGTCGATTTTAAGCATGCGCGTCGATCTTTTTTTCCCCAAAATGTTCCGCGGTAGCTCCAACAGCGCCCTCCATTTCCTCACCTCCTCATTTTTTTTTACCAAAGAGCACCAAGGAATGGGAAATTGTACCAAGGCAAAGAATCGAAAGCACCAAGGCAAATTATGGAGGACACCAATGTACATGAGGACACCAAAAAAGCAAAATAGTACCCACCTTGTCTGTACAATCCAAGCTAAAAGAAAAAAAAAGAAAAAGGCGCGTGGCCGCGTCAATTCCGGAACTTTGGTCTGACCAGAGACCGAATATTTTTTTTTTTTGGCCTTAAATACTGATTGCTAGTGCCTTATACTAGGTGTTATAGGCACAATTAGACCCGATGCTCCCGAGGATTACAACGCCGGAACAACTCCTAAGAACCTGTTATCAAAACCCTTAATACTGATTGCCAGTGCAATTAGACCCGATGCTCCCGAGGATTAAGAGGAAGGAACAACTCCTAAGAACTTGTTCTCAAAACTTACCCTTAATATTGATTGCCAGTAGTGCCTTATATTAGGTGCTATAGACACAATTAGTTCTGATGCTCCCGAGGATTAAGACGCCCAAACAACTCCAAGGAACCTGTTCTAAAGACTCACCCTTAATACTGATTGCTAATGCCTTATACTAGTATAAGACACTAGCAATCAGTATTAAGGGTAAGTTTTGAGAACAGGTTCTTAGGAGTTGTTCCGGAGTTTTAATCCTCGGGAGCATCGGGTCTAATTGTGCCTATAGCACCTAGTATAAGGCACTAGCAATCAGTATTAAGGGTAAGTTTTGAAAACAGGTTCTTAGGAATTGTTCCGGCATTTTAATCCTTGGGAGCATCGGGTATAATTGTGCCTATAGCACCTAGTACAAGGCACAAGCAATCAGTATTAAGGGTAAGTTTTGAGAACAGGTTCGTAGGAATTGTTACGGCGTAGTAATCATTGGGAGCATTGGGTCTAATTTTGCCTATAGCACCTAGTATAATGAACTAGCAATCAGTATTAAGGGTAAGTTTCTATAACAGGTTCTTAGGAGTTGTTCCGGCGTTGTAATCCTCTGGAGCGTCGGGTCTAATTGTGCCTATAACACCTAGTATTAGGCACTAGCAATCGGTATTAATGGTAATGTAGGTCAATCAGTATTAAGGGTAAATTTTGAGAACAGGTTCTTAGGAGTTGTTCCGGCGTTTTAATCCTTGGGAGCATCGGGTCCAATCGTGCCTATACCACCTAGTATAAGGCACTAGCAATCAGTAGTAAGGGTAACTTTTGAGAACAGGTTCTGAGGAATTGTTCCGGCATTTTAATCCTTGGGAGCATCGGATCTAATTGTGCCTATAGCACCTTGTATAAGGCTTTAGCAATCAGTATTAGGGTAAGTTTTGAGAACAGGATCTTAGGATTTGTTTCGTGCGTTTTAATCCCGGGGAGCATCGGGTCTAATTGTGCCTATAGCACCTAGTATAAGGCACTAGCAATCAGTATTAATGGTATTGTAGGGAGTTGAGATTTTGAGATTTGAAATTATTACATGGATGATCCCTCATCATAATCAATCTTGCGTTAGTTCTCCATTTTTTTCTGTGTATAAAGAAACTTCACCTCTATGTAGACCGTTGCTCAGCCGTTGGTGGCATCTCCCGAGGTACATTGTGAACTTTTACGGTGAGTCTGAAGGGCGCCACCGCAGGGCGGAGGCGGGTCATGCTAATCTCCCGCCTCCGTCATCGGTCGGTGCTCTTCGACCGCCACTTCACAGGTAACCGGAAAAACCTTGGAATATTTGTGAAAATGCAGATGGGGCGAACTGTTGCATTTTCCCTGCCATTGGGAAGTTTTCATTTTACGAACTTTGGCCAAGATGGCGACCCAGTAGTCTTGCTATAGAGACCTCTCGGTGATAAAAAGTGCCGTAACCTTTCCTAGTTATTATTTTTTTCAGGAATCTAATGTTGACATGATTTTGTGGCGAAACAGGGTAGTACAGCCTGCAGCGAGTCTAACTCATGAATTATTTATGCGCGTCGAGAGCATTAATATTAATAGTGCGCGCCTTGACCAATCACAGACGCGCATTTGCACAGGTCTGTGCGATTTAGTGTGGTGTTGCGACATCGCCCGGGCAGTTCGGAAGATGGCGTCGAGTCTAGCATAACTATTATATTGTCGCAGGAAAACAAAAGAGCTGACGATCGACGCGAGCCGTGGCCGGAGCAATAATTGCAGCGACTGCATCAAGGAGCTTAGGTGAGCTTCAGTGCGACCAGTTGTGCAGCAATTCGTGTATTAAGACTGCCGAGTATTTGAGATAATTGTTATTACAATTTCAGCTCATCGTAACTCGTGGATCAGATTAATTAGTGGGTTGGATAAGTGTTGGAACAAAAGGTGAAGAGTCGGAAATAATTGGTTGAAGGCTGGGAGGACTTGGGGTTGTGTGGGATTGCTTGTGGTCTGTTGAACACCGGAACGGTGGGCCTAACTGCTGAGGCGATCGCATAACCACTGGACAAATTGCCTGACCGGTTGACTCTGCCTTGAGTTCCTGTGAGGTACACTTAAAGCTTACTTCCACTAATGCTGTGTAAGGTTAATTGCGGTCCACATCAATCTCCGTGTGAGGATAATTAAGGCTCACTAACTTGTGTGAGGGTTACCATTGACTGATTAGTCGATCCTGACCTAGATAGCAATCCCCGTAGTTGTATGAGGGTTATTGCTGTGTATTGGGTGTGGGTTGCATTTGGGTCTAGACTAAAGTGGGCCTTGTGTGAATGTGAGGGGTAAACCAATTGATTTGGAGATAAGTGAGGCTCGGATTGACTGGAGGAATTGCTTGTGCCGCTTATTCTAGACCTATTGGTTTGGTTCCCGGTGCAGTGCAACCCTAGATTCCTTGAGCTTCCTGTCCACTGTGAGGTTTACCGGGTGTCGCGTTCTCGGGGCCGTGTGAGGGTTATTACAATTCTCTGGTTAGTTTATCCCGTGTTGCCTGTACTATTTACACACATTGAACCTGGCAGTGAGAGTTATTGGGATTGTGTAAGGGTTATTATAGTTCAGTACCCCATTGTGCAATTCTTGTGAGGGTTACCCCAATTTAGGTGAGGGTTACTCTGGTGGCTGTAAGGGTTATTGAGATTGTATAAGGATTATTTGGAGTGAGGCAGTTGACCAAGTAGGGGTTATTAGTCGTGGTGCAGTTGACCACGTGAGGGTTATTAGTCGTGGTGCAGTTGACCACTATAACGTTTATCACAAGTGAGGGTTATCACCTGTGAGGAGTATTGTAAGCCTATTACAACTGTGTATTATATAATTGTATAAATTGAGTGATTGTGTATATAAAGATTATTGAATAGTTGATTACAGAATAAGACCAATTATTGATCGTCCTTGAAAACATTTGTCTCTGTGATAGTTATTTGTATCATTGTGAAGGTTAATATAATTAATTACTGCTCTGTTTACATTTGAGTTACTCAATCACAAAACGGTGGTATATTTCCACCAAACGAACAGCCCCTAGGCTTAGTCCGCCGTTCGTTAATTGTCCCCCCTTGCGTCTGGGTAGCCGCTCATCCTTGCGCAAGGTTAATAAATATTTTTGTGGGATAATAGGAGTTGGCTAGAGTCCTGGGATAAAAAAGACCAGTCTCCCCTGGGTTCTGCCAATCACCGGTTCCGCCACAAATATGTCGGTTTCGCCACAAATGGTGTCAGAAGTAGGATTTTTTGTGATTGTATAAATTCAATTGTTGTAAGTTGTGAACTTGTAAAAAAGAGAAATAAAGAGTAGTTGGTATTTTTTGGTTAATGAGTGGACCTCAGTGAGGTACATTGTGAGGATAATTGGTAACTAGGTTAGCGGGTTATGCTAACCTGGGTCGTTACTAGTTTGGGTATTGTTTTGTTTGTAGTATTGTTGGTTGCTGTGTGGATTCTGTTGGGGATTCGAGCGGAGTTGCGATCTTTGCGACATACTGCGAGACAGCAACTGCCAATCCTGTCAAGAATTCATCGGGTGGTAATCGGTACGCGGGTTTTGGTAAATTCGGGAGGCCCTGGACAAGTAGTCCCGCAGCCTGAATTTACGGGTGAGGTACCGTTATCGCCGAGTGGTCAGTGGCCAAGCGTAGCGAGTCTGGTGGAGACTGAGTTTCCCGGTCAGGAGGAAACGTCAGTATGAGTAAGGGCGGTGGTGTCTCCTCGGTTGAGGTGGACAAAGGTTCAGTCCTTGAGGAGCTGAACCGCTCAAGAATGGAGGTTCAGTGGTTGAAATGGGAGAGAGCTCGTCTTTCTTCGGAGTAAGAGGCTGTCAAGAAAGGGGCACAGCCAAAGTTTGCGAGTGAGGGTACCCCTGAGCGTAGGGATACACGTTAGGTTAAGGTAGATTCCGAGATTAGTTGGAAGTTGCCTGAGAATACCTCCGGGTATGCCTCAGAGGCAACGAAGCGTTCCTGTGATGGTGCGTCACCTGATTTGGTCACTAGGGCAAGACGCGCTGAGAGTACACCTATGAGGTCTATACCCATGCGTAGTCCTTGCACCAATCCCTTCTTGGACCATAAGGATGATTGTGCTAAAAAGGAGCGAGTTCTACACAGTGAGTTGCTAAGTTTTGCTACTAGTCCCGCTGTGGGGAAATCCAACAAGGTTGTCCATGAGGTTGACTCCTACAATTACCCCCGACCGGTATAATGGTAAGGTTCTGTGGAACGATTATTACCGCCACTTTGAGGCGTGTAAGCAGGTGAATCAGTGGATTGAGGAGCAAGCGATCGATTTTGTGGCTGCTTGTCTCCAGGGTGAGGCACTCCGTATTCTCAGCGATGGGTCGAAGAAGTTCACTTAAAGTGAACTTGTGAAGGTGTTGTCGAAGAGATTCGGTCCTGGACGACAGGCCGAAAATTATTTGGTGGAGTTGAGGCACCGACGTCAGGGGCCTAAAGAAACTCTTCAGGAGTTGGGCCAGGCAATCCGTGATTTAACGTTGAAGGCCTACCCCGAAATCCCCCACGAGGCACGGGAGCGCCTGGGGAAGAACCATTTTGTCGATGCGGTGACTAGTCAGGTCGTTAGGGAAGGCGTATATCGCGATCGCCCAAAGACATTGGACGAAGCTATACGTGCTGCCCTTGAGACCAAAAATTTTGAGAAAGTCGAGAGCGAGAGGAGGACCGAAGGCAAACCTGTAAAGTTTGCAAGAGCAGTGGATTCAGACACTGAGAGGCGACTTCTAAAGCTAGAAGAAAGTGCTGGTTTGCAGACAAAGAAGATAGACCAAGTGGTTGAGCTTCTGACAGGGCTCACCAAGCAAGGTCTAGTTCAGGGTGATAAGGCGAAGTTTCCTCAGAGGCATTCACCAAAGCCTGAAAGGAAAACGCCGGGTGTGTTCAAATGTTTCAATTGTGGCGAGGTTGGTCATTTCAAACGGGACTGTACCAAACCTCGTAAGGAGAGATGGGCAAAGGGAAACGCCAGGTCGCGAGGTCCAGAAGGCAGAGAGCCAGTAGGCACTCGGCCAAGCGGTGGTACTTGGCCTGGGTATGGGTTGTTTGTTAATGGTGTTGTGAGGGGAGCGAAGTGTAGGCTCCTAGTTGATTCAGGGTCGACCGACACACTAGTTAGTAGTCGAGTTTACCATAGAATTGCCAAGGAACAGAGGCCGGTGCTGGAATCGGAAGAGTCCAGCATTCAGCAGGTTGATGTGATTTCAGCTGCCTGGGTGGACATACAGTTGGGTAAGACCGCTTACCCAGTTCGTGTCATTTTTGCTAATGTCAAGTATGACGGCATTTTAGGCATGGATTTCTTGTTGCGTACTGGAGGTAACTTAGATTTCCAAAGCCTTGAGTTGAGGTTAAACGGAGAAAGGATGAAGTGCGCAAGTGGTACAGGTGAGCCGTTCGTTGGCCGGGTGTCGGTGGCCGAAACTACTGAGATTCCAGCTGGCCATGAGGTTGTCGTACCTGGTGAGGTAGTGACTGCCTGTGAGGCAGGGGAACAGTTGGCAATCACAGAACCTGTAGAAGGTGGTGGCGAGTTGGCTGAGCGAGGCCTACTTTTAGGCCGGTCGCTGGTGAAGCCAACAGCCGAGGGTCTCCCCTTGCGGATATTCAATCCGGGGAGGAGAAACGGGTTGTTAAGTGGGGGACAACCGTAGGCACAATTGCGGCAGTCGAGGGTGATGCCGTAGTTCTGCCTGATGAGGGTCATGGGTGTGAGGTCTATGGAGACCTGCCCGATCACCTGCATGATCTGTATGACCGGAGTAAGGTCAACCTCCCTGAGGAGTATCATGCCGAGGTGAAGTCGTGTCTGATGGAATTTCAGGATGTTTTTTTCTTCTGGTGAGGGTGACATAGGGCGGACTGATGCGGTAAAGCATCACATCCGTACTGGCGATGCGAGGCCTACCAAGGAGAGGCCCCGGCGCCATCCCCTGTGTAATCAGGAGGAAATAATGAGGCAGATTGGGGATTTGAAGAATCGAGGGGTTATCGAACCATCCGATAGTCCCTGGGCTGCAAATGTTGTGTAAGTCCGAAAGAAGGACGGGACTAAACGGTTTTGTGTCGACTATCGATGTTTGAATAGGGTAACAATTAAAGATGCTTACCCTGTCCCTCGTATCGACGAGACACTAGATGCTTTGTCCGGTGCCGAGTGGTTCTCGACGCTTGATTTAGCGTCGGGATACTGGCAGGTGGCCTTAGACGCCATCCAGAAATTCACTTTCGTGGTTCATAATGGGTTGTATAGGTGGCGTTGCATGCCTTTTGGGCTTTGCAACGCCCCTGCGACGTTTGAAAGGTTGATGGAGAAGGTGATGGCGGGTCTCCAGTGGGAGATTCTGCTCATTTACCTGGATGATGTCATTGTATTTGGCAAGACTGTGATAGAGGTAATTGAGCGACTGAAAGTCGTTCTCTCCAGGTTGAGGCAAGCTGGTCTGAAGTTGAAGCCTAGTAAGTGCATCTTATTTCAGAGATCAGTAGGCTACTTGGGACATATTGTGTCGTCTGAAGGTGTGGCTACCGATCCTGAGAAGGTTCGGGCCGTGGCCGAATGGCCAACACCTAAGTGTGTCAAGGAAGTTCAAAGCTTTTTAGGCCTTGCTTCCTATTATCGGAAGTTTATCAGGGGGATTTGCCGAGGTAGCTTCACATCTGCATGCGTTGACCCCGAGGACCCCGAGGGTCAGCTTGCAAGGTGGCTCCAAGTGATCAGCGAGTATGATCTGACAATTCAACACAGGCCTGGGCGTAAGCATGGAAATGCTGCAGGGGTTGTCCCGGAAGGCCTGCAAGCAATGAGGTCGTTCCGACGCGGATGAAGCGCCGGAGGGTGTCGAAGCGTCAAGTGATGCCAAAGATACCAACAGCGATGAGGTTGGTGTTGGTCACCATGAGGTTGGCTCTGACTTTCCAATTCCTGAGGCGAGTGTGAGGGGCATCTTTGCCCAACCACATTTGCTTAGAGTGCAGTCAGAGAGGTGCGGGACGGTGTCCTTTATAGGAACTGGGAGTCCGACGACAGGAAGTTGTCTAGGTGGCAATTGGTACTTCCTGGGGGATTGAGAGAGGTCGTACTTCAAGAGCTACATGGTGGTCGGACTAGTGGCCATCTTGGTGTCAAGAAGACTTTGGCCAAAGGCAAGTTCCGATACTATTGGACGGGAATGACCACGGATGTGAGGTCATTCATAAGACGTTGTGAGCTGTGTGGCAGGCGGAAATCTCCTGTAAAGAAGAGAGTTTCTCCGCTCCATCAGTACTTGGTGGGCGAGCCCATGGAGAGGGTGGCCGTGGACCTGCTTGGGCCACTGCCCCGGAGCGACAGTGGCAACGTCTGGGTTATGGTAGTCGGTGACTACTGCTCCAAATGGATGGAGGCGTACGCTCTGCCTGATGCTAAGGCAGAGACGGTGACGAACAAGTTGGTCAGTGAGTTTGTCTGTCGGTTTGGCATTCCCTTGGAATTGCATTCCGATCAGGGGACAAACCTCGAGTCGGCCGTGTTTGGCGAGATGTGTAAGGTCCTGGGGATTTCCAAAACGAGAACCACAGCGTACAACCCCAAGTACGATGGAATGGTTGAACGCTTCAACAAGACATTGGTCAACATGGTCGCCGTGATGCTTGAACCAAGGAGGAGACAGCGGGACTGGGATGAGTGTTACCGTATGCATGTTATGCTTACCGGTGCACTCCCCAAGAGTCAACTGGCGAGTCTCCAAACATGATGATGCTTGGGAGGGAGACCAGGCTCCCAGTCGATTTGCTGGTTGAGGGTCCTACAGTAGAGGACACAACAGCGACAGATTTCGCTCAGAGGTTGCGGCAGAATCTGCAAGAGGCTCATGGCAGGGTCAGAGAGTGCCTAAGGCAGAGTGTCAGGAACCAGGAGCGAGATTACGATCGGAGGGTACACGGCGAAGGCCTGAAGCAAGGCCAGTTCGCCTGGTTGTACAACAAAGCCAGAAAGAAGGGGACATTGCAGAAGCTTGAACTTCGATGGGTAGGACCCTACTTGGTGGTAAAGAGACTCTCCGATGTCACCTACCGAATCCAGATGAAGCCTGGCGGTAAGGCTTCTGTTGTCCACGGGGTTAGGCTCAAGTTCTGGTGAGAACATAAAACAGTGGAAGTATGAGCCTGACTTGGCTGAGAAACAACTGGTGAAACCAGAAGAAATTTCTGATTGCACTGAAGTTAGCCACGAAGTGTTGGAGGAACCAATAATGGCGGAGCCAGTAGAAGTTTCTGATCCAATTGATACTGGTGAAAGGGTGAATGAAGAACCGTTGGTTGGATAACCGGTGACCGAGGTTCCAGATGCCACGTCTACTGGTCAAAAGGAACAAAGGAGTGTTGAGCCTCCTGAGGCGCACAGTGTTGATCCTAGCAGTAGTGGGGAAGGGGAGGTTGTTGTAGGTAGCCCAAGGGAAATTCGAAGAAGAAATCCCCTGAGGGAACGCAGACTTCCCGCCCGATACCGATAGTTAGGTTAGTCACCTGGTAAAGTGTGTCACTAACCAAATGGTTTTGTTTTTGTGTTTTGTTGACAGAAATCAAGCATGCCGCAGAGTTGCTACCAGTGCCAGGCAACGTTCAACTCGAAGTTAGGTCTCTGGCGGCACCTAAGACTAATCCACGGCCCTCCATTGTTTTTTAGCTGCAGGAGTTGCAGTTACAGAGACAGGCGCCGGGACAACCTTCGGAGGCACTACAATTTTTGCCATCCAGAGAATATGGCGGAGTCCGCCGAGCCCAAAAGGGGCAGCAGTGATCACCCTGTCCCCGTGTCCCATTCCCCCCTTAGTTGGAAGAAGTTTTCCCATCATCCGGATCAGCGGCAAGCCGAGGTCCCTCCTGAGCAGGATGAGAGCAGATCAAGACCCCCAATCGCCAGGTTCCCCATCTATGCCGCCATTAAGTCCAATTACCCAGGCTGGAGCTGAACCAGACGAGCCCCCAGCCAAACGCATGAAGGTCGCCATTGTGGAGGAGAGGGTCTTCAAGAAGACGTACATTGATGGTCAGTTGGTCCACGAAGAGGCGACGACCCACAAATATAAGAAGCCGGTGGACGCCAACAAGTACAACCTGCCGGAGTGAGCCTAATCAACGATCAGCCAATTAATCAGCCGAACTCTTATAATTAGAAGTAATTTATGAGATTATTTGTACATATTCGTGAATTGTATTGATTGCCAACAATTATTTTGAAATAGTCGCGATGCTCCATAATTTACCATGATTTACAAAAACAAAGAAAAGAGAATCGTTTTGTAAGTTTAATATCTTGTAGGTTCATATTTTTTCTTACTGCATCACTTTGTATATTTTATCACTGTTAAAAATGTTGTGTGTGTTGTTTATAAAGGAAAACAGAAAAGAGGATTTCAAGGACATCTTTCTGTAAATATTTAATTACTGAGGTTCAGTGGACCTTACACAATTTTGTGTGTTATAATTGTAGAAATATGTAGACCTCACAGGTGTGAGGATCATTTGAACTTGTATGATATCTTTGATTCATAGTAGGTTTAGGTGGTACGTGAGGTCGAGTGAACCTCACACGACATTTTCTTGGTATTAAAAATAGTAGATTTTATAATTGTATAAATTTATTCAGGCCTGTTTCGCATAATTCTAATTAAGCTATTTAATCCGGAACGGATTAAGCTTTGCTAAGGCCTGTGTGGCGAAACAGGGTAGTACAGACTGCAGCGAGTCTAACTCATGAATAGTCTAACTCATGAATTATTTACGCGCCTCGAGAGCATTAATATTAATAGTGCGCGCCTTGACCAATCACAGACGCGCATTTGCACAGGTCTGGGCGATTTAGCGTGGTGTTGCGACATCGCCCGGGCAGTTTGGAAGATGGCGTCGAGTCTAGCATAACTGTTATATTGTCGCAGGAAAACAAAAGAGCTGACGATCGACGCGAGCCGTGGCCGGAGCAATAATTGCAGCGACTGCATCAAGGAGCTTAGGTGAGCTTCAGTGCGACCAGTTGTGCAGCAATTTGTGTATTAAGACTGCCGAGTATTTGAGATAATTGTTATTACAATTTCAGCTCATCGTAACTCGTGGATCAGATTAATTAGTGGGTTGGATAAGTGTTGGAACAAAAGGGGGGAGTTGGAAATAATTGGTTGAAGGCTGGGAGGACTTTGGGTTGTGTGGGATTGCTTGTGGTCTGTTGAACACCGGAACGGTGGGCCTGACTGCCGAGGCGATCGCATAACCACTGGACAAATTGCCTGACCGGTTGACTCTGCCTTGAGTTCCCGTGAGGTACACTTAAAGCTTACTTCCACTAATGCTGTGTAAGGTTAATTGCGGTCCACATTAATCTCCGTGTGAGGATAATTAAGGCTCACTTTTGACTGATTAGTCGATCCTGACCTAGATAACAATCCCCGTAGTTGTATGAGGGTTATTGCTGTGTATTGGGTGTGGGTTGCATTTGGGTCTAGACTATAGTGGCCTTGTGCCGCTTGTTCTAGACCTATTGGTTTGGTTCCCGGTGCAGTGCAACCCTAGTTTCCTTGAGCTTCCTGTCCACTGTGAGGTTTATTAGGTGTAGCGTTCTCGGGGCCGTGTGAGGGTTATTACAATTCTCTGGTTAGTCTATCCCGTGTTGCCTGTACTATTTACACACATTGACCCTGGCAGTGAGGGTTATTGGGATTGTGTAAGGGTTATTATAGTTCAGTACCCCATTGTGCAATTCTTGTGAGGGTTACCCCCAATTTAGGTGAGGGTTACTCTGGTGGCTGTAAGGGTTATTGAGATTGTATAAGGATTATTTGGAGTGGTGCAGTTGACCGCGTGAGGGTTATTAGTCGTGGTGCAGTTGACCACGTGAGGGTTATTAGTCGTGGTGCAGTTGACCACTATAGCGTTTATCACAGGTGAGGGTTATCACCTGTGAGAAGTATTGTAAGCCTATATCATTCCAAAGGGTGCAGTAGACCCTTATTTGAGATATTAGGATTATTACAACTGTGTATTATATAATTGTATAATTTGAGTGATTGTGTATATAAAGATTTATTGAATAGTTGATTAGAGAATCAGACCAATTATTGATCGTCCTTGAAAACATTTGTCTCTGTGATAGTTATTTGTGTCATTGTGAAGGTTATTATAATTAATTAGTGCTCTGTTTACATTTGAGTTACTCAATCACAAAACGGTGGTATATTTCCACCAAACGAACAGCCCCTAGGCTTAGTCCGCCGTTCTTTAATTGTTCCCCCCTTGCGTCTGGGTAGCCGCTCATCCTTGCGCAAGGTTAATACATATTTTTGTGGGATAATAGGAGTTGGCTAGAGTCCTGGGATAAAAAAAGACCAGTCCCCCCTGGGTTCTGCCAATCACCGGTTCCGCCACAAATAGTGTCAGGGGTCGGTTTTGCCACAATAGTCTTGCATTTATTTTTTGATAGGCGGTATTTTTGTATTGTGGTGATTTTTTGATAGGCGGTATTTTTGTATTGTGGTGATATGTCAGACCGGAACATTGGAGTCTTTTAAAGCAAAGTCCGAGGTTTTTATAATTTATCGCTCGGTTTTGCTCGATAAAAAGCGCCCTCTTCCGAGATTTTTTTGTAATTCATCGCTCGGTCGTGTTTACTAAATAGCGCCCCCATTATTAAGTGAAGTCGCTAACCATGAGTGAATGGACTTTATGCATGCAATTATGCCTGAAGAGATGAAGTGTGGCACTGAGACACCCTTATTTGTGATGAATATGGAACTCAAGTATATTTGTGCCTTCCTTATTTTTGCCTTTTTGTACTTTCTCAATTTGCATTGTGTGACCAAATCGTCCTTTGTGGTAATTTATGAGTACAAAAATATGGATTTTGTTCTGTCAGTAATGTGTTTTTATCTGCCCCTTTCTGGTCTGCTATGAATATGGCACTAGTAACACATGTATTTTCTTGCTCGACATGCACTTTATTGAACTCCCCTGGTATTAGAGAAATTACGTAGGTTTACATGGTTGACTTTGAAGAAATAACTGTTTCTTTTAGTGCCAACTATTTTCCAAATCTTCGCTGGGTTTTTCGTCATATTCTGTCCATTGCTCCCTTTAATTAGATGTATTGTTTTCCGGTGCCAGCATTAGATCACCTTACAATGTACTTATGATCCCTTTATTTTTATTCCTTCCTTTCTCATGTGCTGTTTCCATGCTAATTTCCCGCCTCCAAGAGTGTTGAGGGCCAGTTATCCTTTGTGAATACATCTTCATGCCATTTGGGAGCGGTGACTTCTGACCCCCCCCCCCCCCACCACAGTATGTTTTGAGAACAGGCTCATTGGAATTGTTCGGGCGTCTTAATCCTCGGGAGCATCGGATCTAATAGTGCCTATAGGGTTATGGTTTATGGGTTCTGCAACGCTCCAGCAACGTTTGAGCGCCTTCTGGAGCAGGTCATGAGGGGCCTGCAGTGGGAAATCTTATTGATTTACCTAGACGACATCATTGTGTTTGGTCGAACGGTTGAGGAGACCCAAGAGCGTCTCCGAATAGTGTTGGGTAGGTTGAGAGATGCTGGGCTCAAGTTGAAGCCCAGCAAATGCCATTTATTTCAACGGTCAGTGAGTTATTTGGGCCATATTGTCTCAGCAGACAGGGTGGCAACAGACCCAAAGAAGGTCCAAGCCGTTGCCGATTGGGCAGTCCTTCGATGTGAAAGGCAGGTGAGAAGTTTCTTGGGCCTCACATCCTATTACAGGAAGTACAACAAGGGTTTCGCAGAATTACGAGTCCGCTCCACGCCCTTACAGAGAAGGCGAGGGAGTTTATTTGGAGCAAGGCGTGCGAGCTGGCATTTGATGAGCTTAAGGCTAACTTCCAGTCTGCCCCGATATTGTCCTGATATTTCCACTCTAACAGTGCACAAAACTGAAAGCTGCTGACCTATAACATCACTTTAAAATGAAATGTACCCAAAATAGTTTTATATATTTGAATTTTTATGGCATAATCCATTTTATCCATCTACTTGGGAAGATCAAATTTTGGAGGGGGCCAATTCGGTCCACTTATTAGCTGTTAATTAAGGCCCTAATGAGGATTTTCTATTTTCCACTCTAAAATTGCACAAAAGGGAGATCTGCTGACCTATAACACCCCTTTAAAATAAAATGTACCCCACATAGTTTTATAAATTTGAATTTTTATTGCATAATCCATCTCATCCATCTACTGGAAAGATCAAATTTTGGAGGGGGCCAATTCGGTCCACTAATTAGCTGTTAATTAAGACCCTAATGAGGAGTCTCCATTTCATCTCTGAAAGTGCACAAAACTGAATGCTGCTGACCTATAACACCCCTTTAAAACAAAATGTACCCCACATATTTTTATAAATTTGAATTTGTATTGCATAATCCATTTCATCCATCTACTGGGAAGATCATATTTTGGAGGGGGCCAATTCGGTCCACTAATTAGCTGTTAGTTAAGACCCTAATGAGGAGTCTCCATTTTTCACTCTTAAAGTGCACAAAACTGAATGCTGCTGACCTATAACACCCCTTTAAAACATAATGTACCCCACATTGTTTTATAAATTTGAATACATATTGCATTATCCATTTCATCCATCTACTGGGAAGATCAGATTTTGGAAGGGGCCAATTTGGTCCACTAATTAGCTGTTTATTAAGACCCTAATGAGGAGTCTCCATTTTCCACTCTAAAAGTGCACAAAACTGAAAGCTGCTGACCTATAACACCATTTAAAAACAAACTTTACCCCACATAGTTTTATAAATTTGATTTTTTTTATCGCATAATCCATTTCATCCATCTAAATGGAAGATCAAATTTTGGAGGGGGCAAATTTGGTCCACTAATTAGCTGTTAATTAAGGCCCTAATGAGGAGTCTCCATTTTAAACTCTAAAAGTGAACAAAACTGAATGCTGCTGACCTATAACACCCCTTTCAAAAAAAGGTACCCCACATATTTTTATAAATTTGAATTTGTATTGCATAATCCATTTCATCCATCTACTGGGAAGATCCGATTTTGGAGGGGGGGCAAGTCGGTCCACTAATTAGCTGTTAAAAAAGGCCCAATCGAGGAGTCTCCGTTTTCCACTCTAAAAGTGCACAAAACTGAATGCTGTTGACCTATAACACCATTTTAAAACAAAATGTACCCCCCACATAGTTTTATAAATTAGATTTTTATCGCATAATCCATTCCATCCATCTATTGGGAAGATCATATTTTGGAGGGGGCCAATTCAGTCCACTAATTAGCTGTTAATTTAGGCCCTATCGAGGAGTCTCTATTTTCCAGTCTAAAAGTGCACAAAACTGAATGCTTTCCCCTATAACACTAATTTAAAACAAAATGTACCCCACATAGTTTTATAAATTTGAATATTTTTATTGCATAATCCATTTTATCCATCTACTGGGAAGATCAAATTTTGGAGGGGGCCAATTCGGTCCACTAATTAGCTGTTAATTAAGGCCCTAATGAGGAGTCTCCATTTTCCACTCTAAAAGTGCACAAAAGGGAGATCTGCTGACCTAAAACACCCCTTTAAAACAAAATGTACCCCACATAGTTTTATAAATTAGATTTTTATCGCATAATCCACTTCATCTTACTATTGGGAAGATCAAATTTTGGACGGGGCCAACTCGGTCTACTATTCAGCTGTTAATTAAGACCCTAATAAGGAGTCTCCATTTTCCACTCTAAAAGTACACAGAAGTGAATGCTGCGGACCTATAACACCCCTTTAAAACAAAATGTACCCCACATAGTTTTATAAATTTGATTTTTTATCGCATAATCCATTTCATCCATCTAAATGGAAGATCAAATTTTGGAGGGGGCAAATTTGGTCCACTAATTAGCTGTTAATTAAGGCCCTAATGAGGAGTCTCCATTTTAAACTCTAAAAGTGCACAAAACTGAATGCTGCTGACCTATAACACCCCTTTCAAAAAAAGGTACCCCACATATTTTTATAAATTTGAATTTGTATTGCATAATCCATTTCATCCATCTACTGGGAAGATCCGATTTTGGAGGGGGGGCAAGTCGGTCCACTTATTAGCTGTTAATAAAGGCCCAATCGAGGAGTCTCCATTTTCCACTCTAAAAGTGCACAAAACTGAATGCTGTTGACCTATAACACCATTTTAAAACAAAATGTACCCCCCACATAGTTTTATAAATTTGAATTTTTATTGCATAATCCATTTCATCCATCTACTGGGAAGATCACACATTTTGGAGGGGGCCAATTCGGTCCACTAATAAGCTGTTAAGTAAGGCCCTATCGAGGAGTCTCCATTTTCCACTCTAAAAGTGCACAAAACTGAATGCTTTCACCTATAACACCCCTTTAAAACAAAATATACCCCACATAGTTTTATAAATTAGATTTTTATCGCATAATCCATTCCATCCATCTATTGGGAAGATCATATTTTGGAGGGGGCCAATTCAGTCCACTAATTAGCTGTTAATTTAGGCCCTATCGAGGAGTCTCTATTTTCCAGTCTAAAAGTGCACAAAACTGAATGCTTTCCCCTATAACACTAATTTAAAACAAAATGTACCCCACATAGTTTTATAAATTTGAATATTTTTATTGCATAATCCATTTTATCCATCTACTGGGAAGATCAAATTTTGGAGGGGGCCAATTCGGTCCACTAATTAGCTGTTAATTAAGGCCCTAATGAGGAGTCTCCATTTTCCACTCTAAAAGTGCACAAAAGGGAGATCTGCTGACCTAAAACACCCCTTTAAAACAAAATGTACCCCACATAGTTTTATAAATTAGATTTTTATCGCATAATCCACTTCATCTTACTATTGGGAAGATCAAATTTTGGACGGGGCCAACTCGGTCTACTATTCAGCTGTTAATTAAGACCCTAATAAGGAGTCTCCATTTTCCACTCTAAAAGTACACAGAAGTGAATGCTGCGGACCTATAACACCCCTTTAAAACAAAATGTACCCCACATAGTTTTATAAATTTGATTTTTTATCGCATAATCCATTTCATCCATCTAAATGGAAGATCAAATTTTGGAGGGGGCAAATTTGGTCCACTAATTAGCTGTTAATTAAGGCCCTAATGAGGAGTCTCCATTTTAAACTCTAAAAGTGCACAAAACTGAATGCTGCTGACCTATAACACCCCTTTCAAAAAAAGGTACCCCACATATTTTTATAAATTTGAATTTGTATTGCATAATCCATTTCATCCATCTACTGGGAAGATCCGATTTTGGAGGGGCAAGTCGGTCCACTTATTAGCTGTTAATAAAGGCCCAATCGAGGAGTCTCCATTTTCCACTCTAAAAGTGCACAAAACTGAATGCTGTTGACCTATAACACCATTTTAAAACAAAATGTACCCCCCACATAGTTTTATAAATTTGAATTTTTATTGCATAATCCATTTCATCCATCTACTGGGAAGATCACACATTTTGGAGGGGGCCAATTCGGTCCACTAATAAGCTGTTAAGTAAGGCCCTATCGAGGAGTCTCCATTTTCCACTCTAAAAGTGCACAAAACTGAATGCTTTCACCTATAACACCCCTTTAAAACAAAATATACCCCACATAGTTTTATAAATTAGATTTTTATCGCATAATCCATTCCATCCATCTATTGGGAAGATCATATTTTGGAGGGGGCCAATTCAGTCCACTAATTAGCTGTTAATTTAGGCCCTATCGAGGAGTCTCTATTTTCCAGTCTAAAAGTGCACAAAACTGAATGCTTTCCCCTATAACACTAATTTAAAACAAAATGTACCCCACATAGTTTTATAAATTTGAATATTTTTATTGCATAATCCATTTCATCCATCTACTGGGAAGATCAAATTTTGGAGGGGGCCAATTCGGTCCACTAATTAGCTGTTAATTAAGGCCCTAATGAGGAGTCTCCATTTTCCACTCTAAAAGTGCACAAAAGGGAGATCTGCTGACCTACAACACCCCTTTAAAACAAAATGTACCCCACATAGTTTTATAAATTAGATTTTTATCGCATAATCCACTTCATCTTACTATTGGGAAGATCAAATTTTGGACGGGGCCAACTCGGTCTACTATTCAGCTGTTAATTAAGACCCTAATAAGGAGTCTCCATTTTCCACTCTAAAAGTACACAGAAGTGAATGCTGCGGACCTATAACACCCCTTTAACACCACCTAGTTTTACCAATTTGAATTTTTATTGCATAATCCAAACAGCCATCTACTGGGAAGATCAAATTTTGGAGGGGGCCAATTCGGTCCACTAATTAGCTGTTAATTAGGGCGCTAATGAGGAGACTCCATTTTCCAAAGTAAAATAGCACAAAACGGAATGCTTTGACCTATAACACCCCTTTAAAAACCAAATGTACCCCACTTAGTTTTACCAATTTGAATTTTTATCGCATAATCCATTTCATCTATCTATTGGGAATATCAAATTTTGGAGGGGGCTAATTCGGTCTACTTATTAGCTGTTAATTAGAGCGCTAATGAGGAGACTCCATTTTCCAAAGTAAAATAGCACAAAACGGAATGCTGCTGACCTATAACACCCCTTTAAAACAAAACGTACCCCACATAGTTTTATAAATTTGAATTTTTATTGCATAATCCATTTCATCCATGTATTGGGAAGAACAAATTTTCTAGAGGGCCAATTCCGTCCACTAATTAGCTGTTAATTAAGACCCTAATGAGGAGTCTCCATTTTCCACTCTAAAAGTGCACAAAACTGAATGCTGCTGACCTATAACACCAATTTAAAACAAAATGTACCCCACATAGTTTTATAAATTTAATTTTATCGCATAATCCATTTCATCCATCTAAATGTAAGATCAAATTTTGGAGGGGGCCAATTCCGTCCACTAATTAGCTGTTAATTAAGACCCTAATGAGGAGTCTCCATTTTCCACTCTTAAAGTGCACAATACTGAATGTTGCTGACCTATAACACCAATTAAAAACAAAATGTACCACACATGGTTTTATAAAATTCATTTTTATCGCATAATCCATTTCATCCATCTAAATGTAAAAATCAAATTTTGGAGGGGGCCATTGGAAGGAGGCTAATTAGCTGTTAATTAAAGCCCTATCGAGGAGTCTCCATTTTCCACTCTTAAAGTGCACAAAACTGAATGTTGCTCACCTATAACACCCCTTTAAAACAAAATGTACCCCACATAGTTTCATAAATTAGATTTTTATCGCATAATCCATTTCATCTATCGATTGGGAAGATCAAATTTTGGAGGGGGCCAATTCGGTCCACTAATTAGCTGTTAATTAAGGCGCTAATGAGGAGGCTCCATTTTCCAAAGTAAAATAGCACAAAACGGAATGGTTTGACCTATAACACCCCTTTAAAACCAAATGTACCCCATTTAGTTTTATCAATTTGAATTTTTATTGCATTATCCAAACATCCATCTACTGGGAAGATCACATTTTGGAGGGAGCCAATTCCGTCCACTAATTAGCTGTTAATTAATGCCTATCGAGGAGTCTCCATTTTCCACTCTTAAAGTGACAAACTGAATGTTGCTGACCTATAACACCCCTTTAAAACAAAACGTACCCCACATAGTTTTATAAATTTGAATTTTTATTGCAAAATCCATTTCATCCATGTATTGGGAAGAACAAATTTTGGAGAGGGCCAATTCCGTCTACTAATTAGCTGTTAATTAAGACCCTAATGAGGAGTCTCCATTTTCCACTCTAAAAGTGCACAAAACTGAATGCTGCTGACCTATAACACCAATTTAAAAGAAAATGTACCCCACATAGTTTTATGAATTTGATTTTTTTATCGCATAATCCATTTCATCCATCTAAATGTCAGATCAAATTTTGGAGGGGGCCAATTTGTTCCACTTATTAGCTGTTTATTAAGGCCCTAATGAGGAGTCTCCATTTTCCACTCTTAAAGTGCACAACACTGAATGTTGCTTACCTGTAACACCCCTTTAAAACAAAATGTACCCCACATAGTTTTTTAAATTTGAATTTGTATTGCATAATCCATTTATCCATCTACTGGGAAGATCAAATTTTGGAAGGGGCCAATTCGGTCCACTAATTAGCTGTTAATTAAGGCCCTACCGAGGAGTCTCCATGTTCCACTCTAAAAGTGCACAAGACTTAATGCTGCTGACCTATAACACCCCTTTAAACAAAATATACCCCACATAGTTTTATAAATTAGATTTTTATCGCATAATCCATTTCATCTATCTATTGGGAAGATCATATTTTGGAGGGGGCTAATTCGGTCCACTAATTAGCTGTTAATTAAGGCCCTATCGAGGAGTCTCTATTTTGTAGTCTAACAGTGCACAAAACTGAATGCTTTCCCCTATAACACTAATTTAAAACAAAATGTACCCCACATAGGTTTATAATTTGAATTTTTATTGCATAATCCATTTCATCCATGTATTGGGAAGAACAAATTTTGGAGAGGGCCAATTCCGTCCACTAATTAACTGTTAATTAAGACCCTAATGAGGAGTCTCCATTTTCCACTCTAAAAGTGCACAAAACTGAATGCTGCTGACCTATAACACCAATTTAAAAGAAAATGTACCCCACATAGTTTTATGAATTTGATTTTTTTATCGCATAATCCATTTCATCCATCTAAATGTCAGATCAAATTTTGGAGGGAGCCAATTTGGTCCACTTATTAGCTGTTAATTAAGGCCCTAATGAGGAGTCTCCATTTTCCACTCTTAAAGTGCACAAAACTGAATGTTGCTGACCTATAACACCCCTTTAAAACAAAATGTACCCCACATAGTTTTTTAAATTTGAATTTGTATTGCATAATCCATTTATCCATCTACTGGGAAGATCAAATTTTGGAAGGGGCCAATTCGGTCCACTAATTAGCTGTTAATTAAGGCGCTAATGAGGAGGCTCCATTTTCCAAAGTAAAATAGCACAAAACGGAATGGTTTGACCTATAACACCCCTTTAAAACCAAATGTACCCCACTTAGTTTTATCAATTTGAATTTTTATTGCATTATCCAAACATCCATCTACTGGGAAGATCAAATTTTGGAGGGAGCCAATTCCGTCCACTAATTAGCTGTTAATTAATGCCCCATCGAGGAGTCTCCATTTTCCACTCTTAAAGTGCACAAAACTGAATGTTGCTGACCTATAACACCCCTTTAAAACAAAACGTACCCCACATAGTTTTATAAATTTGAATTTTTATTGCAAAATCCATTCCATCCATGTATTTTTTTTTTTTCTTTTTTTTTTCTGTTTTATTCAAAAATACAATCAACAATTAAATAACAATAATCTATGTACATGTAAAGTTAAACGTCTGCTCTATATAGGTACCAATGAATTACACACAACAAAACATTCTAACAAAACAGTTTACTCGACATGACGAAGCTGCAGTTCCTGCTCAAAAAGGATGATAAGGTTGGAATACTGGCCAAATTTAAAACGACTCACTGTCTGCTTACCTATATTAATTAAAGTATTCAGAAACCGATAACTATTGTATGTTTCCCCGACTCCGAAAAGAATATTTTCCACGGACAGACTGATCGATTTGCCATACTTAGATGCAGCAATCTTTTCGATTTCGTTCCAAAGGGGTTTTACCATTTTACACGACCAAAAAAAGTGTTCAATGTAATCAATACCATCATGACAAAATGTGCAATTTTCTGAATCACTCTTCTTCCTTTTGCAAAGCCAGACTTGCGTGGGGAAACAGTTATGAATGATTTTCCAATTGATTGAAAAGGACTTACTGTCTGGACAGCAATAGTTGAGCCTCTTCCATATTACATCCCAAACAAAGTTATGAGTGGGAATGTGTTTTTCCAAAATGTCTCTGCTATGGGTGTAGTGAATTTTGTGTCAGTAAATTTCTTCCTTATGCGCTTCATATTCATCTTAATTAGCTCATTTCGAACATCAATATTAATGTTACCAATCGTTTCTTTGGAAAGTTGTTTCCATTCCACGGGAATGGAATTAATGACAATATAATATTCCAGTAAGTAGTTACCGTTGTTGCCAATGATTTGCCTAATCTGATCAGGGGTCATGAAATTACCGTGGTTGTCATAAACATGATAAACGTAAATGACACCAGCTGAGATCCAGTTTTTCAGAAAATCGGTTTACCCTTGAATTTGACTGCATGGTTATTCCAAATTCTTTGCTTCGCAACTTCAGTAATGTCTGCAGCCTCTGCCCGTGGATTGATTTCCAGCCAAGACAAAATGATGTTCTTATAGAAGGGCGCAAGGTTATTTAGATCAGAACAGCAGAGCAAATCTTTGGCACTACAGTTACTGTGAAATACAGAGAGATCTGGACCAAGTTTATCAAATTCAAACAAAGCACAATTCTTCCACGGAAGGATATCATCATTGGCTAGTCTTTTTAACCATTTCAAATGCAAGGTGTTAATAACACTTTTCACACCAATCATATTCAAACCACCTTGGTCATATGCACCTACTATAGTGTTTCTCTTAACCTTCTCGCTTCCATCCCAAACAAATTTGAAAATACACGAATTAACCTGCTTTTGAATAGACTCAGGAACAATGAGTGATAAAGCTGGGTAGAGAATCTGCGAGAAAAGCAATGATTTCACTATGATGATTTTACCTTTCATAGTAAGTTTTCTCATGGCCCACATTTTCAAAATGTTCCTCATTTTGGCTAGTCTCCGTGTCCAATTCTGCTCAATGTCTTGAGCTGGAGTGAAGCTAGAGAACACAATACCCAAGGTGGTGATTTCTGACTTCCAACTAACATCAATAGGGTGGTCCAGTCTTGTCCTATTTCTACCAATCCACATAGCCTCTGTCTTATTTCTGTTGAGCGACAGGCCTGACACAGATTCAAATTCTTCTAAAATACTAAATACAGGAATAAAAGAATTATCATTACCGAGAAAAAGTGTCATATCATCTGCGTACTGAGTGAGGGTGACTGTATTGATAGGATAATCCCTCTTTGGCAATGAAATACCTGTAATTAATGGGCTCTGCTTGATCTTAGCAGCTAATATTTCCACACCAAGTATAAAGAGTAAAGGCGAGAGTGGACAGCCTTGCCGTACTCCTCTGTGGAGATTGAAATAACCTGAGACCCATCCATTATTGATGATACAGCTCATGGAATCATTGTACACAGTACTAATCCACTTTCTCAAGGAAGGGCCAAAGTTCATGTACTCCAGGACTCTCATAATGTACTTCCTATCAATACAGTCGAAAGCCTTTTTAAAATCCAATGAAAACATGACACCTGGAATGTTACACTTTTCACACTGGCGAATAATGTCTTCCATGAGTCTGATGTTTTCGCCAATGAATCGACCTTTCATGAATCCCGTTTGGTCTGGGCTAATAAGTGAAGGTAGAACATGGCGAATTCTTGATGCAAGGACTCTTGTGGCTATCTTATAATCAATATTCAGAAGCGAAATCGGTCTCCAATTGTTTAGTGAACGTACATCCCCTTTCCCTTTATACAACAATGAGATTAATCCCCTCTTCTGCGACACTGACAGTTCTCCATTGTCATAGGCTTCGTTTAAACTGTCAACAACAATTGGCCCAATCACGTTCCAGAAGGTAACATAGAATTCCTTTGTAAGGCCATCCAGCCCAGGGCTCTTGTCATTGGCCATTTTCCCCAAGGCATTAGTACACTCATCAAGCATAATTTTGCCCTCGCAAGAAAGTTTTTCATCCTCGGAGAGGTGTTCTATGTCACAATCATTCATGAAATCAGCAAATTTTATGTCAACATCTTTGACAATTGGTGAATACAGACGTTCATAGAATTTGACCTGTTCTTCTAAAATATCATCCTGATCTTGGAATTGCACACCTTGGTCATTCACCAGAGTGCAAAAACTTCTGCGTTTGGCATTACACTTTTCCAGGTTCAGAAAATACTTTGTATTTTTTTCTCCTTCCTCAAACCATCTCGTCTTAGATCTTATTCTAGCCCCTTTTGACTCATATTCAGATGCAACATTATACTCCAGATTGAGCTTGTCAAATGTACTGAGATTCTGAGGCGAGGGATTATCTGACAGGTTTTTACAGCTCTGAAAAAGTTTCTGCTCCAGAAATTTTAACCTATTCTTGCGCAGCATTTGTTTCTCTCTGCAAAACTGGATTGTGAAACTGCGAATCTTGTTTTTACAGAAATCCCAGAACATCCTCTTCGACAGTTCATGCTTCAAGCTCGAACTAGAGATGTCATCCAAGAGTTGTTGGATACACGTGATATATCGGTTGTCCTCTAAAACGCTGTTATTCATTTTCCAGTAACCAGGGCCTCTGTCTATTTCATTGACATTAATATCAATTAATACAGCACTGTGATCTGAGCGAGGTAATGGAATAATATCACAACGATCGATTGAAGGGATCAGGATGTGATCAGTGAACCAATAGTCAAGTCGGCACATAATCAATGGATTTTTTTGCCTCCACGTATATTGTTTCTTGTCGTGATTTTTGGTTCGCCAAACATCACTAATATCAAGACTTTCCATTACCTCACCCAGAAATTTGGCACTTGGGCACTGCTTGTGATTACCTCCATACTTGTCAATTTTGGGCTCGAGGGTGACATTGAAGTCACCACCAACAATTGTATACCCTGGATAGTTACAATCAAGCATAACTTTACATAAACGGTCAAAAACTGAAATTCTCTCTGTACTCGAGCAGGGGGCGTACACATTCCAAATATTGTAATCTGAACCATCAACAGACAAACTAATTCCAATAAATCTGTCATATTTACCGCAATAAACATCATTGATAACAGCACCATAATGTTTCTTAATCAGCATGAGCAACCCTTTACTTTTGTTTGAACCACAACAAGGGATCATATCTCCTCCCCACTCATGTTTCCAATGGTTAATATCATTCTGGATACAATAAGCTTCTTGAATTAATGTATTGGGAAGAACAAATTTTGGAGAGGGCCAATTCCGTCCACTAATTAGCTGTTAATTAAGACCCTAATGAGGAGTCTCCATTTTCCACTCTAAAAGTGCACAAAACTGAATGCTGCTGACCTATAACACCAATTTAAAAGAAAATGTACCCCACATAGTTTTATGAATTTGATTTTTTTATCGCATAATCCATTTCATCCATCTAAATGTCAGATCAAATTTTGGAGGGGGCCAATTTGTTCCACTTATTAGCTGTTAATTAAGGCCCTAATGAGGAGTCTCCATTTTCCACTCTTAAAGTGCACGAAACTGAATGTTGCTGACCTGTAACACCCCTTTAAAACAAAATGTACCCCACATAGTTTTTTACATTTGAATTTGTATTGCATAATCCATTTATCCATCTACTGGGAAGATCAAATTTTGGAAGGGGCCAATTCGGTCCGCTAATTAGCTGTTAATTAAGGCCCTACCGAGGAGTCTCCATGTTCCACTCTAAAAGTGCACAAGACTTAATGCTGCTGACCTATAACACCCCTTTAAACAAAATATACCCCACATAGTTTTATAAATTAGATTTTTATCGCATAATCCATTTCATCCATCTTCTGGGAAGATCAAATTTTGGAAGGGGCCAATTCGGTCCGCTAATTAGCTGTTAATTAAGGCCCTACCGAGGAGTCTCCATGTTCCACTCTAAAAGTGCACAAGACTTAATGCTGCTGAACTATAACACCCCTTTAAAACAAAATGTACCCCACATAGTTTTTTAAATTTGAATTGGTATTGCATAATCCATTTATCCATCTACTGGGAAGATCAAATTTTGGAAGGGGCCAATTTGGTCCACTACTTAGTTGTTAATTAAGACCCAATCGAGGAGTCTTTTTTTTCCACTCTAAAAGTGCACAAAACTGAATGCTGCTGACCTATAACACCATTTTAAAACAAAATGTACCCCACATTGTTTTATAAATTTGAATTTTTATTGCATAATCCATTTTATCCATCTACTGGGAAGAGCACATTTTGGAGGGGGCCAATTCGGTCCACTAATTAGCTGTTAATTAAGGCCCTATCGAGGAGTCTCCATTTTTCAGTCTAAAGGTGCACAAAACTGAATGCTTTCACCTTTAACACCCCTTTAAACAAAATATACCCCACATAGTTTTATAAATTAGATTTTTATCGCATAATCCATTTCATCTATCTATTGGGAAGATCATATTTTGGAGGAGCCAATTCGGTCCACTAATTTACTGTTAATTAAGACCCTAATGAGGAGTCTCAATTTCCACTCTGAAAGTGCTCAAAACTGAATGTTACTGACTTATAACACAAATTTAAAACAAAATGTACCCCACATGTGCCTGCCCTGATGAGGGCACATGTTCTGGGAGGGGCTCAGGATGCGATTGCTGAGCTTGCTGAGCTTGCATAGCTTGCATAGGAGGTAGATTTAGCTCTGCAGAAGATGGAATACCAGGGATAGCAAATCTGTTGTTGTCTTTCGCCTGCAATGCAGTTACCACTCAGTTGCAGTTCCGACACTCGCCAAAAAAGGGTTCACCATGGACGTGCTTTCCTGCATTTTTTCCAAAGTGCTAGAAAGAACAGATATTGGTGTCAAAATCCAAGTGTTCTACAAGATCAGCAGTCTTTTTCGGCCAGGCAAGCCGCATGTACGCAGCAAACAGATTTGGCGAGTTGCGGAGTATTCTGCTGCTTGTATGCCGAAGAAATCAGCCTGAAATCTAAACAAATCAGATACGACAATGCTAACAAACTTAGGATGTACATTACCCTCCAAGTTTTAAAACGATCACACATCGTAGATCCAGAGCTACGTAGATTGTTCATAGCTCACATTAATCAGTGAACATACAAACTGCAAACGTTACAATTAACAGTATCAGTAAGAGCTCCTGCGTTGATAGTGATGAAAAGCATCGTTGATTAATAGTTGTCGCTGTATTTGCACTTTCTTGTTTGATGATTTATTTCAAGTATTTCCTTTCAAGTGAATCACAACTACCACTGAATAACCCCGATTTAAGATGTCGGGAGGTGGACCCAGAATTCGTTCTCGCACGAATAACACATGGACAACCGTTTTTAAGGAATGGATGAGTGGATGTTAATCTATAGCTACTTTTAAATGTTATTAACGATTAATATCATTTCGTTCCAAACGCATTTTGTAGCCTATAATCGGGCGCATTCCAGGCCACAGTCTGTCCCTTATATCACAACGCACGGCTGTACATGTACTCAAAAAACCGTGCACACGTATGACAATTAAAACAACGTGTATGTAGCAGAAAAAACAGTCAACAGTAACACATTTATTTTTTTCTCAATAAAAAAAAAAATCATAGACCACTTTTAAGAAGAAACTTAAAAACCGCCTAGGATCTGATCACGGATAAAAAGAATTATAAAACTTATCAGGCGTGCCTCAATTCCATTATTTATATTACTGTATTTTTTTTTTTAGCGAAACAGCGAAACACAAGAAACTGGTGCGAGTGTAGCACTCAATGCCGTGCATTTTGATTGCACATTATGCGTATACATTATTTACATTTCAAGTGAGCTTCATCTCCCATTGCATCTCAAAACTATTCTTTCGTTAAATTTGTACGGATCCTTCCAATATAGAGATAAAATAATGTTTTCTTTTTTAGTCAACAAAGTTTTTATTTGTTTGACTGTCAAGTGCGCATATATCAACGTGAAATCGTACGAAACACAACCCTTGGTGAAATAAATGAAGTTTCCAACGAAGTGTTAATACGAAAAAAAAATATCTAGTTTTCAAATTCCGTTTTTAGCCTCTGGGCTACGAATGGCAAGGTTGTGGCGTTTTTTCAGTCCCAACCAGAAAGCTTCACCTGCTTTTTTTGTGGCACGCCAGTTTTCAGGGACTTCAATTCCGTTTCCCAAGGCAAATTCATAGGCTAAGCTGCGACACTTCTCTTTCGATAGCCCATGGTAATTTGCTGCCAAATCTTTGATGTGCTGTGCTAACTCGTTTTCCATCTCTGGACGAAATATCATGTTCTGGAGTTTACAGTTCTTGTATCCACTTACTCCCTGAGGATCTTCTCTCTGCTTGTCTATGTATCGCTTCAGTGTCATACGATCTATGTCGAATGTTCGTGCGGCATTTCGCACACTGTTTCCCTCTTGGACCGCTTGTGCTGCGCGTTGAAGCGATACTGCATCACTCCCACGGTGTGTTTTCCTCTTGTATTCCTGCGGCATTTTGGTCTAGAAAAATCAATCATAAGCAAGCATTAGTTTAATTGGAACCAGGAGAGTTGAGCCACCCACCGGAGGAGAGTTGAGCCATGGATCAAATCTCCTCATGGTCAGTGGCTCAACTCTCCTTAGGTCGGCCATTTTGACATGTGACTTAAATGCCAATATAACGGTTGGATTAAATTCAATCAAAATCGCCATAATAAAACTACAATGTATAGGCTATATATTGCAAACATTGCTATGAAAGTAGTTGCTAACATGTGAGTAATGGAAAGGGTCTTACCTGTAACTCAAAAGTCTGCTTTTTAGTGCAATTTAGCGTTTTTTGTTCACCTCGTCTCTATGGAGCTGCTATGCATCTGCCTGCTTTAACTAAAAGGAAAGTTATGTTTCACTCTACCAACAGAGGGCGTTTGGGCTTTATCACTCTTGTGCAAGTGGGAATTTTAGGGGGTGGCTCAACTCTCCTTGTGGCTCAACTCTCCTGGATCTCCCCTATGTTGGGATATGCTGTTATATACAGGCAGCCCTTATAGCTTCCACTGTTCAAGCTTTCAGCGGTGACATACTTTCCAAATTGTACATTCACGATGGTTTTTTTCTACTAAAATGTTTAATTCGAGCAACTTTATAATAATGTCTTTGGGACTTGTCAAATTACATGTACCATGTAGTAAGAGTTGGAAAACAAAGATTTGGGACCTCAAATCTTCCTGGTTACAGGGCGGAGCATTAACAGTGCTCTTATTTTTTGGGTTCGAATGTAGGTATCCTCTATGACCTCTAGGTATACTTAGTCTGTGCTACCTTGGTAACTACATGTACATTGCATATATTTTTGTGATCAGTCGTTAAAAAAATTATATGCGCCTGTGCATTGATTCGCCAAGTCTGATAAATAAGCCCTATTCCTTTGCTATATAACGGCCCGCACCCTGTGTATATCATGACAGGACCAAGCATTGAAACACAAGCAATTACACAAGCAATTTCACAAGCAAAAAGTAACTCCACTGGTCAACAGGAAATCAGCCTTAGCTAATAAGGCTATCACAATTATGCCTACATAATGATTCGGTTCCTCCATACACTTATTTTTAGGGTACCTTTGGGAGACGTATTGGCGTTGGTCAAGTCACCTTGTGGAGACATTTTATATACATATATTATGTTCCAGATGCTTTTCTGCTGAAATGTTAAAATTATGTTGGATCCTCGGTCTGATATCATTTTGACGAGAAATCAGTCTGTGATTGCAGCATATAATAAAAACTGTTATGGTCAAGCATTTGAAGAATAAAAATGTTTGGTGTTTCGACACCCAAAAACCAGATTAATACCGGTATAAGGATTTCCACCACTTTTTGTCATCTGTTATATGGATCCCTTTATTGCAGCTCGGAACTACACAAGATGGAGCAAGGATAATGCAGCTTTGATTGCCAGGCATTTCAATGATATTATCAAAGGAAATTCCTCTAGTTCCACCCCAGGTCAGTATATTTTTACCCTTCTTTAAAGCAATGTAATTTTTAACCAGTTCGTGCCAGTTTTGGGAGGCTAAAAATTACAACTATCAAAAAAGGTAAAATTTCTATCGTCTTTTATTTTTTAGGGTACCTTTGGGAGACGCGTTTGAGTTGGTCAAGTCACCTTGTGGGGACATTTGATATATTTATACAACATATATGTACTCCACTAGATGTACTGTTAGGGGGAAACGCCATAGACTTGTGCACAAACTTCTTTTTACTGTAACCATGGAGGATGCTGTAACCTAACCCAACCAAACTATTTCTTTCCAAAAGTGAACTAAATCTTCTAATTAGACCCCAGAGAATCATTTAAAAATATTTGCGACTGTAAAAATATGCCGATTCAAGGTAGTTGGTACGTTATGGCGAAATGCACTTTTCCCCCTAACGTCCATTTTCACCGAGAACAATGGAATCATTTTCCCCCAATCGGCACTTCTAGCTATATATGTGTAGTGTCTCCTTAATGAACTTTTGTAACTGCGAATTGTCTCCCAAAGGTGCCATTATCGCTTATATTTATCTTCAAGCAAACTTGAATCCTCGACCCTGATTGGTCGATACATGGCAACAAGCCATGATACATATAACCATATACCACGTCCTCGGTCCATAGCGCACTCCGCGTATTGTGCTATTTTAAATTGCGAGTGCCATTTCATACAACACGCACATGTAGGATAACCGCTGAAAAGATCGTGTACAGCGTGCGTACTCCATGTATCTTTACTGTGCATCAAGTTTGATGGAAGATAAATTCGTTGTCCCAATCATGCTTGAGGAGCACAAAATAATGTAATGCGTCTGCATCCCACATACCACTCGGCCTTCAGGCTCGTGGCATGTAGGACGCAAATGCACCACATTTTTCCGTGTACCCACTCGCACTCGTGGGACAACTAATAATATATATTATTCTGTGTTGCCTAGTGCAAGCTCAACACACGTTTTGCCTTCACAGACTTCTCAAACATTGTGTATTTTTGCAAAACAAATTGGGCGTTAGTATGCATAGACATCACCCGGAGTCAAGGCCAACTTGAAGTTTTAACCAGTCGGCCGTGCCTGTGTATACAAATAGTTAGACCTTGTTAATACAAACTGGTTCAAATTAGTTGTGTTTTTTCTCCAAATATCAGTGGGCTCCATTTGTGATTAAGAACAGGATCACAGTTTGTGTATTCTTTGGAGTTTAATAATTGTATGGCAGTCATTTCAATTATTGAGCTATCTTCAGCGATATCACTCACAACACTAATATTATCGCTATATTAACTGGCATTAGATTTCCTGCTACCTTTGGTGTTATATCCACAAAGCTTCTAGGGTTTTGGGCATATCTTTCTGAATTGGCATGTCCAACCCCTTTAAAACCACAAGCTAACTAGCTGACTTCGTAGATTTTTGTTATCCTTAAATTATTCAAAAAGTGTTGTCAATGTTGATGTGGTCTTTCATTTTGAAACTTACATACTTACTTTTTATGCAGGGAGACGGGAAGTTGAAACATTTCTGCGAACTCACCATATGATGCGCTCGTGGGAGGCCGTCCGCAATAAAGTAATGAATGAGCGGGTGAAACGGCAGCGCCTTGTTCAGAAACGAGTGGACAGTTTTTTATGTGAATACAGTACAACAGTCACATATTTGAGGACTATAGTCTCAAATTGGCCGGGTACAATATTAGCAACAGCGCTAGTGGAATCCAGCATGTAGTGTGTCTGAATCTAGTATATCAAGCAGACTTGACACACACATTATACAGTCAATTTATTTACAATAAATATCGATATTATTGGTCATATTCGCCCCAAGCCATTTAAAAAAAAAGAATTTGTGCTCTATATTTTGTCGCCCTAATGTTTTTCAAACTGTATGAGGGTCATTTTGGAGACTTTGCTGAAAGACAAAAAGGATACCGTCTCCCAAATCCCCTTCTCAAACATTTATCCCAGAATCTTGAAAATCTCTCATCCCTGAATTTATATACCCTAAAATGTTGTTCCTCTTTGTTCATTAACTACAATTAGTAAATTGGATTTGTTGAGGACAATAGTTTATCGTGGGATTGAGAGACTCCAGTCACCTGCTTCAATGCAAGAGATCCTGGGATTGTACGAGATGTACTCACCCATTCTCAAACATTTATCCCAGGATCTTAAAAATCTCTCATCCCTGAATTTATATACCCTTAAATGTTGTTCCTCTTTGTTCATTAACTACAATTAGTAAATTGGATTTGTTGAGGACATTAGTTTATCGTGGAATTGAGCGACTCCAGTCACCTGCTTCAATGCAAGAGATCCCGGGATTGTACGAGATGTACTCACCCATTCTCAAACATTTATCCCAGGATCTTGAAAATCTCTCATCCCTGAATTTATATGTGAATACAGTACAACAGTCACATATTTGAGGACTACATGTATAGTCTCAAATTGGCCGGTTACAATATTAGCAAGAGCGCTAGTGGAATCCAGCATGATGTAGTTTGTCTGAATCTCGTATGCCACAAGGCTGAATACCGAGTGGCATATGGGACATACTTATCTTCAAGCAGACTTGACACACACATTCTACAGTCAATTTATTTAGAATAAATATCGATATTATTTGTCATATTCGCCCTAAGCCATATTTTTAAAGAATATAACAATTTTGTGCTCTATATTTTGTCGCCCTAATGTTTTCAAACTGTATGAGGGTCATTTTGGAGACTTTGCTGAAAGACAAAAAGAAGACCGTCTCCCAAATCCCCTTCAGTTTATTACACAGTTCAAGTGTCTTAAACAGTTCTGATGTCTGGTAATAAAATGTAAATGCATATAGTTTGTTCATTCTTTGTAAGGTATGTAGAACAGAGTACATTATTTTCTTTGCTGGCATCAGTCGTGAATAAAGAAGTTCAACATGATGAACCGGAATTAAATCACTAAAACAGGCATAATTGATTCCACCGGGGGGGGGGGGGGGAGGGACCAAAAGAATATTTCCTCATCGAGGGGTTAACGTTAAAGCAAATACCGGCGAAGGAATTAATAGTCCTGCCCCCACCGCTGCTCCAGCGTATGGCTTGATGAATGTTCACATTAACGCTATAGGCCTTGTAATAATGCAAGTAGTGCAAACAATATTTCTTCGAGGCGACACTTTCACATCATCCACAAGCGATTTCTACCCACGGCGTTATTAAGTTCCTTTTTTTCATTTAAGGTCGGACGGTAATGGGGAAACGGTTATGGAAATGCTGGCTTTGATTTTTTGACCACGTAAATTCCACAGATTATCATTTTTCCCATTTTATTTCTTGGTAGGCCTACGGAGTTCCAGACACCGTCGGCGATTGTTTTTTTTTTCCTCAGTCGTGAAACAAGAACCATAGAATTAGCCTTTTGCGAATTAAATTTGAATGAAATCGGGAACCCTAACTTCCTCAAGTCAAATGCTTGGCATATTTTTGAATTTTCATTCTCCAAACCAAGACACTCTGTTAAATCACATGATCCAGTGCAAACCTAACACTAGCAACCGCCCATCTCTGAAGTGGTCTGGTGTCTTTGTGCCATTCTCACCCAATGTGAACAATGTACTGTCGCTGGATGTCAAGCGTATGAGAGCTTGCTCCGGTTAACAGTCTCACTGGACCGCTGTGCTGATCACTCCCAAGTGTGCTCTTTCCTTTAATACTCAATGGACCGTGGTTTCCCACACTGGCTCCATTGGAAAGTGCACACTTTCATTGAGACTGTTAAACATGTAACAAGTGTACACTTGAGAGTGATCAGCACAGGGGATCAGTGTGAGACTGTTAACCGAATCGCATGGTATAGCAACAGTGTTTTGGTCTGGAGAATTCAAATTCAAACACATGCCAAGCATTTCAAAAAGTCAGGGTTCCCGATATAAAATTAAAGAGAGATCGACAGATCGCACCCAACATATACAGTAAGGAGACTCATTTAATAACAGCCGAGTATAATCCATAAAAGGGGACAAACAAACAAAATATGTATACATTAAAGGAAAATACAACATTTGCAAACATCAAAAAATAAAACTTACCAAATCATTTTGAAATACCTTGCTGGACTGTTAGTGAATGACAGTGTAATTGCATCCTGTAAAATCATGGCACCTGGTATACTGTCATTTTCAAGAAAAGCGGTATTTTTGTATCAACTTCCAACGCTGGTTGGCCGACCAGCGTTGGAAAAAACTGGCCTTTTTTTCAAATACTGGCCCAAATTGACCATCGCACTTGCTTGCAATCGATTACACACCTATGAACGAGTACAAGCCAGCTAGACTGGTTCCCTGACCTTACAATTCCCCAATGTATGTAAACTGATCTGGAAACAGGAAAATGATTGTTTTTCTTGGTTTTTATAGCATTTTTGAACCCAAAACCTCAAAAAAGTCAACTTTATTTGCTTTATACATGTATTTCCAACCCCCCAATTCCATCCATTTCTGAAAATTACAGCAAAAGCAAATGATGAATATTCCCTTTAAGGAGACAAATAACAATCCTATGCAAATATATACATTAAGGAGACAAATTTAATAACAATCCTAAAAAAAATATATACATTAAAGTGACAAATTTAATAACTCGATGAATATTTTCTCGTATTAAGTAGAAAAATTTCACAGCAATCGAATAGTATACATCTATCCCTGCGCGAAACCACAGTACACCGTTTTGGAGTGACGTGACACATTTGTTTTGGCATAAAACAAACAAAAATGGGATCAATGAAGGTCACATTCCATGTAATTCTCAATCTGTATGAGGGTCATTTTGGAGACTTTGCTGAAAGACAAAAAGGAGACCGTCTCCCAAATCCCCTTCTCAAACATATATCCCAGTATCTTGAAAATCTCTCATCCCTGAAATTATATACCCTAAAATGTTGTTCCTCTTTGTTCATTAACTACAATTAGTAAATTGGATTTGTTGAGGACAATAGTTTATCGTGGGATTGAGAGACTCCAGTCACCTGCTTCAATGCAAGAGATCCCGGGATTGTACGAGATGTACTCACCCATTCTCAAACATTTATCCCAGGATCTTGAAAATCTCTCATCCCTGAAATTATATACCCTAAAATGTTGTTTCTCTTTGTTCATCAACTACAATTAGTAAATTGGATGTGTTGAGGACAATAGTTTATCGAGGGATTTAGCGACTCCAGTCACCTGCTTCAATGCAAGAGATCCCGGGATTGTACGAGATGTACTCACCCATTCTCAAACATTTATACCAGGATCTTGAAAATCTCTCATTTCTCAAAGACTGGCATCTGAAAAATACTGACTTAAAAAAATTATCAAATTGTCGCATGTCAAGAAAAAGAATGTAAGCAGCCCAGAGTGGCCAAAACCACTTTGGAGATATTCAAGTTTTAGGGTTTTTGTGCGCCCATTTTCCAAATTAAAAATCATTGAGGCTTAAATTGTGAAGTGTGACATTCGTTACTAATCGTAATAATAATAAGCACTGTTTATTTCAAAATAATTTTTAATTTTTGTGATATTTTTTTTACATTTTTGTCACAGTTCAGGGCCGAAGCAGACGTGATCTCCTAGTCTGGCAGTGCTTGAATTGGCAGTGGTAGTAGAGTGTTATGGCCCAGTCATTCTTTGCAGAGGTGCCCTCCTTGTTCTCCTGTCAAAAGTTATTGATACATGTAAAATAATCAAGGTTACTGAATACTACAGTGTATATTAGGAGACTGGTGATGAAGGCATGCATGATATTATTTGTAGCTTGTGGAGTGCAATTAAGGCAAGGTAGTTTGGAGTGCACAAGATAAAGACTTTCATATATGGAGAATACTTGACACCCTTTGCACAAATCCAAGGAGACTGGTGGTCTGAATAGCATTTTCTCAGTAAATGCTTCAAAATTTTCAGTGCTAATTTGACTTTTAAGGCCGTGTTCTTGCTTTCGGACTACAGGCCACAAAAAGTGTCCTGTATAGAAATCTCACCCATGCTAGACAGATAACACTTGGCACATACGGTAGCCACTACTAGATTACAACAGGTTAATTTCCAAGTGCTCATTGAGAAATACGGAAATGTGGTCACTTCATCAAGTGCATGGCATAGTTCGTGGGACGAGGCCTTTTTTTCGCTCGTTACGCGATCTGTTTTTCCGAATTTTTTCTAATATTTCTCATTCCATTGATCAAAAATAGAAAGCGCTAACAAACCACGTTCCCGCATTCGTGGGTGGTTTGGGACTTCACAAATGAATTTTAATTAACATCAAATTCGAGGTTACAGCCAAAAAATCGTTAGACAAATATAACGCCCGAGAGAGGATAACAATCAACCAATAACGTGCAAGGTTTGTGTTGCGTCGCCAAAGAACCAATCAAATTGCACGTTCTATATACGTCGACAGAGGCGAGTCCAACATGGCGTCGTCCATGTCGTCGCGGAAGGAAGTACCGAGTCCGAGACCGCAGCGGAGACAGGTGAAGAAAATGCTCCAAAATCATCAGTTCAGTGTCTCATGCACTTTCCGACTGGAAAGGGTGAAGTGCAGTTATTTACAGAGCACAGCTGGTAACGTTTCCTTTAGTATACCGAGGTCTGGAAGGCCTTCACAAGGACCGCAAGCCGAGATAGCAATAGCCTTTAGTCAAGTCCCACGCGCCTATACCCGGACCATCCGGACACGTAACGTACCCCGGATGCTGGCACGTAAAAAGACTAGCACGAGCGGCGAAGCCGCGAGGGCCTTTACTATCTCGTGGAACTAATCACTTATTCATTTATTCACGTAATATAAATCAAGCAATATAAACCAATCATCTAACGGTGGTTTGCGGTTACCAGCAACAGCACGTGCACCATGGCGCGTGTGCTGTCTGGCGCCAGACGATGGCTGATTTACGTTAGTAATTCTGAATTTTCATTGGTCAATTAACAACGGGTAATGCATTATGCATGTCTACCAAATCGGTAGACAAATGTAAAGAAAAACATAAGCGTTCTCCACGAGATGGTAAAGGCCCTCGCGCTTCGCCGCTCGTGCTAGACTTTTTACGTGTCAGCATCCGGGGTGCGTCACGTGTCCGGGTAAGCGCGTGGGACTTGACTAAAGGCTAAGATAGCAAGGGCCAGGGCCAAGGCAGTTCATCGCCAAAACATGCGCCACGTCAGCCGGCGCGAGAGTTGCTACGGATCAGCATGATCAGCCCGTCAGTATGCGGTTGCAATCTCACGATCCTAGAGAATGCCGGTCATCATCGGTGAGATACAAATCATACACTTCCCTTCACTTCGAGATTGTGTAATATCTAGTAACCTACCATCATGTCCATGACCAGATGACTTGCCTATTTTATGATCATGATGATCGAGATAAAATACTGGCAAGGGCATTAAGGGGGGGGGGGCTCTGAAAATTCATGGCATAGGGGGGCCTGAATGCAGTACATGTAGATTTTTATGCCTTCCTAAAACTACTTAAATGCAGTCAATGATTGTGTATAAACGTTAGTCAACATGTTCTGATGTTCTGATTGAGTAGTCATGGTAGGCCTATTGGTCATGTTAGTACTATGTAAATGTAAACCTCTACATTTGTTTTCTGTATAGGTCATGCTACAGTCTGTACACTGACCAAGGTGAAGAGAGCAGTTCAAGCCCAGCAAAAAGAGAAGTCTAAAGTTGCAGGTAGATTTTATTTGTATAGAAACTGTTGCTTCCATTTCTATTCATTAACAAATTTGGTAACCTTCATGAAAAAAAAAACTGCAGGGAGATGATGGTGTGATAAACTTATACAAGTATATTTGTGAGGTGCTGTTGATAACCTCCCCCCAGTATTTATCTGATGTCTGTAACTAAGTTACACTGGAAAACTGTTGTCATATAGTCCAGTTCACCCAGTGTCCATGTGAAATGTATTTTGTTTATGAAAAGACAGTCCAAAGAGTTTAATGTATCTTTTGAAACTTTTACTTTTAGCTATAAAAACGCAATGTACGTGTAACGTGGGGAGGAAAGGGAGTCCACCTGGGCTAGTGTACCATCCACAAATATAAACATGGCCATGTACATGCACATGTGTATACCAGTATTAGGCCCAAGAACTGATGACTTTCTTTCCATTTATTTGTAATTTGGAAGAAGGGGAAGGTTTTAATGTATACTGTTGTTTACCCTCCCCATCCGACACCCCCCCCCCCAAAAAAAAGATAATCTCACAAATTTAAGGAAGAAACATGGCATATACCCTCCTTATTTTGTTTATTTGAGAGCAACACAACATTTTCATTGAAAAAATGGCCTTATTTCAATAAATACAACCAACTAAATGTTAATTACAGGTAAACAGTTGAATAAGATTGTATTTTCTGTTTCTCTACTGTATTCTAGAAACTGAAACAGCCAAAAAGGTTCCCCACCCCCCTGTGAAAAAGAGAAGACTCCGTTCAGCCACGCAAACGGTTTCCAAGACGGCAGCAAGATCACAACATGTTTTTCCCAAACAGTGCATCCTTTGCAGGAAGGAGAAGTGTGTGACCTGCCGAGTCACAAGGAAGAGGAGGCAAGAACCCCTGGTCACATGTACTACCCTACAGGCTGAAAGATTGCTACAGGCGGCGGAAGACAACAACAATGAAGAACTTCTTATGCACATTGTCAAATTCAAAATAGATGTGCTCAGAATTGTTTCGGTGCATTTGTGTAATTGTTCTTATTGTTTCTTGTATTTGACACTTATACATGTACTGTAATTGCAGAAATTCAACTGAGGAAGTGCCATTGCATTGGTGCGGTCAGAATAATTGATATCTGTGAAAACACATTTGTGTTTGTTTACAAACTGGCATTTAGAAAATTTATTTTTGTTTTAATTTCTTTTTTATGAAGGCTGTTAACCAAATTGGCAAAAAGATACATGTAACACTGCATAAGGTGTGTTTGAAGTTGTATTAAACCCTTATGAATGTTTAATGTGGTGTATATTGGGATTTGGGAAATGGATAGGGCCAAAAAGGAAATAATTGGTTGTATCGTCGTTTGAAACAGAAGTTCAAGAAACAAATGTATACTACATGGTTTTGAATCCAAGTTTTTACTTAAAGTGGAATGCCTGCACACCTTAAACAACTTTTGTAAAGTTATCTGCTACTGGAAGCTGTTCTTTTGGGACTCTTTCTTCTGGGGAGGATCTTTGTCATTTAATTTGGAATACATGAACTCGTCCTGTTTGAGGTATCTGCCGTCTTTACTCAAATTGTTCAAGAAAACAACACTAACTGATTAAGATTTTTCCATCTGTGTATTTCTTTTGGCTGAATGCAGTATGTCATGTACAGCACATCAAAGTTGGAATAAAAAAGTTATAGAAACAGTATTTGGATCGTATTTGTTATTTATTGTTTCAAATCGTTCTTATCAAATTTAATCTAAGTTTAAATCAATTTAAGTATTACACCTGCCCCATATTAATGATGATCATGCGTTTCAGCTAACTAGCAGCCATTTAGAGAAGATTGACTGATTTACAGTTTTTGTGGGATATCATAACGAAGCAACTTGCAAGTTCTGGGGCTCATGTGTTTTACACATTATTCTTTCATAAAGGCTTGTCATTTACAAGATATTTTATAATATAAGGAACTCCCTGGTTATTTCAAACTGAAATTAACTGTAATAAGCATCTTGCTTTAGAAATAATTACAGATAAAAAGGCTAGAATCTAACATTAAACAAATGTTCAGCAAGACGGGCGAACCCGCCTCGCGCGCTTGCATTGCGTGTAAAATGTATATTTGCTGTGTCAAAAGAGGGCGCCATTTCTTTCTTTTTTCTCATGCACAATTCGTGCGTGTTTTTGTCGTAGAATTTCTCATTCCCAAACAATTCGTGGACCGGGGAACAACGTTTTTCTGATATGGCACACCATAATATACATATCTGGCAATTTTATAAAATTCGGTGAACCAGATCGCCTTTCTCGGAAACTAAAGCGTTTTCGGGCTCTCGTCCCACGGACTAGTAGCCTTACAAAACTACATGGGGAAACTCTACATGCACATACCTGGTTCCTAATACTGCAGCCAGTTGTAGACAGGCAATCCCGTCCCTGAAAAATACACAATGTAGATGAAGTTAATATGCAATATTAATGTTGTACCGGTATTGTCCTGCGGATTGTAAATGTGTGGATATTAAAAAGCAAAATCATCTTTGCATTATATTTGACCAGAATTACAAAGCCCCCCCCCCCCCCACGTGCACACAACCCAATTGGCACGGGATCTGTCCAAGTGAAATGCATGCAGTTGGCTTGAATCAATTTTTACATTGCGATACATGTACCGTAATAACTATTATTATTATTTATATCAGGCTTCTGGCGGTAAAAATAAATCAGCATATTATGCTTTCATAAAAAATTGACTGCAATAATATTGATATTGCAGTCAATCCGGGCCTTTTCACAGGTTCCCGCTTGATCAAGAGCATAGAAAGTCACAGTTGTCAACCACTCAACAGAGCGTATTGCGCGCGTACCGTCGCGTCGAACACGGAACACGCCATGCGCATGCAGCGCGCTGACGGCCAGGTATACGCGCACTGTTGTCAACAATTACAGTGGCAGCTTCAAAACGTTTGATGCAAACACAAAAGATGTAATGAAGACAGTGTCTTGAATATTGCTTCTTGCGGATCAAGTCAGTCTGATATAAATATAATATTGGATGGCTTGTTTGACAAAATTGACAATATATGACAATATTGCACTCGTCTTCGACTCGTGCAATATTGTCATAGCTCGTGCAATATATTCTTGTATCCACCTCAAAGCCATTCAATATTATATAATTATTTGGAAAACATGTAACCTATTTGTAGAATATGGACAGGGCCAGTTTTTGCTCCAAATATGTATGTTTTGCAGCTGTTACTTGTACATGTACAAGTTTTGTACAGATATGCTCATATTCATAATCAAAAACACATACGTCTCACGTACATGTACAATTTATATCGCGTGCGCAGCTTGATAAATTTCATGTTTGTCATGGTGCACATATAGCTCTTTAAAACTCACCAAGTGGACTTTGTACTTTGATAAATAATTGTCATCTGACTTAAGTATTCCAGGATCCTTCCTCAATCTGTAAAGAAAATAAAGAGAAAAAAAAAACTTGGAGATGCATACCCGTCCAGTTGGAAAACTTCTCTACCACCTGTACCAGTCTGTCTCTTATTTGCCACTGAGGGTGCACTAAGCTTCTGCTTGGGGTGGATACTGCCCATGTAACAGTCTCTGTAGGACCCACTTTAACCCTTACAGTCCTGAATCCTCCAATTTTAACACGATTTTGTACACACCCTAGCTTAAAGCTCCCATTTAAATTATTATTGTGCTGACTTATTTGGGACGTAGTGACAACGGATCGACAGATCCATGCAAGACCAATGTAAATGGGCAGCCCAGGTGGGAACAATGTGGATGGTCACTCCAGAAGGACCCACATGGGACCCACTTAATTATGCATTTCATAAAAAAAACTGTTCAATGTTAAGTTGAATATTTACCTTTTCAATTCTATCTTGGAGAAGGTTATACTCCATCCATTTTATATAAAGAGGATCATTCTTGACCTTACACTGCCAGCTGTTGCTTGACGATGATGAACCACTGCTCCTTGTGTTCCATGCTGATTTAGCAGGTTCATATTCATTTGATGAAGCCAGATTGGAGGTATTTGTACATGTATGTGTAAATGGTGGACCAGACGTAGAGCTTGTACAAGTAGGAGTCTGTGATCCACCACTAGGATCAGCTACATGTACGTCACACACAGCCTTTTGGGGGAGTCTCTTTTTAGCTTTCTGCTTCACTCGCCTTCTTTGTCTATATAAGGTGACACACATCTTCTTGTGATGACCCATGATCCTAAATACATGCATATATAAAAAATGTGTTAATTATTTAGGTCTATGCTGAAATTCAAAGACACGTGAGGATCCCAGTTTCCACAGTATTGGGGTACCATATGTGCAACTAGAAAATACAATGTAAGAGAAGAGTTTTGAGATAAGGAATCGTCTTTGTATTGTCCAAAAATACCGGCAAAAATGGACGGTTCACTGGCAAAGGGTCGAGCCACACTGAGGTTGCATGCACGAGTATACTGGCGACTGTTTCTGGGATTAACCTTCACATCGTTCATCCATCCGTGGCTTGGATTTGCGGACATACTTGCCTGTGTTAGAGCTATGTGTATACCTGTAGCCTATTATATCGTGCTGTGCCCTAATAACACAGGCAAGCATCCTCAAATTCAGGCCACAGTTGAGTGATGTGAAGGTTACAGGAAACAGTGGCCGGTGACTTGAGAACGCAAATTGTGCAGCTTGACCCTTGGCCTGTGCGTCATGACGTCAGATAGATCCTGGCATTGGTGACACATGACTTAACGAAAAAAACATTCAAGCCCGGAAATTTATCTTTTTTCCCAAAGGTAAGTGAACCGAACCACCATCATTCTAACCTTTAATTCCCACCAAGTCCTTTAGAGGTCAAATTGGGGATGTTCGGGACTGCATGGGGGAAAAAATCTGAAAGTTTTGACCTGGAATATCGGCAGATCAATTAAACCAAGATTTGGACCATTGTAGTTGCTAGGACCCTAGTCCGAGTAACTTGGAACCCATCGCCTTTTTTACATTTGGACATGGTCTGGCAGGCAGTTAAGGTCCAAGCAACTTTTAGAAACTGGAAAGCATCCTCCGTATGCCTAGCAGTACTCAGATTTATGACCCAGCGGTAACTCAGCTATAACGTGACTCAATTTTCTGGCCATTTACTAGCCCCATAAATGTGGCCTATTTATTGGACTGCCTCCGTAAACATAGGCCACACATCCACATGTACAAAAACGTGTCGCACTTTGCCAAATTTTGATTTTCACATTTAGTCTTACTTTGTTGGGTTTTTTTTTTTGAAAGATTTCCATATACGAAGTTCACTCAACACCCTGTGTACAAACCCTATGAGACTGGACTGAAAAATTCTAAGTGTTTTCTAACAAAATGCTTGTATTTTCTCACTGCTCAAATTGACTTTGATGACATGAAATGCTATCTGGGGGCTTGTTAGTCAATATAGAGGAAAAATAGTGAACTTCGCATATGGTAATCTTGCCTTTTTTTTTGCTTTAGAAGCATTCTCACCCTCTTTAAAGGCTAATCAGAAAGTGCTGCCTTTTTCAGATGTCTAATTTTTGTGAAATTTCATGTTGAAATTTTGATACGCTAACGTGTGCAAATGAATCTGGAATTTCACGAAAAATGGACATCTGAAAAAGGCAGCACTTTCTGATTAGCCTATAAAGAGGGTGAGTATGCTTCTAAGGCAAAAAAACCCCTACAAACTAAGCCTAAATGTGAAAATCAAAATTTGGCAAAGTGCGACACGTTTTTGTACATGTGGATGTGTGGCCTATGTTTACGGAGGCAGTCCAGTAAATAGGCCACATTTATGGGGCTAGTAAATGGCCAGAAAATTGAGTCACGTTATAGCTGAGTTACCGCTGGGTCATAAATCTGAGTACTGCTAGGCATACGGAGGATGCTTTCTAGTTTCTAAAAGTTGCTTGGACCTTAACTGCCTGCCAGACCATGTCCAAATGTAAAAAAGGCGATGGGTTCCAAGTTACTCGGACTAGGGTCCTAGCAACTACAATGGTCCAAATCTTGGTTTAATTGATCTGCCGATATTCCAGGTCAAAACTTTCAGATTTTTTCCCCCATGCAGTCTCGAACATCCCCAATTTGACATCTAAAGGACTTGGTGGGAATTAAAGGTTAGAATGATGGTGGTTCGGTTCACTTACCTTTTGAATTTCAGCATAGACCTAAATAATTAACACATTTTTTTATATATACATGTATTTAGGATCATGGGTCATCACAAGAAGATGTGTGTCACCTTATATAGACAAAGAAGGCGAGTGAAGCAGAAAGCTAAAAAGAGACTCCCCCAAAAGGCTGTGTGTGACGTACATGTAGCTGATCCTAGTGGTGGATCACAGACTCCTACTTGTACAAGCTCTACGTCTGGTCCACCATTTACACATACATGTACAAATACCTCCAATCTGGCTTCATCAAATGAATATGAACCTGCTAAATCAGCATGGAGCACAAGGAACAGTGGTTCATCATCGTCAAGCAACAGCTGGCAGTGTAAGGTCAAGAATGATCCTCTTTATATAAAATGGATGGAGTATAACCTTCTCCAAGATAGAATTGAAAAGGTAAATATTCAACTTAACATTGAACAGTTTTTATATGAAATGCATAATTAAGTGGGTCCCATGTGGGTACTTCTGGAGTGACCATCCACATTGTTCCCACCTGGGCTGCCCATTTACATTGGTCTTGCATGGATCTGTCGATCCGTTGTCACTACTTCTAGGTCCCAAATAAGTCAGCACAATAATAATTTAAATGGGAGCTTTAAGCTAGGGTGTGTACAAAATCGTGTTAAAATTGGAGGATTCAGGACTGTAAGGGTTAAAGTGGGTCCTACAGAGACTGTTACCTGGGCAGTATCCACCCCAAGCAGAAGCTTAGTACACCCTCAGTGGCAAATAAGAGACAGACTGGTACAGTGGTAGAGGAGTTTTCCAACTGGACGTGTATGCATCTCCAAGTTTTTTTTTTCTCTTTATTTTCTTTACAGATTGAGGAAGGATCCTGGAATACTTAAGTCAGGTGACAGTTAATTATCAAAGTACAGGTGAGTTTTAAAGAGCTATATGTGCACCATGACAAACAAGAAATTTATCAAGCTGCGCACGCGATATAAATTGTACATGTACGTGAGACGTATGTGTTTTTGATTATGAATATGAGCATATCTGTACAAAACTTGTACATGTACAAGTAAACTTGTACATGTACAAGTAACAGCTGCAAAACATACATATTTGGAGCAAAAACTGGCCCTGTCCATATTCTACAAATAGGTTACATGTTTTCCAAATAATTATATAATATTGGATGGCTTTGAGGTGGATACAAGAATATATTGCACGAGCTATGACAATATTGCACGAGTCGAAGACGAGTGCAATATTGTCATATATTGTCAATTTTGTCAAACAAGCCATCCAATATTATATTTATATCAGACTGACTTGATCCGCAAGAAGCAATATTCAAGACACTGTCATCATTACATCTTTTGTGTTCGCATCAAACGTTTTGAAGCTGCCACTGTAATTGTTGACAACAGTGCGCGTATACCTGGCTGTCAGCGCGCTGCATGCGCATGGCGTGTTCCGTGTTCGACGCGACGGTACGCGCGCGCTACGCTCTGTTGAGTGGTTGACAACTGTGACTTTCTATGCTCTTGATCAAGCAGGAACCTGTGAAAAGGCCCGGATTGACTGCAATATCAATATTATTGCAGTCAATTTTTTATGAAAGCATAATATGCTGATTTATTTTTACCGCCGGAAGCCTGATATAAATAATAATAATAGTTATTACGGTACATGTATCGCAATGTAAAAGTTGATTCAAGCCAACTGCATGCATTTCACTAGGACAGATCCCGTGCCAATTGGGTTGTGTGCACGTGGGGGGGGGGGGCTTTGTAATTCTGGTCAAATATAATGCAAAGATGATTTTGCTTACTTCAGAAATTTGTCATACAGATGGTTGAATTTGCTTTTTAATATCCACACATTTACAATCCGCAGGACAATACCGGTACAACATTAATATTGCATATTAACTTCATCTACATTGTGTATTTTTCAGGGACGGGATTGCCTGTCTACAACTGGCTGCAGTATTAGGAACCAGGTATGTGCATGTAGAGTTTCCCCATGTAGTTCTGTAAGGCTACTAGTCCGTGGGACGAGAGCCCGAAAACGCTTTAGTTTCCGAGAAAGGCGATCTGGTTCACCGAATTTTATAAAATTGCCAGATATGTAGATTATGGTGTACCATATCAGAAAAACGTTGTTCCTCGGTCCACGAATCGTTTAGGAATGAGAAATTCTACGACAAAAACACGCACGAATTGTGCATGAGAAAAAAAGAAAGAAATGGCGCCCTCTTTTGACACAGCAAATATACATTTTACACGCAATGCATGCGCGCGCGAGGCGGGTTCGCCCGTCTTGCTGAACATTTGTTTAATGTTAGATTCTAGCCTTTTTATTAGTAATTATTTCTAAAGCAAGATGCTTATTACAGTTAATTTCAATTTGAAATAACCAGGGAGTTCCTTATATTATAAAATATCTTGTAAATGACAAGCCTTTATAAAAGAATAATGTGTAAAACCCATGAGCCCCAGAACTTGCAAGTTGCTTCGTTATGATATCCCACAAAAACTGTAAATCAGCCAATCTTCTCTAAATGGCTGCTAGTTAGCTGAAACGCATGATCATCATTAATATGGGGCAGGTGTAATACTTAAATTGATTTAAACTTAGATTAAATTTGATAAGAACGATTTGAAACAATAAATAACAAATACGATCCAAATACTGTTTTTATAACTTTTTTATTCCAACTTTGATGTGCTGTACATGACATACTGCATACTGTACCTCAAACAGGATGAGTTCATGTATTCCAAATTAAATGACAAAGATCCTCCCCAGAAGAAAGAGCCCCAAAAGAACAGCTTCCAGTAGCAGATAACTTTACAAAAGTTGTTTAAGGTGTGCAGGCATTCCACTTTAAGTAAAAACTTGGATTCAAAACCATGTAGTATACATTTGTTTCTTGAACTTCTGTTTCAAACGACGATACAACCAATTATTTCCTTTTTGGCCCTATCCATTTCCCAAATCCCAATATACACCACATTAAACATTCATAAGGGTTTAATACAACTTCAAACACACCTTATGCAGTGTTACATGTATCTTTTTGCCAATTTGGTTAACAGCCTTCATGAAAAAGAAATTAAAACAAAAATAAATTTTCTAAATGCCAGTTTGTAAACAAACACAAATGTGTTTTCACAGATATCAATTATTCTGACCACACCAATGCAATGGCACTTCCTCAGTTGAATTTCTGCAATTACAGTACATGTATAAGTGTCAAATACAAGAAACAATAAGAGCAATTACACAAATGCACCGAAACAATTCTGAGCACATCTATTTTGGATTTGAAAATGTGCATAAGAAGTTCTTTATTGTTGTTGTCTTCCGCCGCCTGTAGCAATTTTTCAGCCTGTAGGGTAGTACATGTGACCAGGGGTTCTTGCCTCCTCTTCCTTGTGACTCGGCAGGTCACACACTTCTCCTTCCTGCAAAGGATGCACTGTTTGGGAAAAACATGTTGTGATCTTGCTGCCGTCTTGGAAACCGTTTGCGTGGCTGAACGGAGTCTTCTCTTTTTCACAGGGGGGTGGGGAACCTTTTTGGCTGTTTCAGTTTCTAGAATACAGTAGAGAAACAGAAAATACAATCTTATTCAACTGTTTACCTGTAATTAACATTTAGTTGGTTGTATTTATTGAAATGAGGCCATTTTCCAATGAAAATGTTGTGTTGCTCTCAAAAAAACAAAATAAGGAGGGTATATGCTATGTCTCTTCCTTAAATTTGTGAGATTATCTTTTTGTCGGATGGGGAGGGTAAACAACAGTATACATTAAAACCTTCCCCTTCTTCCAAATTACAAATAAATGGAAAGAAAGTTATCAGTTCTTGGGCCTAATACTGGTATACACATGTGCATGTACATGGCCATGTTTATATTTGTGGATGGTACACTAGCCAAGGTGGACTCCCTTTCCTCCCCACGTTACACGTACATTGCGTTTTTATAGCTAAAAGTAAAAGTTTCAAAAGATACATTAAACTCTTTGGACTGTCTTTTCATAAACAAAATACATTTCACATGGACACTGGGTGAACTGAACTATATGACAACAGTTTTCCAGTGTAACTTAGTTACAGACATCAGATAAATACTGGGGGGAGGTTATCAACAGCACCTCACAAATATACTTGTATAAGTTTATCACACCATCATCTCCCTGCAGTTTTTTTTTTCATGAAGGTTACCAAATTTGTTAATGAATAGAAATGGAAGCAACAGTTTCTATACAAATAAAATCTACCTGCAACTTTAGACTTCTCTTTTTGCTGGGCTTGAACTGCTCTCTTCACCTTGGTCAGTGTACAGACTGTAGCATGACCTATACAGAAAACAAATGTAGAGGTTTACATTTACATAGTACCAACATGACCAATAGGCCTACCATGACTACTCAATTGCAAGGCAATAACATCAGAACATGTTGACTAACGTTTATACACAATCATTGACTGCATTTAAGTAGTTTTAGGAAGGCATAAAAATCTACATGTACTGCATTCATGCCCCCCTATGCCATGAATTTTCAGAGCCCCCCCCCCCTTAATGCCCTTGCCCTTATTTTATCTCGATCATCATGATCATAAAATAGGCAAGTCATCTGGTCATGGACATGATGGTAGGTTACTAGATATTACACAATCTCGAAGTGAAGGGAAGTGTAGGATTTGTATCTCACCGATGATGACCGGCATTCTCTAGGATCGTGAGATTGCAACCGCATACTGACGGGCTGATCATGCTGATCCGTAGCAACTCTTGCGCCGGCTGACGTGGCGCATGTTTTGGCGATGAACTGCCTTGGCCCTGGCCATCTTAGCCTTTAGTCAAGTCCCACGCGCTTACCCGGACACGTAACGCACCCTGGATGCTGACACGTAAAAAGTCTAGCGCGAGCGGCGAAGCGCGAGGGCCTTTACCATCTCGTGGAGAACGCTTATGTTTTTCTTTACATTTGTCTACCGATTTGGTAGACATGCATAATGCATTACCCGTTGTTAATTGACCAATGAAAATGCAGAATTACTAACGTAAATCAGCCATCGTCTGGCGCCAGACAGCACGCGCGCCATGGCGCACGTGCTGTTGCTGGTAACCGCAAACCACCGTTAGATGATTGGTTTATAATGCTTGATTTATATTACGTGAATAAATGAATAAGTGATTAGTTCCACGAGATAGTAAAGGCCCTCGCGGCTTCGCCGCTCGTGCTAGTCTTTTTACGTGCCAGCATCCGGGGTACGTTACGTGTCCGGATGGTCCGGGTATAGGCGCGTGGGACTTGACTAAAGGCTATTGCTATCTCGGCTTGCGGTCCTTGTGAAGGCCTTCCAGACGTCGGTATACTCAAGGAAACGTGACCAGCTGTGCTCCGTAAATAACTGCACTTCACCCTTTCCAGTCGGAAAGTGCATGAGACACTGAACTGATGATTTTGGAGCATTTTCTTCACCTGTCTCCGCCGCGGTCTCGGACTCGGTACTTCCTTCCGCGACGACATGGACGACGCCATGTTGGACTCGTCTGTCGACGTATATAGAACGTGCAATTTGATTGGTTCTTTGGCGACGCAACACAAACCTTGCACGTTATTGGTTGATTGTTATCCTCTCTCGGGCGTTATATTTGTATAACGATTTTTTGGCTGTAACCTCGAATTTGATGTTAATTAAAATTCATTTGTGAAGTCCCAAACCACCCACGAATGCGGGAACGTGGTTTGTTAGCGCTTTCTATTTTTGATCAATGGAATGAGAAATATTAGAAAAAAATTCGGAAAACCAGATCGCGTAACGAGCGAAAAAAAAAGGCCTCGTCCGACGGACTATACCATGCACTTGATGAAGTGACCACATTTCCGTATTTCTCAATGAGCACTTGGAAATTAACCTGTTGTAATCTAGTAGTGGCTACCGTATGTGCCAAGTGTTATCTGTCTAGCATGGGTGAGATTTCTATACAGGACACTTTTTGTGGCCTGTAGTCCGAAAGCAAGAACACGGCCTTAAAAGTCAAATTAGCACTGAAAATTTTGAAGCATTTACTGAGAAAATGCTATTCAGACCACCAGTCTCCTTGGATTTGTGCAAAGGGTGTCAAGTATTCTCCATATATGAAAGTCTTTATCGTGTGCACTCCAAACTACCTTGCCTTAATTGCACTCCACAAGCTACAAATAATATCATGCATGCCTTCATCACCAGTCTCCTAATATACACTGTAGTATTCAGTAACCTTGATTATTTTTACATGTATCAATAACTTTTGACAGGAGAACAAGGAGGGCACCTCTGCAAAGAATGACTGGGCCATAACACTCTACTACCACTGCCAATTCAAGCACTGCCAGACTAGGAGATCACGTCTGCTTCGGCCCTGAACTGTGACACACTTACTTACATTTCGTCAAGTGCCCGGAAAAAGGTCGTAAGCACAAAAAAAAATGGGTCAAAGGTCAAATTCTGGGTTTTTTGGAGCAATCAAAAGAGCATGGAAATATCTTTCATTTTATATACTTTGTTTCAAGAGACTACATCACCATGACATAATTAACAATAAAAAAAGGACGGAAGGACGTTAAGCTCAATATTTCTGCCAGGCAAAAGGTCCTTAATGTATATTTCTATTGTAACAAAATGTGTGCCAGCGTCCCACTTTGTGGGTACCTAGGGTAAAGTTTATTCCCAGCCGAAGGATGTTAATAAATTACCATATGCGTTTTGGCCAGGAGCTTTTTAGCATAAAAATGTAAATATCACAAAAATTAAAAATTATTTTGAAATAAACAGTGCTTATTATTATTACGATTAGTAACGAATGTCACACTTCACAATTTAAGCCTCAATGATTTTTAATTTGGAAAATGGGCGCACAAAAACCCTAAAACTTGAATATCTCCAAAAGTGGTTTTGGCCACTCTGGGATGCTTACATTCTTTTTTTTTTTGACATGCGACAATTTGATAATTTTTTTAAGTCAGTATTTTTCAGATGCCAGTCTTCGAAAAAATGAGAGATTTTCAAGATCCTGGTATAAATGTTTGAGAATGGGTGAGTACATCTCGTATAATCCTGGGATCTCTTGCATTGAAGCAGGTGACTGGAGTCGCTAAATCCCTCGATAAACTATTGTCCTCAACAAATCCAATTTACTAATTGTAGTTGATGAACAAAGAGGAACAACATTTTAGGGTATATAATTTCAGGGACGAGAGATTTTCAAGATCCTGGGATAAATGTTTGAGAATGGGTGAGTACATCTCGTACAATCCCAGGATCTCTTGCATTGAAGCAGGTGACTGGAGTCTCTCAATCCCACGATAAACTATTGTCCTCAACAAATCCAATTTACTAATTGTAGTTCATGAACAAAGAGGAACAACATTTTAGGGTATATAAATTCAGGGATGAGAGATTTTCAAGATACTGGGATAAATGTTTGAGAAGGGGATTTGGGAGACGGTCTCCTTTTTGTCTTTCAGCAAAGTCTCCAAAATGACCCTCATACAGATTGAGAATTACATGGAAGGTGACCTTCATTGATCCCATTTTTGTTTGTTTTATGCCAAAACAAATGTGTCACGCCACTCCAAAACGGTGTACTGTGGTTTCGCGCAGGGATAGATGTATACTATTCGATTGCTGTGAAATTTTTCTCCTTAATACGAGAAAATATTCATCGAGTTATTAAATTTGCCACTTTAATGTATATATTTTTATAGGATTGTTATTTGTCTCCTTAAAGGGAATATTCATCATTTGCTTTTGCTGTAATTTTCAGAAATGGATGGAATTGGGGGGTTGGAAATATATGTATAAAGCAGTAGTAGGGATAGTGGGGGTACCAGATCAAAATGGAAAATCTGTGGCAAGCCTGAAAACGTCGCTCTCGTTTTTAAAATCCCCCGATCCCAATTTTAGAAAAAATCTGATAAAAATCCCCCGAGGCAAATTTTAGAAAAAAATCTGATCAAAATCCCCCGATCCCAATTTTTTAAAAATCTGATCAAAATCCCCCGAGGCAAATTTTTAAAAAATCTGACGTCGGGTACCGGCAACTAATCGGTTCTAAAAATAGTTGGGGAAAAAATATAGGGGAATTTCCCGCGGCATACGTCAGGTACCAGCAACTATATCCTACTGGCTCCCGCGGGGAGCCACTTGAATGTTTTATCCTACTGGCTCCCGCGGGGAGCCACTTGAATGTTTTATCCTACTGGCTCCCGCGGGGAGCCACTTGAATGTTTTATCCTACTGGCTCCCGCGGGGAGCCACTTGATAATAGATGAATGAGTCACTGTGTTGTAATTTATTCTGGCGTCAATGAAATTTGTGCGGGTATAACATCGCTGTGTACTCTTCTACTGGGAATTTCCACTGCTCTCATCGATTGTGAAATAATTGATCGCACTCCAAAAAAATGAAAAAAAAATTAAATTATATTTTCTATAATAAAATGGAGAGTAACAATATGATTATAACATCTGTAAAAGGATATTCTAGATGGAACAAAGCCACGCTGCGTGATTATGTGCAGCGGTATAATATACCACATAATACTAGTGTTTATCTTACTCGTAAAGTATATATTGATGGGATAAAGAATTATGAAAGTCAATTTAAAAACTTGAGACAAAAGAGACTAGATGAGCTTAAACAGATTATAGACAAATATAGTATAACTTATGTACCGACTGGTTATAAAGGACGATTTTTAAAAAAAAAGATTTAATCTCGGCGATTAAAACTTACAGTCAACCCGAAGACTTTACAGAGTCAGCTTTTAGAGAAACGAGGTTAAAAATTACTACAGAAACTGGGAATTAAACCCTAGACTTTATAACCACGATTTAATCAAGTTTTTTGATTGGCACAAGGAACAAATAGTCAATAAAATCAAGTCTGAATTGAGAGAGCTCAGAGGTTTAAAAGTAGAGCTTGTACTAAAAATAAGGTATCGAAAAATCAAACCGAACGATATCATCGAAACGACCGAAGCTATTCATTATAGCAAGCCGAAAGCCGTTTTAAATCAAAGTCAAATAAAACAGGTTTTAAAAGAAGAGATCGAAGAGCTATTTAAAAAGGATGAAAGGTATACGAATCAAGGATCGGGTTGGGTAGTCGATACAATACTCGCGTTATATATCAACATCAACAGATATAATCCAGCAAGAGGCAGTTCTTACATAAACCTACCCAAACATCTTAAAATTAAACAGGCGATGATAAACGTACAAAACAAAGACGACGAGTGTTTGAGATGGTGTTTGAGATCTGCCTTGGGGTTATACACGGACAAAGTAAAAAATCAAATAAGAAATAATCCTAAATACAAAATCAACGAAAGCAGGCCGTCGATTTACATCAAAGACGACGGACTCAAATTTAAAGGCGTTGACTTTCCGACACCGGTCGATCAGATACCTAAGATAGAAAGACAAAATAATTTATCGATAAACGTATACGGTTATGAGGGTGAGATATATCCATTATACGTGTCTAAAAACTACGGGGCAAAAGAGATTGATCTGCTTTTGATTTCGAAAGGTGACAAGCATCACTATTGTTGGATAAAATATTTTACGAGGTTGATGTACGACGTTACGAAACATAAATGTAAGAAATATTTTTGTCGAAGATGTCTATGTCATTTTACCAATCAAAACAAATTAGACAGACATATCGCTGATTGTAAGGGTATAGATGCACATCCATCAAAGATTGTATTTCCGACGGGTAAACCAAAATACATAGACGGGCAACCAGGCGAAAGAGACGTACCGATATTAGAATTTAAAAACTATAGGCACAAACAAAAAGCACCATTTGTAATTTATGCTGACTTTGAATCCATATTACAAACAACAACACCCACACAGACACTAACATCTAAACCTACTCACTCAGACAAAGAGACAAACACAAAAAAGATTAACGTTCACAAAGCAAGCGGTTATTCGCTAGTTGTCGTCCGATGCGACGGTAAAAATGTGGATCAAGAGACTTATAGAGGCAAAGACGCTGCATCAAAGTTTGTAAAAACTGTGTTAGAATTACAGTCAGACATCAATGCTATATTTAATTTTGTGAACCCATGGAATTTACTGAGCGAGATAAAAAACATCACGATAAAACAAGCACGTGTTGGATTTGTGAAAAACCAATTTATCCCAATTACTCGAGCAACTGTCAGTGCCAGAAACCCAGAGAACCCAAGACGATAAAACAAATGGAAGAATATCAGTACAAAAATAGTAAGGGATTTATCGAGTCTAAATGTCTCGACTGCAAAAAGATTAATAAATTTAGAAAGGTGAGAGATCACTGCCACGTCACTGGTAAATATAGGGGTGCCGCACACGCTTATTGTAACCTCAAACTACACCGATACCGGTCTTTTTTCACAATTTACAAAATTACGACGCTCACCTGATCATGCAGGGAATGACAGAATACGATGACGAAAAGGAAATACAAGTGATCGCTAAAAATTCAGAAAAGTATATTTCGTTTTCGATAGGAAATCTACGATTTTTAGACTCGTTTAGTTTTACGGCATCATCGTTGGATAAATTAGTGAAAGCTTGTCCAAAAGAGTCGTTTCATCTACTCAAAAAGCATTTTAAACATCCTGACTTGTTATTACATAAAGGAATTTATCCCTACGAATATATGAACACGTTTGATAAGTTTCAAGAGACCAGCCTACCACCCATCGACAAGTTTTACAGCAGACTAAAAGACGAACATATATCGCAACAAGACTACGACAGAGCTCAACGCGTGTGGAACGAGTTTAATATACAAAATCTAGGAGAATATCACGACTTGTACGTGACTACCGATACGTTATTACTTGCAGGCGTATTTGAAAACTTTAGAAGAACGTGCATAGAAAACTACGGGTTAGATCCAGCCAATTATTACACCGCACCCGGATTGTCCTGGGATGCTCTATTGAAACACTCGAAAGCTAAACTCGAACTGTTACAAGACGTCGACAAACACTTATTTTTTGAAAAAGCAAAACGAGGAGGCATATCTAGCGTGGGTGGAATGAGACATCACAAAGCCAATAATCAATATCTCGATGATTACGATTCAATCAAGCCCTCGAGTTATATCGCTTATCTGGATGCCAACAATCTGTACGGTTGGGCTAAGCATAACGATTATCCCCTAGCACCCGAAAATATGGTCATACCCCAAGATTGGATGTCTGATTATCAAAACGAGTTATTGGATACCGAACCTAGTAGCAACGTACAAAAATTAACGTGTACGCTTAATCCAAAACAAAAATACGTGTTGCACTACGTTACGTTGCAGTTATACCTCCATCTCGGTTTGAAACTAAAAAAGGTACATCGCGTGTTAAAATTTAAACAAGCGCCTTGGATGAAATCTTACATTGATAAAAACACGCAACTCCGAACAAAAGCAACCTCTGATTTTGAGAAAGACTTTTTTAAACTGATGAATAACAGCGTGTTTGGTAAGACGATGGAAAACGTTAGAAATCGAATTGACGGTTACCTACTGAGAGACAATAACGAGAGCGATCAAGCAAAATACCAAAAAATCATTAAAAAACCGAGCTATAAAACAACAACGCCGTTTTCAGAATGTGACCTGTCGTTTGTCGAAAAGTACAAGACTAAAACCGTGTTAAACAAACCCATTTACTGCGGAGTGAGTATCTTAGATCTATCTAAGACGCTGATGTACGATTTTTATTACAACCGATTGAAAGACAAGTACAAAGATAAAATCAGGTTGATGTATACGGATACGGACAGTCTGTTGATTGTCGTTGATACGGATGACATATACAAAGACATGCGATCTCACGGGCAACACTACGACTTTTCGAATTACAATCTGGATCACGAGTTATACGATCCAACCAATAAGAAAGTGATCGGTAAATTTAAAGACGAATTTGGAGGTAAGGTCATTCAAGAAGCCGTTTGCGTTAGACCCAAGATGTACTCGATTTTAGCAGATGACAACAACATCACTCTTAAAAAAGCCAAGGGAGTCACAAAATCGGTCACTGATAAAAAATTAAAACACCGACACTACTACGACTGCATCTTTAAAAATAAATCTAAAACAGAAACGATGACACAAATTCGATCGGAAAAACACATCCTTTATACCATATCGCTAGATAAATTGTCGTTGAGTCCGTTGGATACCAAGAGGTACATTTTACCGGATGGAGTACACACGCTCGCTTATGGTCACCGTAATCTAGATCTTAATTAGGCGGTAATTGCGTGTCCTCGGGTACGACTTGAAGCTCTTGTCTCACAAAACTCCTTTTTGGGCCGTCTTGCAGGTAATACAGCGTGGGGCCTGTCGTGACTTTTTTTACCGTTAATCATTTTAAATTGACTCGTTCTTTTTTCCACGTTGAAGATGTCTACGCTCCAAATGGGATCCGTGGCTCTTTTCGAAGTTCCACCCTCTTGCTCGCCCGGGTAATATAAATATCTAACCATGGCGTCTTGCGGTAAATTCTGCTCTCTTTTTTTAACGGGGTTAGCCGGCGATTGCCGGACCTGTTCTAGTTTAACCGCCTCTGACGGTGCTTTAGCTATTAATCTTGTCGTTTCGTCATTTATTGCCTTGATCACGCTGGGTAATCGCTCGACCCATTGCGTGTTTCTACTCTCAGGATTTAACATTTCTTGAGCGTACTGATGACCAAACAGTCTCTCAGCTAGCGTTCTATTAAATCTTTCTACGATACCCTGCGATCGGTGGTTTCCTGGTTCGCCTACGATAATCTCGACGTTTTTTGAGGCCATCCATTTTTTAAAAGCGCCCTTAAATTCGGTACCGGCGTCTACTCTCAACGTTTTAGGGTAACTCAAAGGCGACCTCGCGTAAATCTTGACGATAGCATCTTGGGTCTCACCCGCCGTTTTAGAAACCAAAGGTTCTGCTTCGTGGTATCGACTCGCAACGTCGACAACCGTCAAAGCGTATTTATAAGTCTTGCGTTTTACTTTATCCCAGGGTAGGTATAGCACATCCATTTGGTGAAAGTCGTTTGGTGTTTCAAACTCTCGCAAAGTACTCGTAGGCCTGGGTACATACGCAGGACCCGGCAGATAAATTTGCCAGATCGCTTGTTTTTTAAGCCAATCTCTGATTACCTTTGTATCTATTTTGGTTTTATCGTGCAAATGGTCGGCGGCACTTTCACCTCTCCAATAACCGATTGGGCTATAATACAGTTTTTGAAGTTTATCCATCATTTATTATAATATTAATTTAAAAGTGCTTCATACATTAAATAGATGGCGTCAGCTGCTGTAATGATGGTTGGAGGTGCGATCATAAACGCCTTAGCTTTTACGGGTTCAAACTTTTTATTTTCAAGTCTGAAACAGAGTGATGCCGACGAGGAGCGTAAGAGACACGAATTAGCGATAGAACAACTCTCAGCCGCCAAAGATAAGTGGCAACGAGAACGAACGGAGTATCTAGATTTTTTAAACGAACGTATCAGAAAACAAAATGCATCTAAAGAAACATTTTCCAATGTAGACCTAGCGTTGCGTTACTACAACGAGGTGAGTGGACAATCTACCGAACTACCCGTAGGACTGCAACGCGAACCCAAACTCGAAGAATTTTACGAGCCTAGCGACCAACAAATAGAAAAAGAACTGGCATTTATCGCGGGAGGAACGCTATTGGTGGGCTTCTTGGCTTACAGATATCTTTAAATTTTTATAAATTGTATAAATAAAATGAATGCGTATGGAAAAAAGCTCAATCCCAGCAGGCTATTAAAAATACCCAGATCTATCAAGGGCGAGAGAAAAGAGGTGGTCATTACCCACAATCCTAGTAGTATATCAGCGGGGCAAACGCTGAGGGTCAAGTTTCCTCAATTGGGGGTAGACGACGTGATCGTACCCGGCACTTGTAAACTAGCTTTCAATTTAGAACTCGACGGTGCAGGCGACAACAATAGAACCATTTTTGGTAATTTAGCCAGAAATTTAGTCAGCGAAATCAGCGTCAGGCTTCAAGGTCACGAAATTGTGAGTTATCGTCACGCCGACGTGTATCACAACTTTAAAGACAATTGGATCAACAGCTCGACGACTCGAAACATGGCGTACTCGGGCATAGAAAAAGAAAAGGTGTCTAAACTAAGAACTGGGGCTGAAGATGCTAACGCGAGCGCTAACAACGGTAAGGATCAAGCTATCGCGGATGCCTATGGTAACAGATATTGTATTCCCCTAGACATTGACATACTGACTTCGCATCACCCTTTTTACCCCAGCGGTTTAAAACAACCTCTGACGTACGAGATAAAGTTTAACGATCACGAAAAAGTAGTCAACAGTTCAGATACGGCGGCGATGTATTCTATCTCAGACTTGTCTCTCGAATACGAAGTGGTGACCAACAGAGACCTAGCTATCACCATCAGGAATAAACACAAGGGGTTAATGCAATATCTGTTTGATAAAATCCATTCGCTAGAAGTTAGATCCGTCAACAAATCGGACGCGCTTTGGAACGTCAGCGTTAATCAACCCATCAGGAGTCTTAAGGGTATTTTGTTTTTGTTTAAAGATCCCGCTGTCAAAAATCCGCAGCGATTTTACAATCCAAAAATAACCAAAACATCGGTGACCGTAGAAGGTAAACCCAATCAACTCTACAGTCAAGGCATGTTTCAGTATCAACACTGGAATGAAATCAACAAGTTCTTTGGAGACAGCGATACCGAAAGCGGGCGCGGAGTAGCTAAAGACTTAAATTTGACGGGTTTTGACCTCGGAGACTACCTAGAAGACAAGTACGGTCTGTGGCTCGATTTTAGAAGTAACGACGACAATTCCGCTCACGGATCCGGTAGGAAACTCGGAGACGGAGGAGGCATCAACATTCAATTTAACAGAGAAGCCGAAAGTCAAGGTGACCTCACGATGTACGTCTTTTTGGTCATGGATGCTCAATTGAACTTGGAAGACGGAAATTTTAAATCTCTGTTAAGTTAAAATGACACAACCGCATTGCGCTTTAATCGTCGGCAAAACAAATTCAGGTAAAACCAAATGGATTTTGGATCTGTTAGAGTCAGACTATAAAAATATATTTGAAGCGATAGTCATCATTTGCCCTACCATATTTAAAAACAAAACGTACATCGAAAGAAAGTGGATTCAAGCAGATCCCGAGGTATACCTCTCCGATCCGGAATTGTACAAGATGACGCTCAACGAAGCGATCGATTTTTACAGGAAAATATTCGAAGGTGTTGCCACGCTGTTTATCGTGGACGATTGCTCTTCGGATCAAGAGATTAAATATCGTAAAAAGACGTGCGCATTAAGCAAGATGGCATTTAGCGGAAGACACGTAAATCACAGCTGTTGGTTACTGACCCAAAAGTACAACAGCGTTTTAAAAGATTATAGAGAAAACACGGCTTGGTTGGCGTTATTTTATTGCAAAGATAAAACATCGTTTGATCAAGCGTTAGACGAAAATGACGTCGTACCGATTGAAAAACGAGATTATATAAAACGACGATTGAGAGATGTGAAATATAGTAAATTGGTCGTATACACCGAACCTCCAGTTAGTTACGAGCTACTTGAGTAGCTAGGTGAGTAACAATTAATAGCTAGGTGAGTAACAATTAATAGCTAGTTGAGTAACAATTAATAGCTAGTTGAGTAACAACACATGTATTACAATTTGTTAATCAACAAACGTCAACAAAATACACTTTGCTGTTAGTAAATGATAGCAATATTCGAGTATTTGCAGTTTTTAGCTATTATCATCATATCGCTTAATCTATCATTTGACACATACGAATATCTTCGCTTTTGTAACAAAGTTGCAACAGCTACAACAAAATTAAATTCGTTTCTAATTAAATGGAGGACTTAAAACTTACTTTAACAAACGAACAAGGTGAAAACGCAGAACATAAAGATCGTCTGTGCGGTGTCGTAGCAGCCGGAAACTCTAGAAAGTACTTGGGAAAGGAATACACCGTCAAACATATCGAAGCTCTTGACAATAAAGAATTCGAAAAGCTGTATCATCTGTACGAAACTAAATTTGGAAATGAAATTGTTCAAACCGTTGGTAAATATACTTTAAGTCTATTTTCGAGAGTGTTAGCTGTGGTTACACCCGTACAAGTTTTAGGATATAACGTCACTATAGATTCTGAAGAAGAACTCACCAACGACTTGAGTTCTGATCCTATTATAAGCGCGAGTATGGCTGGTATGTTGAGCGACGTTTGTTACAAGTACGGAACTTTAATATCACCCCTAGTTGCTACGATAATCACAACAAAACATTTAAAATTTAACAAACCTAATATAATAAATGGAAGATCAGAAAGTAGCGACAGCAACACCTGCAGCTCAACCAGCAGAGACAGAGACACCCCAACCGATAAAAACAACGTCATCACCGACGGTAACGAGAGTGACTAAGACTAAAAATCCTAAACGAATACAGCAGGGTAAAGCCTTAGCCGAGCATAATAGACAGATGAAATTAAAATTAGCAAAAATGGTGGCATCAGACGAAGCTACGAGCTCACCAGACTACAACTCTTGGGTTATGTGGGGTGCTATAGCGTCGATAATAGGATTTATGTTGCTGATATTAAAAAGCAAGGCAACTGCGCCTGTAGTACAGCCAGTGCCGGTAGTAACGCAACCCACTACACCCAGCGCACCCAAAACTCTAGACATGGAATAAAAACAACAATTTTTAAAATATTATATTAAAAACAATGAGTAACTTTGACACCAACGGAATAGCAAATACGATTTATCACGGAGCCGTCATATCGGGTCTTTCGATGGGATACGTCATGATAGGAAATAAACTACTCAAAATGAAAGCGCCAGATTTAAACAAACTAAGCGTAGAAGATGCTGGTAAATTGACGGGTATTATAAGTGGAGCTCTGGCCACGCAAAATTGGTTGGTGGCCCAGGGTATACTACCGGGCAGTATAATGAAAACGGCATAATTTAAATAGGTTTATTAAATAAATGGCTGAGGGAGGATTTGACTTTGACCCCGTTGATGATTACGATGAAGATGATTACGACGATGATGATGTAGCAGAGACCAATCTGGACGACGACTTTGATACTCCTGCACCACGTACCGACATAGATGACGTTTTAGATACGGAAGAAGCATGGTCACTAATGTGCGCGTTGATGAGTTTTACGATACTTATAACATATACAATAAACCAATATCTCCGAGATACGAAAAATTTATTCTCAACACAGAAGGTTTATTTTATGACACTGGTAAAGGCTTACTAAGGTTAACGGATCAAAGAAACCCAAACAGATTTTTGAATCTGAGGACTATAGAGATACATGTAAGAAAGATGAATTTAGCCGGTAGAGATTTTATTAGAAACAAATTAGGTTTTACGCATTACTCACGTAAGTCACTCAGTGACGATCAAAGTCAACAACTGCAATCGATACAACCCGAGAGTATCCCCATGACAGAACTACCCAGAGTCACCGATGAGGTAACCGAGTTATAGACGATTTAGAACAAGACACTGGCGCTCAAACAGAATGATTGAATTACAGAGAACTCCAGGGATTAGATAAAAGTCTTCAGACGTTGAGAGGCAACCTAGAACTTAATTTAGCGCGTCTCACAGAACTGGACCGAGAGATTGCAGCCACGAGACAAGAACTCGACGAATCTCACAGCGAGGAGGGTCGACGAGACTTGTCTGATAAATTGAGTGACTTGAACGTTGAAAGATCCGCCAGATTAGAAGCCGCAAAAGCCAACGAACGAGGGCTCAAAAGTCAGATCGCTAGAATCAAAGAAACGATTAATAAAATATTAGGCGACGACACGACTCTGGCAGAAAAGATTAGAACTCTGTTCAGAGAACAAGGTGTGACCGTAGTGAGTATTTTAGCCGCTTTTAGTTTAGCCATCAGCACGATAGTGAGTAGCATCGTCGCTAGCGTGAGAGGTGTGGGTGCCCCAACCGCGCCATCGCCAACACCTACACCAACACCAAAAGGCGGTATCAAAGAGTGGATTTCAAAATAACTCGCTAATTTTGCATTTGCTCTTAAAAAAACTCGGAGTGAGCGCGTTGGGTGCTCTGCCGGGTATCATAGGCAGCGTACTCAGTTGGATATTTAACGCGCTCAGTAAGTCCGTATCGTGGTTGGCCGAACACGTGTGGGCTTTGTTTTTGGGTGTGGGAGCCTTGGTGTTTGCGTACCTGCAAAAACGATGGTAGTAATAAATGTAATTAAGTTAACACAAAACAACAACAGAAAATAAAGCCTTACCAGCACAAAGTTGGTAAGGCTTTATTTTTGTGTGATATTAGAGTGTGACTTATTGCGTTGCCTCGTAAGCTAAAATACCCATGCCAACGATAGCTAACATTCCTACCGTCAACGATAATTTTTCGTCTTGGTGAGTTTGTAGTTTCGTGGGTTTTCGGGTTAAAACTGTAGGTGCTGGTGTTGGTGATACAACATCGTTTGTAATAGGCTCTGGGGGTGTAGGTGCTGGTGTAGGTGCTGGTGCTGGTGAGGGTGTAGGTGGCGCGACGTAATCGGTGTCATCAAAAGAGTCGTCCGGTTGAGGTTGTGAGTTTAAATCTAACACCAAACCAGTTTTCATACTCTGGGTAGCGATTTGAAGATTGTTGTTATAGCCGTCGTGCGTTCCAATCCTCAAGTTCATATCTGATGGAATTAAATACAACCCCGGTTTCACGACAAAATTTAAAGGTGTTCTGGCGTACTGCAAAGAGTCTTGAAATTGATTGATACTCGTTTCCATGTCGTCTACTGCATTGATGATATCTTCAACGATGACGTTAAATTGTCTCTGAGCGTCTAATCCGGTGCCCGGTGATAATACGCTCGTTTTTGTTTGAGCCTGCGCACCTAGTAAAGCGTATACGTAAGATCTGATCGATTCGTTGATCTTTATGATTCCCGCGGGGGTAAACGAACTCGTGTTGGGTATAAAATCTAACCAAGCCTTTTGTACCGATTCATTTTGTTCGATAAAGGCTACGGTGTAATCGCTGTAACGACCCGATCCCTTGGGTGGATCGTCCAAACCAAACCCCATTTTAGTTCCACCCATCATATTTTTACGATACTGACTATACTCGAGATTAAGGTCGGTCGTATCATAATCGTTTCCGGGTACGGGTACGTAAGACGTGTCCCAGTAATAAGCTATACCTAAACCGTTAGAATTTGTGTCTCTCGTCTGTTTAAAAGACTTGTTTTGATCTATTCCAAACAACAAACAGGTATCGGTAAAAGCTCTGAGATTATAACTGTTGTCTAGAGCGTTAAATGCGTCATCTCCCGGTAAAGGAGTGGCAAGGTCGTACAGGATCTTTCTAACCGTAAAATATAAATGAAAGTTAAAGATGGCCCAAACGTAACGGTTGCTCGAGTTTAAAAGATCGAATCCAACACCGCAGCCCGTAGTAGCGCAGTAGATCGCAAAATTTAACTGAATTTGATAAAACGTCATGGGGTGTGATTTCCAACGATCTACATCCTCATCCGTTTTGATGCGAGGCAATTTATAGTCTGAGGTTAAGTCGGGGAACAAGGTTAAAAACCCGCTGGTATTATTAACTATGACCTCAAGTTCACTGGGTTTACTGCTGTTTAAAAACTTTGCTTGACTCATTATTTTAGTTTAAGTTTTAATATAAAAAGACTCTAAAATAAATGCATTCATTTCACTTGTTTCAAAATGAGCAGACGTTTAAATTAGAAGACGTTGTAGATAATCTAAACGGTCAAAAATCTGTACGCGTAAAAAGGGTGATATTTAACCCCGGCTATTTTAATATTTCCAGCGCCACGGAGATTGATTGGTTTACGCAAATAGATGGGAGACCCGCGTTTACCACAGATAAACCTCCCCTCATACCCGCGGAGTTTCTTTCAAATGTACACATACACATAACAACGCCGGATAGAGATTTTATAGAGCGATTGTTACCCGATATACCATACCACTATTTTAGTTAACGATGAAAATGTTGTACAAAAAACTATAAACGATCTTATAAAAGCGTACGAAGACGATAGACTAGAATCCGTTTTAGAATCAAACAAAAGAAAAAGAGCTATTATAGCTGAACGGCGAGGGTTGATTTTAGCCGCCATGAATTCAGAAATACCAAAAACTGAATTAGAACTTAATACGCTTCAATCTTTAGTAAGAATATTATTTGTTAGAGAAAGAAAAATCTTTGAAGGTGAGGAATTGGCTTTAAAGTTTATTGAAGGAGAAATGGGTTCGAGCGAGTTGAGCGAGTTGAGAGATAGTAGAGAAGCAGGGGTGATTATAAGAGGAAGTCTTATCGTCACGGGTGATGATTTCGATTTTATTCCTCCGTGTCATTTAGAGCCGTTGCCACTCGGAGTCACCGGTTCGGTCATCATACCGCCGGGGTGGTACGACGTCGATTGGTTCGATTTCATTTTAAATTCTATACCCGGGGTAAGTTTTCGAATATTTAGAGAATCTAAAAAGGTGACTTTGGTGATAACCGACGTAAATCTCAAATTGCGCTTGAACAGAGAAGTATCTCGATTACTCAATTTACCCAAAGGAAGACTGGTACCCAAAGTGGTGTACACGGGGTATTACGACGTTAATCCGTTTAAATTTTTGTTTATTCGCTGCCCGCAATTAAGTACGAGTGAAAACTTTTTTAATGGTCGTCCTTCTGACATCTTAAAAATCGTACCCGTGGCTACGCGCAAAGCCGATATTGATAGAGCCGAGGGATTCAAAAATCTTAAAAACGGTATAATCGACAAACTGACATTTTCTATCAGCGGTGAAAAAGGACAGGTATTCAACAATAAGGGTGAGGGTATCATTATCGAGTTGGAGATCTTTTAATTTTAAAATCTTTTTATATTAAAAACATGAGTGTAGATGGTAAGGCGTTATACCCCGATATTTCTGGAGATGTACTCCAATTAAATAGTAACGAAGAAACAAAAGTGTACAGACTTAAAAAGATTGAAGAGATTCGATCTTTAATCTTAAAAGAGAGAGACCACCGAGAGCGCACTTATAAAAAAATAAAGAGAGTGATCGACACTATTAATTACGTAGAGATAGGATTAGAAGGATTGGGGGCTATAGCGGGGGCTGTCAGTATTCCCGCTCTCTTGGGTGTTATATCAGCCCCCGTTGGATTGGTGCTAGAAGGAACGTTTATAGGCGCTTTTGGTGTAGATATTCTGCTTAGAATCACGTCTAAGCGATTATCCACCAAGCTGAAAAAGCACGACCAGATTAAAATATTAGCAGACTCCAAACTTAACACGATTGAAGAATACGTGTCTCAAGCCATCAACGACGGAGATATATCGCACGAAGAGTTCTTATTGATTATGAGAGAGCTCGCAAAATTTAACGAGCTTAAGCAAAAAATTAGGATAAAGACAAGCACAAAGCTTCAAAAAATAAAAAGCGATTTAGACTTTGAAAAAGAAGTTAAAAAACGGGTAGACGAACGGCTGGCAAAGGAAAAAAAATCTCTTATCGAAAACCTTACAAGTTTGAATTCTCAATAAGTAAACATTATGAAGGCGATCCACCGAGTTATACCTTTCCTCTTAGAGTGTCACCCTCAGCCCCACCTTTATTGTAGCGATCATCTGAACGTTTATCACTCAACCTTACACAAAGCATTGACGTATAGCTATCCGTCTCTAAGAAGCGTTTATCCATGGTTGCTGGTTAATATTCTCAAAAGAATTTTTTTAGAGGCGCTGTTTATAAGTGGGGGATCGGGGGATTTTGATCCGATACCCGACGTTAGATTTTTTAAAAATTTGCCTCGGGGGATTTTGATCAGATTTTTTTTTTAAATTGGGATCGGGGGATTTTGATCTGATTTTTTTAAAAATTGGGATCGGGGGATTTTTGATCAGATTTTTAAAAAATTGGGATCGGGGGATTTTTGATCAGATTTTTAAAAAATTGGGATCGGGGGATTTTGATCAGATTTTTAAAAAATTGGGATGGGGGATTTTGATCAGATTTTTTTTAAAAATTGGGATCGGGGGATTTTGATCAGATTTTTTTCTAAATTTGCCTCGGGGGATTTTGATCAGATTTTTTTCTAAAATTTGCCTCGGGGGATTTTGATCAGATTTTTAAAAAAATTGCCTCGGGGGATTTTGAGAAACGAGAGCGACGTGTTCAGGCTTGCCACAGATTTTCCATTTTGATCTGGTACCCCCACTATCCCTACTACTAAAGCAAATAAAGTTACACTGACTTTCTTGAGGTTTTGGGTTCAAAAATGCTATAAAAACCAAGAAAAACAATCATTTTCCTGTAGTCTGGTTCCCTGACTCCATATAAGAAGAAACAGATCAGTTTACATACATTGGGGAATTGTAAGGTCAGGGAACCAGTCTAGCTGGCTTGTACTCGTTCATAGGTGTGTAATCGATTGCAAACAAGTGCGATGGTCAATTTGGGCCAGTATTTGAAAAAAAAGGCCAGTGTTTTCCAACGCTGGTCGGCCAACCAGCGTTGGAAGTTGATACAAAAATACCACTTTTCTTGAAAATGACAGTATACCAGGTGCCATGATTTTACAGGATGCAATTACACTGTCATTCACTAACAGTCCAGCAAGGTATTTCAAAATGATTTGGTAAGTTTTATTTTTTGATGTTTGCAAATGTTGTATTTTCCCTTTAATGTATACATATTTTGTTTGTTTGTCCCCTTTTATGGATTATAATCGGCTGTTATTAAATGAGTCTCCTTACTGTATATGTTGGTGCGATCTGTCGATCTCTCTTTAATTTTAAATCGGGAACCCTGACTTTTTGAAATGCTTGGCATGTGTTTGAATTTGAATTCTCCAGACCAAAACACTGTTGCTATACCATGCGATTCGGTTAACAGTCTCACACTGATCCCCTGTGCTGATCACTCTCAAGTGTACACTAGTTACATGTGTAACAGTCTCATTGAAAGTGTGCACTTTCCAATGGAGCCAGTGTGGGAAACCACGGTCCATTGAGCATCAAAGGAAAGAGCACACTTGGGAGTGATCAGCACAGCGGTCACATTGGGTGAGAATGGCACAAAGACACCAGACCACTTCAGAGATGGGCGGTTGCTAGTGTTAGGTTTGCACTGGATCATGTGATTTAATAGAGTGTCTTGGTTTGGAGAATGAAAATTCAAAAATATGCCAAGCATTTGACTTGAGGAAGTTAGGGTTCCCGATTTCATTCAAATTTAATTCGCAAAAGGCTAATTCTATGGTTCTTGTTTCACGACTGAGGAAAAAAAAACAAGCGCCGACGGTGTCTGGAACTCCGTAGGCCTACCAAGAAATAAAATGGGAAAAATGATAATCTGTGGAATTTACGTGGTCAAAAAATCAAAGCAAGCATTTCCATTACCGTTTCCCCATTACCGTCCGACCTTAAATGAAAAAAAAGGAACTTAATAACGCCGTGGGTAGAAATCGCTTGTGGATGATGTGAAAGTGTCGCCTCGAAGAAATATTGTTTGCACTACAAGCATTATTACAAGGCCTATAGCGTTAATGTGAACATTCATCAAGCCATACGCTGGAGCAGCGGTGGGGGCAGGACTATTAATTCCTTCGCCGCTATTTGCTTTAACGTTAACCCCTCGATGAGGAAATATTCTTTAGGTCCCTCCCCCCCCCCCCCGGCGGAATCAATTATGCCTGTTTTAGTGATTTAATTCCGGTTCATCATGTTGAACTTCTTTATTCACGACTGATGCCAGCAAAGAAAATAATGTACTCTGTTCTATATACCTTACAATGAAAGAACAAACTATATGCATTTACATTTTATTACCAGACATCAGAACTGTTTAAGACACTTGAACTGTGTAATAATCTGTATAAACTGAAGGGGATTTGGGAGACGGTCTTCTTTTTGTCTTTCAGCAAAGTCTCCAAAATGACCCTCATACAGTTTGAAAACATTAGGGCGACAAAATATAGAGCACAAAATTGTTATATTCTTTAAAAATATGGCTTAGGGCGAATATGACCAATAATATCGATATTTATTCTAAATAAATTGACTGTAGAATGTGTGTGTCAAGCCTGTTTGAAGATAAGTATGTCCCATATGCCACTCGGTATTCAGCCTTGTGGCATACGAGATTCAGACAAAATACAACATGCTGGATTCCACTAGCGCTCTTGCTAATATTGTACCCGGCCAATTTGAGACTATAGTCCTCAAATATGTGACTGTTGTACTGTATTCACATAAAAAAACTGTCCACTCGTTTCTGAACAAGGCGCTGCCATTTCACTCGCTCATTCATTACTTTATTGCGGACGGCCTCCCACGAGCACATCATATGGTGAGTTCGCAGAAATGTTTCAACTTCCCGTCTCCCTGCATAAAAAGTAAGTATGTAAGTTTCAAAATGAAAGACCACATCAACATTGACAACACTTTTTGAATAATTTAAGGATAACAAAAATCTACGAAGTCAGCTAGTTAGCTTGTGGTTTTAAAGGGGTTGGACATGCCTATTCAGAAAGATATGCCCAAAACCCTAGAAGCTTTGTGGATATAACACCAAAGATAGCAGGAAATCTAATGCCAGTTAATATAGCGATAATATTAGTGTTGTGAGTGATCTCGCTGAAGATAGCTCAATAATTGAAATTACTGCCATACAATTATTAAACTCCAAAGAATACACAAACTGTGATCCTGTTCTTAATCACAAATGGAGCCCACTGATATTTGGAGAAAAACAAAACTAATTTGAACCAGTTTGTATTAACAAGGTCTAACTATTTGTATACACAGGCACGGCCGACTGGTTAAAACTTCAAGTTGGCCTTGACTCCGGGTGATGTCTATGCATGCTAACGCCCAATTTGTTTTGCAAAAATACACAATGTTTGAGAAGTCTGTGAAGGCAAAACGTGTGTTGAGCTTGCACTAGGCAACATAGAATAATATATATTATTAGTTGTCCCACGAGTGCGAGTGGGTACACGGAAAAATGTGGTGCATTTGCGTCCTACATACCACGAGCCTGAAGGCCGAGTTGTATGTGGGATGCAGACGCACTACATTATTTTGTGTTCCTCAAGCATGATTGGGACAACGAATTTATCTTCCATCAAACTTGATGCACAGTAAAGATACATGGAGTACGCACGCTGTACACGATCTTTTCAGCGGTTATCCTACATGTGCGTGTTGTATGAAATGGCACTCGCAATTTAAAATAGCACAATACGCGGAGTGCGCTATGGACCGAGGACGTGGTATATGGTTATATGTATCATGGCTTGTTGCCACGTATCGACCAAACAGGGTCGAGGATTCAAGTTTGCTTGAAGATAAATATAAGCGATAATGGCACCTTTGGGGGACAATTCGCAGTTACAAAAGTACATTAAGGAGACACTACACATATATGGCTAGAAGTGCCGATTGGGGGAAAATGATTCCATCGTTCTCGGCGAAAATGGACGTTAGGGGGAAAAGTGCATTTCGCCATAACGTACCAACTACCTTGAATCGGCATATTTTTACAGTCGCAAATATTTTTAAATGATTCTCTGGGGTCTAATTAGAAGATATAGTTCACTTTTGGAAAGATATAGTTGGGTTGGGTTAGGTTACAGCATTCTCCATGGTTACAGTAAAAAGAAGTTTGTGCACAAGTCTATGGCGTTTCCCCCTAACAGTACATCTAGTGGAGTATATATATGTTGCATAAATATATCAAATGTCCCCACAAGGTGACTTGACCAACTCAAACGCGTCTCCCAAAGGTACCCTAAAAAATAAAAGACAAGATAGAAATTTTACCTTTTTTGATAATTGTAATTTTTAGCCTCCCAAAACTGGCACGAACTGGTTAAAAATTACATTGCTTTAAAGAAAGGTAAAAATATACTGACCTGGGATGGACCAGGAGGAATTTCCTTTGATAATATCATTGAAATGCCTGGCAATCAAAGCTGCATTATCCTTGCTCCATCTTGTGTAGTTCCGAGCTGCAATAAAAGGGATCCATATAACAGATGACAAAAAGTGGTGGAAATCCTTATACCGGTATTAATCTGGTTTTTGGGTGTCGAAACACCAAACATTTTTATTCTTCAAATGCTTGACCATAACAGTTTTTATTATATGCTGCAATCACAGACTGATTTTTCGTCAAAATTATATCAGACCGAGGATACAACATAGTTTTAACATTTCAGCAGAAAAGCATCTGGAACATAATATATGTATATAAAATGTCTCCACAAGGTGACTTGACCAACGCCAATACGTCTCCCAAAGGTACCCTAAAAATAAGTGTATGGAGGAGCCTAATCATTATGTAGGCATTATTGTGATAGCCTTATTAGCTAAGGCTGATTTCCTGTTGACCAGTGGAGTTACTTTTTGCTTGTGAAATTGCTTGTGAAATTGCTTGTGTTTCAATGCTTGGTCCTGTCATGATATACACAGGGTGCGGGCCGTTATATAGCAAAGGAATATGACTTATTTATCAGACTTGGCGAATCAATGCACAGTCGCATATAATTTTTTTAACGACTGATCACAAAAAGACATGCAATGTACATGTAGTTACCAAGGTAGCACAGACTAAGTATACCTAGAGGTCATAGAGGATACCTACATTCGAACCCAAATAATAAGAGCACTGTTAATGCTCCGCCCTGTTACCAGGAAGATTTGAGGTCCCAAATCTTTGTTTTCCAACTCTTACAACATGGTACATGTAATTTGACAAGTCCCAAAGACATTATTATAAAGTTGCTCGAATTAAACATTTTAGCAGAAAAAAACCATCGTGAATGTACAATTTGGAAAGTATGTCACCGCTGAAAGCTTGAACAGTGGAAGCTATAAGGGCTGCCTGTATATAACAGCATATCCCAACATAGGGGAGATCCAGGAGAGTTGAGCCACAAGGAGAGTTGAGCCACCCCCTAAAATTCCCACTTGCACTAGAGTGATAATGCCCCAACGCCCTCTGTTGGTAGAGTGAAACATAACTTTCCTTTTAGTTAAAGCAGGCAGATGCATAGCAGCTCCATAGAGACGAGGTGAACAAAAAACGATAAATTGCACTAAAAAGCAGACTTTTGAGTTACAGGTAAGATCCTTTCCATTACTCACATGTTAGCAACTACTTTCATAGCAATGTTTGCAATATATAGCCTATACATTGTAGTTTTATTATGGCGATTTGATTGAATTTAATCCAACCGTTATATTGGCAATTTAGTCACATGTCAAAATGGCCGACCTAAGGAGAGTTGAGCCACTGACCATGAGGAGATTTGATCCATGGCTCAACTCTCCTCCGGTGGGTGGCTCAACTCTCCTGGTTCCAATTAAACTAATGATTGCTTATGATTGATATTTCTAGACCACAATGCCGCAGGAATACAAGAGGAAAACACACCGTGGGAGTGATGCAGTATCGCTTCAACGCGCAGCACAAGCGGTCCAAGAGGGGAACAGTGTGCGAAATGCCGCACGAACATTCGACATAGATCGTATGACACTGAAGCGATACATAGACAAGCAGAGAGAAGATCCTCAGGGAGTAAGTGGATACAAGAACTGTAAACTCCAGAACATGATATTTCGTCCAGAGATGGAAAACGAGTTAGCACAGCACATCAAAGATTTGGCAGCAAGTTACCATGGGCTATCGAAAGAGAAGTGTCGCAGCTTAGCCTATGAATTTGCCTTGGGAAACGAAATTGAAGTCCCTGAAAACTGGCGTGCCACAAAAAAAGCAGGTGAAGCTTTCTGGTTGGGACTGAAAACACGCCACAACCTTGCCATTCGTAGCCCAGAGGCTACTTCATTAGCAAGCGCAACCGCGTTGAATCGTCATACCGTAGGTCAATTTTATGACAACGAAGGTCATGGATCAACAAAACTTCCAGGCACAGGACATATACAATATTGACGAAACTGGATGCACAACAGTTCAAAAGCCTGGGAGTATTGTCGCTGAGAGGGGGATCAAACAAGTAGGCTCCGTCACTTCAGCTGAAAGAGGTGAATTAGTGACAGTTGTTAATGCCATCAGCGCTAGTGGTACAGTGCTTCCATCATTGTTTATCTTCCCACGAGTCAACTACCGCGAGCACTTCATACGCGGGGCACCTGTAGGTTCCATTGGAGCAGCCACCAGATCAGGATGGATCAATGAACAAACTTTCGTGCAGTACCTGGATCATTTCGTGCACCATACACGCTGCACTCCAGACCGGAAGGTTTTGCTCATCATGGATAATCATGAGGCACACATATCTCTAGCAGCATTGGACAAGGCAAAGGCAAGTGGGGTTGTTCTGTTAACAATTCCCCCACACACGTCCCACAAGCTCCAACCCTTAGACAAAGCGGTGTACAGTCTGTACAAGAGAGCATACGCACGTGCAATGGATGCATGGATGAGTTCCAATCCTGGCAAAACTGTTTCCATCTACGATGTCCCTTCACTTGTGAATGAGGCCCACATCTCCGCGTGTGTTCCACGCAATATCCTGGCAGGTTTTCAAAGCACAGGAATTCTGCCTTTCAACAGTGACATATTCTCAGATGCCGACTACGCTCCAACAAATGTCACAGACAGAGAACACGATGCCCCCGCAGCCGGCCCAGCAAGGAACCCCGATGCAGCCACAGCAGGCCCAGCAAGGAACCCGGATGCACCCACAGCAGGCCCAGCAAGGAACCCCGATGCACCCACAGCAGGCCCAGCAAGGAACCCGGATGCACCCACAGCAGGCCCAGCAAGGAACCCCGTCGCACCCACAGCAAGCCCAGCAAGGAACCTCGACGCACCCACAGCAGGCCCAGCAAGGAACCCGGATGCACCCACAGCAGGCCCAGCAAGGAACCCCGACGCACCCACAGCAGGCCCAGCAAGGAACCCCGACGCACCCACAGCAGGCCCAGCAAGGAACCCCGACGCACCCACAGCAGGCCCAGCAAGGAACCCCGACGCACCCACAGCAGGCCCAGCAAGGAACCCGGATGCACCCACAGCAGGCCCAGCAAGGAACCCCGTCGCACCCACAGCAAGCCCAGCAAGGAACCTCGACGCACCCACAGCAGGCCCAGCAAGGAACCCGGATGCACCCACAGCAGGCCCAGCAAGGAACCCCGACGCACCCACAGCAGGCCCAAGCAAGGAACCTCGACGCACCCACAGCAGGCCCGGCAAGGAACCCTGATGCACCCACTGCCGACAGGGAGGTGTATGGCACCAACTTCGCAGGTCCTCCATCCACATATGTGTCACCCAGGGATATACAACCCCTCCCAAAGGCCGGGCCTCGGAAAAGAAAAGCTTCTAACAGAAAGAAAGGTAGCACCAAAATGTTGACTGACACACCAGTCAGAGATGAAATTGCAGCGGCAAATGAAGCCAGAAAGAAAAATAAACCAGCTAAGAAAGTTCATCCCCCCGCAAAGAAATCTTTATTCACAAAGTCACAAAGCAAAATCAAGCGCAAAATGTTGCCTTCTGAGAGCTCTTCTTCCAGCGAAAGTGACACAGCAATGAAGATAGACTCTGATGACTCTGATGATTCTGAAGAGGAAGATCAGAGTATCATTGAAGGCGATTTTGTCATAGTCAAAGTCCATGGGAAATCGAGAAGCAATCATTACATTGCCAGAGTTGATGCCTTTAATGGTAATGAATTTGAGGGAGTTTTTCTTCGTCGGGTGTTGAGCCTGAATGACCGGGCTACGTTTGTTGTGAATACCGAGGATGAAGCACTGTGGTTGCGGGAAGATATAGCAAAGAAATTGCCAACACCCGCCATTATCGGGACTTCCCGTCGCACACAATTTCAGTTTCGTTGTATTCTCGATGAATGGAGCCTCTAATTGAGGTGTAAACTGTTACTTTTGTTTTTGCATTGTGTAAAAGTTTGGACTCAAGTCAAGTGTTGACAGTTGTTTATTATGCGGTTTCGTACTGATATCCTGCCTACATCATTGACAGACAGAAGGCCTAATTTTTTAGGATAATGTGTTGTCTATCGATTAGAGTTTAAAAATGTTATCAGTATTCTTTGTTACTAAAATGTATGCTACATCTAAACATCATCTTCAATCATAGGAACTTAAAGCGCCCAGAAAACATGATTCCACAGACACACATAAAGACATTTGGCATTAGGGAAAATATAGTTGTCTACTAATATGCTTCCTAGCTGCGCTACTGACAGCAGGAGCTTGAAGAGTTTCACTTATTTTGTATGAAGATTGATAGTTGTTATTGTCTTTTCTCATGGCTAATTGGCCATTTGTGTTTAGCTATCGTTTACAGGAATAAAGTGCCACTAAATATCTTCTTGGCTATAGCAAAAAAAGAAGCTTGTTTACATGAATAATAATTTCTCAAAGAAGTGATTGTTAAGGTACCTGTATGATCTTCACTATTGTAATTTCTTGCACGCTAGAATCCAAGCTACCCATTAACCAGCCATGGACTTGTCAAAGATCTTTAGGATAATAAACGTCCATCCCATATATATTTTACTGTGTGCAAATGTCATTTGAAAACTCTTGACCCTTGACCCACGCATGACTTTCACACCTACAGTTTGCACCAGGCCATTAACAAGCTAAACATGGCTTTGATGTTTACCATTTTCACAGTGGCACAACTCTCCTCAGGGTGACTCAACTCTCCTTAAGGATATGTTCAACTCTCCTCAACTTGCAGGAGACTTGTGCCACTTGACAACTTTTTTTTAATGAAATATTGATGCAATATGCAATCATCTGGAAAAGCATTACCCCTGACCATATTGTAACATAATAGTTGTACTTCATTATGATTATAAACGTTTCCGCCCAACTCACAAATAAAGAGAAATATTGGCAAAAATAGAAAAAATGGCTGAACTCTCCTGGATCTCCCCTACAGGGCGAGTACAGAAACGTATACTGGATTTCAAGGCCAAATATATGCCCTTTTAATCAAGCTGATGGTAATTAGTTGAGATATACATGTGCTTTTTAGTATTTTTTTTTGATACATGTTCTTCTTTATACTCACCCTGCATATAGGCACTTCCAACTAAATGAAACAAAATTGCTCTAAGATTAAGTTACGACTTATTGTACATACCCTTCTTGGCATGACACGAAGCCGCCACTGGTTGTCCCTCCTCCTCGTTATCTCTATCACTCTCACTTTCAGAAGCTGAAATTTAGATTACAAGGTTGTACAGAGAATGTATCCTGATTAATGCTTTTTAAATACATGTACATGTGCATTCTATCCGCTTCTAAATGGTTTATTTACATTGCTGTACTCTCAAAGGCATGCAAACTTTCCTCTGACCAGGAAAATTTATTGAACATTGCCTAAAACACGCTACATGTATACAAGAACTCCTATTCTTGCAAACAAGGCATGCTTGGCAAAGTATGCTTTCATATAGAAACATCAATTAGAAATTAATTTCCGAGGGTGCACGATACCTCCTTCTTTCCACCCAACTAGATGGTCTTCAGGTGTAAATGTACTTTTTAATATTTTTTTTGTATACATGTTCTTCTTTATACTCACCCTGCATATAGGCACTTCCAACTAAATGAAACAAAATTGCTCTAAGATTAAGTTATGACTTATTGTACATACCCTTTTTGGCATGACACGAAGCCGCCACTGGTTGGTTGTCCCTCCTCCTCGTTATCTCTATCGCTCTCACTGTCAGTCTCATCAATAACAGGCGCAAGCCTTTTTCTTTGACCTGAAAAATACAATGAACATTGTATAATTAAATTCTACAACCGACAGATTTGTTAAAGGGCCAAAACTCTCTAAAGTAGGAAAGCCAATGAGACAACTATCAAAGTCTTGGTTTATATTGCTGCTCTTGGGATTATTCTCAATCCAAAATAACTTTAGTGGTGTGAAAGTTACACAATAAAAAGGCATTGTACCAAAGTAGGCCATCCTGTTGCAACATGTTGGCCAATTTTGGACTACGGCTTTGTCATTGTCGTCATCATCATCCCTTTTCAGCTACCAGTCGGCCATTCGCCAGCAGCCCCTCTTCAGCTTCCAGTCAGCCATCAGCCAGCATTCAGTATTCAGCTAATGTGGTACGGCGAACCCGGAGAGGTGTGTGCATTCTACTTCGTGCTTATTAAGTTTGTTTATTTTACCTATATAACACTTGTAGCTTTTATGATGATGATGGTGAAGATGGGGATGCTGCTGGCGAATGGCCGACGGGAAGCTGAAATTTAGATAACAAGTTTTTACAGAGAATGTATCCTGATTAATGCTTGTTAAATACATGTACATGTGCATTCTATCCGCTTCTAATGGTTTATTTACATTGCTTTACTCTCAAAGGCATGCAATCTTTCCTCTGACCAGGAAAATTTATTGAACATTGCTTAAAACACGCTACATGTATACAAGAACTCCTATTCTTGCAAACAAGGCATGCTTGGCAAAGTATGCTTTCATCAAGAAACATCAATTAGAAATTAATTTCCGAGGGTGCACGGTGCCTCCATCTTTCCACCCAACTAGATGGTTTCAGGTGTAAATGTACTTTTTAATTTTTTTTTTGTAAAAATGTTCTTCTTTATACTCACCCTGCATAAAGGCACTTCCAACTAAATGAAACAAAATTGCTCAAAGATTAAGTTACGACTTATTGTACATACCCTTCTTGGCATGACACGAAGCCGCCACTGGTTGGTTGTCCCTCCTCCTCGTTATCTTTATCACTCCCACTGTCAGTCTCATCAATAACAGGCGAAAGCCTTTTTCTTTGACCTGGAAAATACAATGAACATTGTATAATTAAATTCTACAACCGACAGATTTGTTAAAGGGCGAAAACTTTCTAAAATAGGAAAGCCAATGAGACAACTATCAAAGTCTTGGTTTATATTGCTGCTCTTGGGATTATTCTCAATCCAACATAACTTTAGTGGTGTGAAAGTTACTCACAGGAAATCAGCCTTAGCCAAGGCTATCACAATAATGCCTACATAATGATTAGGTTCCTCCATACACTTATTTTTAGGGTACCTTTGGGAGACGTATTGGCGTTGGTCAAGTCACCTTGTGGAGACATTTTATATACATATATTATTGTATGTTCCAGATGTTTTGCAGCTCAACTGTTAAAACTATGTTGTATCCAAACAAGCCACAGTATCATCGAGAACGACAAACCAAATCTAAAGATGAAATGACCATTTGTGGAATAAGCAAAGATTTTTTATTCCAATCTATTCTTCAAGCGTCATAAGAAGCATTGCCAGGGTGATACTGCTTAAGTGGTCTGTGTTGTACCTTTGTGTCCTACCTGCAAGTCAACAAAGATATCTCAGAATAGTGCTAGTTTTAGTCTATGGCATTGTCATTGTCGTCGTCGTCATCATATAGGTAAAACAAACAGAATTAATAAGCATGAAGTAGAATGCACACACCTCTCTGGGTTCGTCGTACCACATTAGCTGAAGACTGAATGCTGGCTAAAGGCCGTCTGGATTCTGAAGACAGACTGCCAGCTGACGGCCAACTGGTAGCTGGAGACCGACTCAAAGCTGAAGACTGATTGCTGGCAGACGGCCAACAGCTTTTCCCTCCACCTTCAAAGTATATGATTTCAGAAGCCCATATTAATCAAGCTGATTAGTTTAGTGGGAATAAGGGGGTATCGTGCACCCTCGGAAATCAATTTCTTATGGATGTCTCTAGATCAGAAAAAATGCATAGAAAACATTTTGCTATGTTAAAAAATCAAAAAATTTCCCACGTATAATTTTTATGCAAATCAGTGCAGATAACTGAAAAAGAAAGGTGGACTCGGCCTCGGCCCTGGACTCGGCCCCTAAAGTACTCGGAGTACTCTGTACTCGGCTTTGAGGACTCGACTCCAACACTGTATATAACAGCATATCCCAACATACAAGGCGAGTACAAAAAAGTATACTGGATTTCACGGCCAAATATATGCCATATTAATCAAGCTGATGGTGTTTAGTTGAGATAAACATGTGCTTTTTAGTATTTTTTTGTATACATGTTCTTCTTTATACTCACCCTGCATATAGGCACTTCCAACTAAATGAAACAAAATTACCCTAAGATTAAGTTACGACTTATTGTACATACCCTTCTTGGCATGACATGAAGCCGCTACTGGTTGTTCCTCCTCCTCGTTATCTCTATCACTCTCACTGTCAGTCTCATCAATAACAGCAAGCCTTTTTGTTTGACCTGGAAAATACAATGAACATTGTATAATTAAATTCCCTGCATATAGGCACTTCCAACTAAATGAAACAAAATTGCTCTAAGATTAAGTTACGACTTATTGTACATACCCTTCTTGGCATGACACGAAGCCGCCACTGGTTGTCCCTCCTCCTCGTTATCTCTATCACTCTCACTTTCAGAAGCTGAAATTTAGATTACAAGGTTGTACAGAGAATGTATCCTGATTAATGCTTTTTAAATACATGTACATGTGCATTCTATCCGCTTCTAAATGGTTTATTTACATTGCTGTACTCTCAAAGGCATGCAAACTTTCCTCTGACCAGGAAAATTTATTGAACATTGCTTAAAACACGCTACATGTATACAAGAACTCCTATTCTTGCAAACAAGGCATGCTTGGCAAAGTATGCTTTCATATAGAAACATCAATTAGAAATTAATTTCCGAGGGTGCACGATACCTCCTTCTTTCCACCCAACTAGATGGTCTTCAGGTGTAAATGTACTTTTTAATATTTTTTTTGTATACATGTTCTTCTTTATACTCACCCTGCATATAGGCACTTCCAACTAAATGAAACAAAATTGCTCTAAGATTAAGTTATGACTTATTGTACATACCCTTCTTGGCTTGACACGAAGCCGCCACTGGTTGGTTGTCCCTCCTCCTCGTTATCTCTATCGCTCTCACTGTCAGTCTCATCAATAACAGGCGCAAGCCTTTTTCTTTGACCTGGAAAATACAATGAACATTGTATAATTAAATTCTACAACCGACAGATTTGTTAAAGGGCGAAAACTTTCTAAAGTAGGAAAGCCAATGAGACAACTATCAAAAGTCTTGGTTTATATTGCTGCTCTTGGGATTATTCTCAATCCAACATATCTTTAGTGGTGTGAAAGTTACACAATTAAAAGGCGTTGTACCAAAGTAGGCCATCCTGTTGCAACATGTTGGCCAATTTTGGACTACGGCTTTGTCATTGTCGTTATCGTCATCATCATCATCATCATCATCATCATCCCCATCTTCACCATCATCATCATAAAAGCTACAAGTGTTATATAGGTAAATAAACAAAATTAATAAGCACGAAGTAGAATGCACACACCTCTCCGGGTTCGCCGTACCACATTAGCTGAAGACTGAATGCTGGTTGATGGCTGACGGGAAGCTGTAGAGGGACTACTGGCAAATGGCCGACTGGTAGCTGAAGAGGGACTGCTGGCGAATGGCGGACTGGAAGCTGTAGAGGGACTGCTGGCCAATGGCCGACTGGAAGCTGAAGAGGGACTGTTTGGTTGATGGCCGACTGGAAGCTGAAGAGGGACTTCTGGCGAATGGCCGACTGGAAGCTGAAGAGGGACTGTTTGGTTGATGGCCGACTGGAAGCTGAAGAGGGACTTCTGGCGAATGGCCGACTGGAAGCTGAAGAGGGACTGCTGGCGAATGGCCTACTGGAAGCTGAAATTTAGATTACAAGGTTGCACAGTGAATGTATCCCGATTAATGCTTTTTAAATACATGTACATGTGCATTCTATCCGCTTCTAATTGTTTATTTACATTATTTCACTTCAAAGGCATGCAATCCTTCCTCTGACCAGGAATATTGATTGAACATTGCTAAAAACATTCTTGCAAACAAGGCATGCTTGGCAAAGTATGCTTTCAGCAAGCACCTAATGGTGCAAAATTTTACTGTTTAGAAATGATGTACCTAGAACTGTGACCAAGCAAAGTAATACATATACATTGTCTCACCTGTGTCAATGTGCGTGAGAATATTCCCGACATGAGTGACTTCCTGGATCGCCAGAGGAGCTTGGTAAATATTCTCGTTGATCTCACCCGAGTGGCCCATATGCTTAAAAAATAGGGCCCTCTTTGCTTCAGGCAACTCAAATGCGGCATACATTGTGCTCACCCTGTGTCGATTTTTAGTGGCATTAATCCGAGACTTGTCTTTGATACCAGCTGCCTTGCATACACTGTCCAGTGCATGCCAGCCTGTGACATGGGTTGAAGAATTTTGTGTGCATGCAAACACGTAAGTGTTGTTATCTGGCACACCAGCCATTTGCCTTACTTCAGGGTCACTCAGATGCATCATTGCTTTGACGGTATCCTTGGGAAACAATACTGGCACTAAGTGATTATTTCCCTTGCCGGTCTGGTATGTAACTTTTAATTCATCTAGCATATCCTTTTGCAGAGGGTCGTCAATTGCGTCAGCCTTCTGCTGGTCTATCCAAACATCAGCCCTGGCTTCTTGCCATTCATCAATTATCAACCTGCAAGGTTCACCACCACGACGCGCGTTGAAGAGTGTCAGCCTGGAAACAGTCAAGTCACGAAGTTTCTTGAAACTGTGAGCATCCAACATAGTATACTGGTCATTAATCATACCATCAACTTCCTCTATAGCATATGTGCGTAATTTCTGCATATCTTCTTCTAGAGGCAATGCATTGGGTCTTCTCAGCTTTACATGCCGATTCTTATTGATGGCATAAATTGCGTCCCCAAAGATGAAGCTGTGGTTCAACTCAAAGACAGCAAGGAACTTGTCAATCTGATCAGCACCTGTATCATCTCCCTCAGCGAGACATGTTGCCTTCGTTACTTTACATGCCAACTTTATGAGATAATAGAGACCACACTTTAAACCGGACTTTAGGCCTCCGCTATTTTCTTCAGCCCTTGTGTACACCGTGATGGCTTCACTGAGAACCTGAAAGTGTAGCCTATCAAACATGACTCCTGCATTTCCTTTCAGGACTCCCTTTCCAAGTACTTCGTGCTGCTGCTGCTTAAATACTTCAAACAGAGAGGCAAGCCTGCGCATGTTAGCCATAACAGATTTCCGAACTTGAGACTTTTTATCCTGTTTGCTCCTTTCTTTTGCCCACAATCTTCTTCCTATGTTAGTAATGACCTCATCACTTCTGCATATTTCACCAATGTCATCACTACGGAATTTTGACAACATTTCCTGGGTAAATTCAGAGACGTCTTCATTGACTTGCACGTCCGACATAAGTAGTGATACAGGTACAGCACAGGCCACTGAAGCAGTATCACCCTGGCAATGCTTCTTATGACGCTTGAAGAATGGTTTGGAATAAAAATCTTTTGCATATTCCACAAATGGTCATTTTGTCTTTAGATTTGGTTTGTCGTTCTCGATGATACTGTGGTTTGCTTTTCTTCATTTGTTCTTTATTGATGTAAAGAATTCTCTCTTTCTTGAAGTTAGCCATGGCAACATATCTTTCTTTTTTTGGTAGCTTTAGAATCTCTTTCACGGCGTCTTCATGCTTGTGCGCTCTTGTGATGTGTCTCGATAGTTTCTCCCCGCAGCTCTTGTGACAGAATGGGCAAATTCTTGAGGGCTTTTGGTATGGTGTTTTCTTAACGCCCTTCTCTGGTGCTCTTGGAGATGGGTCAGATGTCGGTTCAGTTATCTCTTTACCTTCTGTGCTGGTGAGTAGGTGCATGTCACCTTGGCCACTCAACACTGCTTTTTCAAGGAAGGAAGGAAGGTTCACAACCTTCATTTTCAGAAGATTCACTTTCAGTCTCAGGTACATATTCATATGTGGGGTCTAAGGCAGATTCGTCACTTGAATCACAAAGGCTTTCTGATCTATTCAAAAAGCAAAGCTTTGAATACCTTGCATGTTTTTTAGGTGGATGGTGTTTCTTAGTTTGAGATGATGTCTCCTGAGAATCATAGCTGACAGATTCATCATGCTCAATAGGTGTCTGCATTGAGACTTTGTTAGGCATGGGAGGCACAGCTGGAGGCAAGGCTTGAGGTATGTGTAGGTTGATGGATGGAGAAACATCAGGCTGTGCATCAGGGTCTGCAGATTCATCATGATTAATGGTTGTCTGCATTGAGACTGTGTTGGGAGAGTGAGGCAAGGCTTGAGGTACAAGTAGGTTGCTGGATGGAGAAACATCAGGCTGAGCATCAGGGTCAGCTGATTCATCACACTGAATGGGTGTCTTAATTGAGACTGTGTTGGGCAAGGGAGGCAAGGCTTGAGGTAAGGCTTGAGGTACCTGAAGGTTGCTTGATGGAGAGACATCAGGCTGAGCATTAGGGTCTACAGATTCATCACACTGTAGTGTGCATGTGTTGGGAGAGGGAGGCAAGGTTTGAGGCAAAGCTTGAGGCATGGCTGGAGGTACTTGAAGGTTGCTTGATGGAGGGACATCAGGCTGAGCATCACAGTCTTCAAATTCATCATACTGAATGGGTGTCTGCATTAAGACTGTGTTGGGCAAGGTAGGCATGGCTGGAGAAGCATGAGGTTGTGCAGATTCATCATGATAATTGGGTGTCTGTATTAAGACTGTGTTGGGCAAGGTAGGCATGGCTGGAGGCAAGGCTTGAGGTACCTGAAGGTTGCTGGATGGAGAAACATCGGGCTGAGCATCAGGGTCAGCTGTTTCATCACACTGAATGGGTGTCTTAATTGAGACTGTGTTGGGCAAGGGAGACAAGGCTTGAGGTAGCTGAAGGTTGCTTGATAGAGAGACATGAGGCTGAGCATTAGGGTCTACAGATTCATCACACTACAATGTGCATGTGTTGGGAGAGGGAGGCAAGGCTTGAAGCATGGCTGGAGGAAAGGCTTGAGGTACCTGAAGGTTGCTTGATGGAGAGACATCAGGCTGAGCATTAGGGTCTACAGATTCATCACACTGTAGTGTGCATGTGTTGGGAGAGGGAGGCAAGGCTTGAGGCATGGCTGGAGTCACTTGAAGGTTGCTTGATGGAGGGACATCAGGCTGAGCATCACAGTCTTCAAATTCATCATTCTGAATGGGTGTCTGCATTAAGACTGTGTTGGGCAAGGAAGGCATGGCTGGAGGCAAGGCTTGAGGTACCTGAATGTTGCTGGATGGAGAAGCATCAGGTCACTTGAAGGTTGCTTGATGGAGGGACATCAGGCTGAGCATCACAGTCTTCAAATTCATCATTCTGAATGGGTGTCTGCATTAAGACTGTGTTGGGCAAGGTAGGCATGGCTGGAGGCAAGGCTTGAGGTACCTGAATGTTGCTGGATGGAGAAGCATCAGGTTGTGCAGATTCATCATGATGAATGGGTGTCTGTATTAAGACTGTGTTGGGCAAGGTAGGCATGGCTGGAGGCAAGGCTTGAGGTACCTGAAGGTTGCTGGATGGAGAAACATCGGGCTGAGCATCAGGGTCAGCTGATTCATCACACGGAATGGGTGTCTTAATTGAGACTGTGTTGGGCAAGGGAGGCAAGGCTTGAGGCATGGCTGGAGGCAAGGCTTGAGGTAGCTGAAGGTTGCTTGATGGAGAAACATCAGGCTTAGCATTAGGGTCTACAGATTCATCACACTGCAGTGTGCATGTGTTGGGAGAGGGAGGTAAGGCTTGAGGCATGGCTGGAGGCAAGGCTTGAGGTACCTGAAGGTTGCTGGATGGAGAAGCATCATGTTGTGCAGATTCATCATGATGAATGGGTGTCTGTATTAAGACTGTGTTGGGCAAGGAAGGCGTGGCTGGAGGCAAGGCTTGAGGTACCTGAAGGTTGCTGGATGGAGAAGCACCAGGTTGTGCAGATTCATCATGACAAATGGGTGTCTGTATTAAGACTGTGTTGGGCAAGGTAGGCATGGCTGGAGGCAAGGCTTGGTACCTGAAGGTTGCTGGATGGAGAAGCATCAGGTTGTGCAGATTCATCATGATGAATGGGTGTCTGAATTAAGACTGTGTTGGGCAAGGTAGGCATGGCTGGAGGCAAGACTTGAGACATAACTGGCGGCAAGGCTTGAGACATGGCTGGAGGCAAGGCTTGCGGTATGGCTGGAGGAAAGGCTTGAGGTACCTGATGGTTGCTTGATGGAGAAACATCATGCTGAGCATCAAGATCTGCAGATTCATTACACTGAATGGTCGTTTTTATTGAAACTGTGTTAGGCAACGCAGGCATGACTTGCGGCAAGGCTTCAGGCACGTGAACGGTGCTTTATGGAGGGACATCAGGCTGAGCATCAGGGTCTGCAGATTCATTATGCTGAATGGGTGTCTGCATTGAGACTGTGTTGGGAGAGGGAGGCAAGGCTGGAGGCAATGCGTGAGGTACATGTAGGTTGCTGGATGGAGAAACATCTGTCTGCCGTATTGTAGCATTTGGTGTGATAGTGTTCAATGGCTGATGTAGAAAATCAAAACAAACATGCACCCAATCAATTTGTTATCCGTAATATAATAAAAGAGAACAATTAGAGAATCCTCGCATAACATCATTTGTGTGCGCTGGTTCATTTAAGTTTAAATAATAATTTTAATTGAATTCTGAGCAGTAAAAAAAAATGTATCCAATTTCTGTCATGGGCATATTTGAAGAGTAATTCCTACAAAAAAATTGCTAAAAATAAAAGTAATCACTCAAAATACTAACCATTTGTTTCCATGGAAGCTGTGACTCCTGCAATCCATAATCATACTGTTGCTCACTGCCAACTGGTATGGTGTCCAAGGCAAATAGGCATAAGAAGGGAACATCTTTTACACACACCACCTTCATGCCACATTTGCGCTCATGCGGCTCCCCATGGTTAACCAGTCTCCCATAGGATGGTCCAGTTATGGGTTCCTCTGTAGCATCATAACTACACATAAAAATTGTACGAATTTCGTTACAGTTTTCTATAGATGAATCCCACATTGACAAAAATTATTCGCTCTGGGTTAGTGTACAATTAAATACGGGAAATTTCTTTGATTTTTGCAAAGCTGGATTAGCCACAGACACGAGGCTTTCATCGGCGAGGCTTTCATCGGAGGCTGCCATTTCGGATTACTGCTTTGGTTCCAGTACTAAGCATGCGTACGCGCCCAGGTACACGATTCGAAACAACAGAACGGTTGATGCCGGTAAACTGATCTAACTAAACGTATGCAAACACGTACCCATTCAGATGCGAAACCTCCCTATTAACCCCATAAAAACATACGGCTCCAAGGGCCTCACAAAATACACTAAGATACACAGGCCATAAAAATTCAAAGAACCCAGACTAATTTCATGTGTACAATTTGTTTTGCAGACATACTGCAAAATGTTTTGCCTCACTTTCAAACCCAGTGCACAGACCAGGTACTGTTAAATAAATCTGAAGTTGTGGAAAAAGTAGTCTCACTTACATTAAACAAGATAGTTACAATACCGGTATTGCGTAACAGAGTCAGGCAAGTGGCTGCCTTTTCGTGGCACAAGGTGTGCAAACAAAATCAAGCTTTTGGTTTAATAAACAATTTGTCAAAGTGACTCACCAACTGGTTTCTCCCTTGAACGAGAAGAAATAACGGAATACACTAGATTGCTCATCATCCTCTTCCAGAGCTTCCGCCACTTCGGACGTTAACAATATTCCCATATATTGTAGGAAGAATTCACCTCTTTGAAATTCCTTCGTAGTCACTATTCCTCTTCCTAGAATTAAAAAGTATATGTATATTAACACCAGAACCAAATTTCGCAATGCAGGAGACATATTGCACATACTTAGGGAGTGATCAAAGGGGTGCCAGGGAAGGGGATAGGCCCAACCACGACTCTTCTGGCACCATTTAAGAATCTACATCAGCCAAAATCGCATGTTGGTTCATAAACATGAAGGTACCATAATGACCAAATATATATATTTTCAAGCAGAAAATGACTTGTACAGCAACATGTACATGTACAGTGAATCAATCAGTGTGAATGTTCATTTGTACACTTATTCAAATACACCATATGAATTTAGGTAACAAACAAAATATGTACTCTTATTGGAAAGATTTCCATATACGAAGTTCACTAATTTCCCTCTGTATTGACTAACAAGCCCCCAGATAGCAATTTCATGTCATCAAAGTCAATTTGAGCAGTGAGAAAATAGAAGCATTTTCTTAGAAAACACTTCGAATTTTTCAGTTCTATCTCATAGGGTTTGAAAAAAAAGGGTGTTGAGTGAACTTCGTATATGGAAATCTTTCCCTCTTATTGAATAACTGTTGACAATTAAAGGGTACTTTACCTTTTGGAGGGATTTCTTTCACAGCAAATCCTGGTTTGTCTTGAAGTTTGTTGATGTACATCTCAGCCTCTTTTTTAGGCTTCATGCGCTTCTTTCTTTGTCGATTCATTCTACCTAAACACAACAGAAAACAATACTTTAGCCACAAATCAACATTTGTGTGATGAACATAATTTACATGCCATTTCAGAAAGAATTTCCTTTTTTTGGTAAATCAACTTTTCTACAACAGTCTAAACATGTGGCACAATGTTCACAGGAATATCCATGAACAATTTGTCAGAAATTTGGCCCAAGGCTGGTAACATGCAAACAGATTTACGGTACAGCAGTGTTCTCCAACCTGTAAAACAAACCTGGCGCCCCGCGGCGCCTGCCATGCTTTTAAAGTGGTCCAGACTTTACCTTTTTTTAGGCGCAATCCAGCATCATTTTGCCCCCCGGTTTTCAATGAATGTTGTTCGTACCATCTCAGTTATCCCTCCCACCTTCCCTGTGTCCTCTTACCTCCTATTTCCCGAGATTTCCAACAATATTTGTGCCGTAATAACGACGTGTACAAAATGTTTCACTTGTCGCCATCTTCAAAATGAACTCAGTATTATGACGTTATCGGGGAGTCACGTGGCCATATCATGTACTCCTAGACACTATGGGGCCCCCTTACAAAAATGTTCTATAAAATTCTTTAGAAAGTTTTATACAGTTCTATAGAACTCTACAGGCTCGCCAATTCTCTAAAGAATTTCTATAGAGGGAGTCTATAGAAATTGTTTACTCTATAGAATTCTATAGATTTCTAAAACAATTTTTTTCTATAGACCCCAAATTTCTATAGAAAGGTATAATTTCCATAGAGAAGTACTTCTATTCAAGGATAATTTCTATAGAGAAGTATACATTCTATAGAGAAGTATATTTCAATGGAAAAGTACAAGATTATCATTTAATATTAAAAAGATAGAAGCTAAACATCAATACATTTCTAGCGAGGAAATGAGGTTGTTTGTTAATCATTCATGCTACATGTAATGTATTCATGATCTTGAGTTACTACTCATTATTTGCATAGCTTGAACCATGCTATAACATAGCGTACGCAGGAAACTTTTCCTTTTACAACTACAACAATTCAAGCACATACAGAAATAATTATTTAGTTTTAGAATGTGAAAGAAGAAACTTAATTTCCATCTGCATTTTTATTGTAATCAATCCTTCAAAAAGAGCATACATCACATTACATATCATACTTTATATAGCAATAAAATCATCAAGTCAGGATACCCCTCCTTATACAGCTCGCCCCAGAAGCACCGGATAAACTAGGAGTTAGAATAAACAGAAGGCTACACACTAATCCAATTACCCCCCCCCCCCCCCTCTGGCCAGCCCCACACCCAGAATGAAAAGTGACCACCTGCTGAAACCAAGGTCAGGTTACAACCGCTTGTATTGCCTTCCGCTGGTAACCAGTCTCACCCAACATGTTTTATAGTTCCATGCACGGTATGTACATGTGCACACGACCTTGCATACCAGTCAGTACCAGAACAGAAACTGCCTGTGTAGCAGATTTGAATTCAGTCAGTTGGACCAACGTGGACCATGGAGCTATGGGGGGAAGGATCGAGGAATGGGTTTGCTGGAAACAAAAAAAAATACATGTACTGTCATGATTGTACTTGTTTGTACAAGAAGTTTGAGACGAAATTGCTCAAACCATGAATGTTGGCAGTAAAGTGCATGCCTATGGAAACTTTCAAGAAATAATTGCTGTTCTTGCAAACACATTTGATGGAGATTTGACTGTGTGTCTGTTAATGTCATAACTGTTGTTTTCCTCATTGGAACTGTTAATGTTGTTGTCTCAGTCATGACGGTCATTATACAGTTCGTGATTACCAGATTCCTTCCTCAGCAAAGTTGCAAGAGAACATCGATTTTTAAGAACCACAAAACTACAAAAGTACATGTAACTTGTCATGCTTGTTTAATATGGGTCAATTCTGCCCGTCCCACGTTCTGGGTCGCTATAACTCATTTTTGATATTTGGGATGTTGGTCTGTCGTACTTAGCTAACAAATAAGAATCAGCTGACTTGACATGTTTGAGGAATAAGATTCTGAATAAGAACGGCATTGAGGCATGGCCATGTTTGTTAGTGGACATTAATTTCATTAACATCACACTTTTTTGTAAAAAATTATAATTTACAAAATGAACAATTCATTTTCCCCACTGCAGACTTCCTCAAATGATACATCTAGAATTTCTACATCTACCTGTCTCCATGATCCTTTGCGCTGTGCATGGATATGATCTACCAAAAACTACTGAGATGAGCTGCAGTACTTATGTGCATGTACAAGACAAAGACTGTCTGACTGCTTCTGCCCCGGCTCTGCAAATTGGAGGCAGCGGCATGCATCCTTAACAAGCAGTTGGAATCATCGTCCTAATCTACAAGATGTCAGTTCCGGAAACTACAATGGACATCACTTTTAAAAAGATTATCATAAAGTTTGTTCCATACATACACACATATGATACACACATGAACATGCAAATGATATACAGGTATGTCACAGCTTGATAGAATGACTCTTGGAAATTACGATCAGTACTTTCCTTCAAACTTCCAATTCTAGTTGTCAAACGTGTCTGAATACCATTGCCTTTCAACAAAGCTCTATGCATGGTTTTGCAAACTGAATATAGGCATGGATTGTTGCAACCATCACAAGTCTTTCATGCATGTGTCTTTCTTGCCAAATTTATAGTATCCCTCTCAGGATAACAATTCATATAAAAATGTGTTTATTTTATTTTTTTTAGCCCAACTTCTGCTATTTCTTTCACCACATTAACCGTGTACACTGTACAGACTGTGTTCATTATTGGTGCCTTTGATTTTAATACACTGCACTGGAAAGATATCATCCCCTACATGCGAATTTGTTTTTTAAAAAGAACAGAATATGTCTGTCCAACTGTAATTGTGTCATGATTGTTTTCCTGATTTTATTTAGTATAAAGAGTAACGCCATGGTAATGTCACATTTTGAAGTTAACATAAATCTTTATTAATTTTCAATCAAATTTTTCTCAATAAAAATGTGTAAACATTTCTGCAAGAATTGTATTAAATGCTCTATAGAAAAACCTACATGTATCATATTTCTAAAGAATTCTATTAAGCGAAGCTTATAGAAAAGGGCCAAACTTCTATAGAACTTTATTGAGTTCTATAGTCTATACAATGTTGCAAAACAAGCTACACATTTTCTATAGAGTTCTATAAAACGTTTTAAGAGAAATTCGAAACCTCTATACAATTCTATAGAGTTCTATAAAATAGTCCATAGAAAAAGTTCCAAATTTTCTATAGAGTTCTATAGAATATTTTTATAGAAATTGGAGAAAACCTCTATGAAATTCTGTAGAGTTCTATAAAATATTTCATAGAAAAAGTCCAAATTTTCTATAGAGTTCTATAGAATATTCTAAATAAAACTAGCCTTATTTCTATAGAATTTTGTTCATTGTTCTATAGAAAAGGTATAATTTCTATAAAATTCTATAAACCGCTGTATAGAATTATGGCCCATTTTTCTATAGAATCTCTATAAACCTTATAAAAGACTTCTAAAGAAACTCTATAACATTTCTATAGACAAAATTCTATAGACATTATGGGTTTTGAACACACGCAAGGTGGAGACGGCTGAAACGTACACGTTCTAAGATACCCAGATGAAACTTGTATCAAAGAACTACTAATACTGACAAATGAAAATCCCATTGTTATTACGTTTCAAAGCCCATACTGTCGTACGGCGCGGATCGGAGCACGTATTATTACACGAAACAGTCGTTGATAGAGCCAACTTATTTTTCTTCTGATCGAGCAACGACGATGACGTCACGTCAGACGCCCTCATTCGGCAAGTCGGTGCAAAGATTGAGCTTCACGGCGAACACATTGAGCTGTGTAAGTTTTCAGACTATTTTGCTGTTTTTCTTTAAAATTTTCGCTGTTTGGGAACAATGTAAGGGGTCTGATGGAAAATCATGAATGTGTAGGCTACATCAATCCAGGGTAACTGTCTCTCTCATTTGTATTCTCTTTACCGGTTTTTGAGGGGTCTTTTTCGGCCTCGCGTGGGTTTGTGACTATGCTACTGTGAAGCCGTCACCAAAGTATGCCAAATCGGTGGAGGTTTGTATGGAGGGGTACCCGTATAATTCAACGCTCCACTCAGTAGAGCTACATGATGATGTAGCTCTTAAAATTAAAATTTTCGCTGTTTGGGAACAATGTAAGGGGTCTGATGGAAAATCATGAATGTGTAGGCTACATCAATCCAGGGTAACTGTCTCTCTCATTTGTATTCTCTTTACCGGTTTTTGAGGGGTCTTTTTCGGCCTCGCGTGGGTTTGTGACTATGCTACTGTGAAGCCGTCACCAAAGTATGCCAAATCGGTGGAGGTTTGTATGGAGGGGTACCCGTATAATTCAACGCTCCACTCAGTAGAGCTACATGATGATGTATCCTAGTTTACGGACATCGCCTTCAGCACGCGCGGCATTTGACAGCCAAGATTCGAGGTTAATTAGGTGTTACAGACTTCGAAGGAACAGCCACATCTAAGCCTACAATAAACTGAAAAAGGGACTACCTTAAAAAAGACGGGCTTACCGTTAACTATGATTACCTTCTTTACTTCTGAAAATGAAATTGGAGGAATTTGGTTTGGTTGATCGACAAGCTTTCCAACTGTTCCCGCCGTAACACACACACACACACACGGATGTGCATTGTACATGTACGCATTGCCATGCATGTCACGCGCGTGGACAGCGCATACTACTGCCGGTTTCATGACGTCACACTTTTTGACCAATTTGAGAACAATTTAGGGGTGTAAGTTTTGAAGAAAACCACAACTATTGTTAAAAATTCCTCGGAATTACTGCCATCTCTATAAAATAACACAGCTGCTGTCACATAATGAAGAAATAACGCGTGTTCAATTAGTTTTAAAGGAAAAACATAAGTTCCCCCTAATGTACCGTTTCTTACGATGCTCAATATACCCACTACAAACGCCCCTTCAATTTTCTCAATAGACAATCCCCCCACAGCCGAATCGAATATTCCTAAGTTTTATCCGGCGCCCGGCCTGCATTGAAACTGCAGTTGGAATGCCTGCTGTACATGGAAGTACAGCGAAAATCGTTCAAAACATTAGGGAGACACGAAATTGTCTCCTTAATGTCAGTGACTCCTTAATGACTTGTGTAACTCAATTGTCGCCCAAAGTTGCCATTATATATATATATATATATATATATATATATATATATATATATATATATATATATATATATATATATATATATATATATATATATATATATATATATATATATATATATATATATATATATATATATATATATATATATATATATATATATATATATATATATATGCATGCATGCGAACGCTAGAAAATTTACCCAAGTGAGATGATCTTTTTGCGACGTTTAAAAAACGTTTGTTGGACGTTAGAAATGGACCTACATTAAAATTTCTTTAATGTTTACCCTTCTTCACACATTTGTGAGTTGTGATGGGTACACAATTTCCAATTAGATGCTAATATAATTCATGACTTGTTTTTATATGACATGAGCTGCCAATGTTTGTTTTCGCTGAGAACCTTTACATACTGCGAGCATCAGTTTGTGCTTGCCAAACCCAAGTGAAATTCAATCGACAATCAACATTTTAATGACTAGATCAGCAAATTGGCAGTATGATTTAAGTATAAGTGAACATGTAGGAATTGCCTTTGTAAATATTGTACTATGAACTTAGCCCGTAGGGGTCTGTATTGTGATCTTGTTCCTTTGAGTGATTTGCAGAAGGAATCCCTCAAATACTCCTCAAACTGTTTTTCTTTAATTGATTTAGTTTTTGTTATTTATTTGATTCGTTTGCACTGTAGAAACATGGAAGTGATGCAGCAGCTCAATCTGAGGATATTCAGGAAGATGAAGATCAGATGACCAGTGAAGACTTTTATATTTACAAATTTAGTTAAGAAAATATATGTTTGCTTTGCCAGTTTTAAACACAATGTTTAAGATAAAGACCAGTTGGAGTCTGGATAATACCGGCAAAGCACATACTTATCGCCATTCATAAATACCCTTTCTGTCCAAAAAGTTAAAACTAATTCGGTCCAAAAGTCAAAATAAGTCAAATATTATAACAATTTCAATGTTTTTTCTCAGCTATTTTACTCTTATGTTTGTCGGACACCAGCCACAGGTCTTAATCAGTTGTTTAAAACCGGCATTTTCAAGCTATTTTCAAGGGTACATGTATTTTGGTGTAATTTGTTTTTATGCAAATTAAATGTTCTTCTAGGCTTTATGATTAAAAGTGTGATGCCATTTCAGGTAGCAAAAACATCGACGTTACAGCTCATTTAGGACAAAAGAAAAAACAATACTGTACATTTTCTTTTGTCCAGTACGCCATCGAGCAAAAGTTTCTCGCAGACGTTTTCATTCAGCACATATTCCGGCACAATAACTGTTTGTAATAAATCGCTAAACAACTTTTAAATACAATTAATTTGATTTTAATTTCTAATATCTACAGGTACGGATATAAATCTATGAAACCTCGAGTTCTGTAATTTGAAGTTCCGGACCAAGAATAAAGTTGATAAAACACAGAATCATCTAGTGTCAGTTGTTTGTCTGAACCTCCAAAACGTTTTATGTAGGTCATTGTAAGGTCCTAGATAACTACTAGCAAGTTGTTAATACGTTTTGTACGTTCAAAGAACGTTCTTAGAACGTCTCAAAAAAGCGTTTTCAAAACGTCGGTTTGGTAACGTTGTTCCAACGTACAGATTTCGACATTAATCTGACGTTGAATATATGTTTAAATTGCGTCACGATATTAACAATGTTAAATTCAATATGGGTATCAATCGTCAGTTTTGTAAAATTCTTCCAATGTATTTTGACATTATTCTAATGTTGGATAAATGCATAAAATTGCGTCGTGATAATGACCTAAATGTACCAACGTCGGTTTGGTAAACTTTGATTTTAATTAGTCCAAAGTTGAAAAATTGTCGAAATTAAGTGCGTCGCAATCAAACATATTGCATTGCTTTGAAATTGAGTATCCTCACGGTTACTTCAATGTCAGTCCTGCTGTATCAATTAACGTATAATTTTAAGTATCAAAGTGCAAAATATCATGTCAAGAAATATAAACAAAATAGCCGACGTAATTGAACTTTGTGGCCTTTTTTATGGAAACAAATTACATTACTCGGACACTCTCGATAGAAGTGACATTTAATTGAATGCACACGAACCATCGGTACTGATGGTTCGTGTACAAACCAGAATGAGCCAATAAGACAACAGCGCCGACGGTTTGTGCACTGACAGATACAACCAATGAGAGAGCATACAATCACTGGTGGTCATCGGCCCAGTGGCCTTGCCTAGCTCAGCTATCAGTGAGATTTACGTAACATTGCGTAACAAAGTGTGTGTGGGGAAACTGTGGTCAGGGCCCTGGCCCTGCACAAGGCCATGCATGTGCATGCTATCTTAATATGTTAATGTAACGTACACTATGTTAATGTACAGTTGAAACCTTATATTAATTGCCTCTATTTCCAGACATTAAGGTTTGCTGCATGCACTATAATATATTACTTGGACATGGTTGTATAGCAAGGACCTATGGTTGTACCATGGAGGAAGGAATAGAAAAATACAACTTGGAAAACGATAATCTAAACAAGAATATGCTGAAATGTAGCGCCCACTGAGAAAGAGAACTGAAGTTGTAATACATGCATGTCAACCGTGCAGACAAGTTCTGGGAGAGAATATTCAACCGACGGCGAGATTACTTACACCATGGAGGAAGGAACACCTCCATGCTTACACAAGCTAAAACTGTAAAAGATTTAATGTTTTCATATTCCTTGCTTTATGGTTTTTCCAAATGGTCCGGCCGTGATTATTTTAACTAATCTGTTATTACTGATCATTAATTTTTGTCAAACCTGTTTTATAAACCAACAAACAATCAATTGTTGTTTTATGCATTTGAACTGGACTGGTGCATGGAGGATTCCTCCATGACTGGTGGTATTACCATTAAATGCCATATTCAAGGCATAAATAGATATTTGTTGATGTAACATAGCATGGCGCCGCCACTGACGTAGTGTACTTTGCTTGTTCATCTGTCGCACTATCTAGAGCAACAGTTTTGTACGGAACTTTCACAAAAACCGGTATAATTTCATCGAGTTCTAAACACTCCCGTTCCTAAATCACGAGTTAATCCGATTCCTGTTACAAAGTTACAACAAAACATTATTTTGACATGATTTTCCTATTTTATTGCAAAGTGCATGGGTAAACCCTTTGAAAATATCCCCCCCCCCCCCAAATGAGGAAATAATTTTCTGACAAACATCTAGTTGGGTATATAAGTAGATCGAGATAATAATGGTTTATCAGATTTTATCAACTTTACAGAATTCTTAAATGGAATTTTTCGATATTTATTCAAGTGCGCCACGTTAGGGAACATTCAGCCGTTTGTGTGCCCAATTTCCGGATGCCACCGTTTTTGAATTTCGGAATATAATCTCATGACACCGAAATAGTTTACAGAGGTATAAACCGCCGCAGTGGTGTAAGTACCAGTATTTCACGGACTGAATTTGAAGTTTATCAACAAATAAGTTGGGCAACACCACATGAGGAAAGTCAAGGTAAACGTCGAAGTGTGCCAAGTTAGGAAACACCACTATGTAATATATCAAGGAATTGATAGGGTACTGGTTTTAAGAAATATATTAATAGACTTTGAGCGCATTATTTTTAAATTAGAGATGAAGGAAGGGCATTTCCAAAAAGCAGAGCTTGTCGCGTAGGAATCCCCTATAACATGAATTACATACATTAAATGAAAAAAGCAATTGCAAACAATTAAACATGTAAGCTGTACATGCCCACCCCCCCCCCTCCACCAAAAGCAGTTCCTTTGCGCCACCATATTCCACGGAGCACACTTTCATGATATAATTTTAGAAATGTTGATTATGATTTCCGGGGCGGGGCATATACGTGTTCCCTCACGTCTCCCTCATTTTGGCGACGGATAAACCTAACCCAGCGTAGTTTTTTTTACTTTTGATGTAACGAAGGAGAAATCAAAAATGTGGGTTTTTTTTACCCTAAAAGAGCCGGGGGCGGAATTCGCCACCCCCTTGACTTTTTCCGCGATAGCCTTTAAAAAAAATTTTTCGCAACCTGAGCTGTTATGACTTCTTAGCCTCGAGCCTTGCGCATCTTTTGACAACAAAAAAATCTAAAAATCAGACCAGGGGTTGTTGCGCAGCGAAAAATTTTAAACTGAATTTTCCCATATATGTACGTAGCGGGCACAAACCAGAATAACCATTCGTACATATGAATAATTAATTAGCCATAATTCCAGAACCCTTTGCCCTATAATCATGAAATTTCTTGGGTATATTTATGAAGAGTTGCTCTATGCATTTTCTTCGTCACTCGGGGGGGGGGGGCGTGAATTTGCAGCATGTTAGTGCCAAGAGAAGAAAGGGGTGCGGGAGGGCAAAATAGGGTGCGGGCGTGAATTTGCAGCACGTTAGTGCCAAGATAAGAGAAGAATAATCATTCGTACATATGAATAATTAATTAGCCATAATTCCAGAACCCTTTGCCCTATAATCATGACATTTCTTGGGTATATTTATGAAGAGTTGCTCTATGCATTTTCTTCGTCACTCGGTGGGAGGGGGTCGTGAATTTGCAGCATGTTAGTGCCAAGAGAAGAAAGGGGAATCCGCCCCGGCTGTGAGGTGGTCAAAATAACCCGGCAACAATGTTACCAAGTGGGCAAATAATTGTTATTTAAAGATTTGGTCAATTCAATAAAAGTGTCAGTCATGCGTAATACGCTTGTATGTATTTAGTGTATTTTGTACACTCCATATTCCAAACTTTAATCATCTTAAAGTTACAATTATTCCTTAAAATATAGCATAAACAGTCATTTTACTCTTCTCTTCTCTGTATTGTTTTAGTGTTAATTTGTTGTTAACAGGTATAATGAATCTAATGCGTAATGTCAGCCACGGTAATGTCAGTCACAGAGGTTTATTTGCATATTAAAAGAAATCATGAATGTTTTGCACATTTACTACATGACTTGTGTTGGTTACCCTATAAGCTAAAATGCTCGTATGGATTTAAATACGTAGAAATTTTAACTTGAAAAGAAATTTGAAAAACATAATTGACATTTTTTGGTTGCATCGCTTTTTGTAATGTCAGTCACGACAGTAAACTACCACTCTAATTGGAAAAACTGAACATGAAATTTCAAATTTTCAATACTGTATTGTGTATTCAGGTCCCAGTAACTCCCATGCCAAACAATGGTTCAGTTGGCTTTAATTGTTTACACATAAGAGCTGATTTGATATTCATGTGAGTAGAGTTGTGCGTTGGTTCTCTCCTGTGCCACGAGGGTTTTTCTCCGGGCCCTCCGGTTTTCCTCCCTCCGGAAAAATCAAACACTTTCGATCTCAGGCTGTGCTCCGTGGTCTTATATGGGTCGATGTGGCCGGCAGCCAGAGGCGCCTTTACGTGCCAGCGGCCCGACCACGTTGTAGCCGCGTCCTTCGCAATTCAGCATCCCAGCTGCGAGTAAGGATGATTAGCCTCCCAAATTATTATTATTATTATTATAAAATTAGTAAAAATGTAATGTCAGTGACGGTCTTAGGCTTAGTGTAATGTCAGTCACAAAAAACGATGTTTTTTCCCATAAAAGCATTCAGGAGAGCAATACAAATCTGCCCTTCATTGTTTTCTTAGCACGGGGTCTGGGTATATCAACTTCTGTTGTTGACAGACGAGGCTATTTTGAATTGGGTGTTAATTTGTTTTATATTAACAGGCATATTCATTCAAAAGTTCATGATTTTTTCCCCCATCCTACTGCATGCGTTAGTAACCCTATTAGCTCTAATGTTCTAATACACTCTCAATACACAGTATTGAGAGTCCCAAATTTTCGGACTATCACGGCACTAAACAACCCCCCAAGACAAAAAAGCTAACCATGAAATTTCAAAGATTCAATACTGTATTGTGTATTTAGGTCCTAGTAACCCCTTTGCCAAACATGGTTCAGTTGGCTGTAATTGTTTAGACATTAGAGCTGATTTGATACAAGTAATGTCAGTCACGGTGGAATTGCCCAGATAATGAAGACATTAAATCCTGTAGCTTGTGTAGGTAATCTCGCCGTCGGTTGAATATTCTCTCCCAGAACTTGTCTGCACGGTTGACATGTACATGTGAACTCCAGTTAGAGAACTGGAGTTCTCAGTGAGCGCTACATTTCAGCATATTCTTGTTTAGATTTTCTTTCTCCAAGTTTCCGTACAACCATGTCCAACTAACATATTAAAGTGCAAGCAGCAAACCTTTGTCCAGAAATAGAAGCAAATAATTATAAGGTTTCAACTGTACAAAGTGTACGTTACATTAACATATTAAGATAGCAGGCACATGCATGGCCTTGTGCAGGGCCAGGGTCCTGACCACAGTTTCCCCACATACACTTTGTTACGCAACGTTACGTAAATCTCACTGATAGCTGAGCTAGGCAAGGCCACTGGGCCGATGACCACCAGTGATTGTATGCTCTCTCATTGGTTGTATCTGTCAGTGCACAAACCGTCGGCGCTGTTGTCTTATTGGCTCATTCTGGTTTGTACACGAACCATCGGTACCGATGGTTCGTGTACATTCAATTAAATGTCACTTCTATCGAGAGTGTCCGAGTAATGATTTGTCAGCACGCCAAAGCTGTGACGCTAGCCAATCACACGGCGCGTATAAATTTGTTCTACATCTCAAGGTTGTGACGGTGGCCAATCACTTTTCATGTACACTCTTTGAATCACGATATGGCGCGCGAGCATATGACCGTTACATATTTCGATATCATACTGCAGTTGTGTGGACGTGTAGCGGGCAGCCGACATCATTTCACTCAAATAACAGGTAAGAATTTTGCCATCAAAATTCGTAGTTATTGTAATGATGTTGCTTAGACATACCTGAAGTTTATTCGAAGCACTTTCCTTATTAATTGCAACCAATTTCTCCCCAAAACGATAAACAAATATTGACACATCACTGGGGTCGGGGACACTGGCAGCCATGCATGGTCACTGATGATACCGGCGTCTGGTACGTGCGGGAACCAGTAACTAGACATGTATAGGCCTAACAAGACAGTGTATTGCTTAGCTGTATATACTAAAACGGGTTCAATGGGAAATGTTTTGAGAAATCCTGAGAAACAATCCTCCATTGGCGTTTTGAACTGTACAGTATAATGTTGTTAACCATGAATAAATGTGGCTTAATTACTGGATTTCCTTTGTAATGAAAAGTTGTTTCTGAGGAAATAGAAATTGCAATTTTTCTCACTTGGTAGACCTAATATGGACATGAAATGCATGATGATGAAATGTACTTAAGCCTAGGGCCTTTCGGTTAAAAAAATAATAACCAGGTAAAATATAATTCGATTTTCTGTGCTGTAGATTTTCAGTTTTCATGTCATTTTCAGGCTAAAAAGTAAAAATGGATCGTCCAAAAGTGATTGTAGAATGCAGTATTTTTTTCTCGCGGTCAACTACCGCCTTACTGGATTTCTTCGTACAGCTACACAGCGGTGATAGGTCATGGGTCATGTACATTATACCGTTTTATTCCCCCTGATTGTTAAACCAGGTGGGTTATCTTCCATAGGGAATAGGCCTATCAAGTGGGGGATAAACACTCCCGGTTTCGATTTCACATGTTGCTATTACCACCCCGTCGCTCATGTAAATGTACAAGTCACAAAACGGAGGAAGTTGGGTAGTTCCTTGAATCTTTGTGTAAAACTAAAAGTTGCTGTGACTGTATTGAGAATGCATAACACAAATTTCTGTACCAAAACTTTAGGTAAATGCAGGCATGGATAATTATACAGATGTGTGTAGCCTGTGCTGTGAATGGTGCAATAACAAAATGGACTCACGGTGCAGGGAGTGAGTAATTACGTACATAATCAATCATTGCATAAGCAGGTGGTATTTCTACATAAACTTGTTTTTGTTTTGTGTAGACATGGTTTGCATATTTTTTGGGGGGTATGCAGAGTCTAAATTGGCAGGTAGGACAGGTAGGGTAGTAAATCTCATTTTTTCAGCTTCTGAAAAAAAAAATCCCTTTCAAAATTCCAGAAGAGTTTACAAGAGCTCACAGATGACGAAACCCCACTCAGCAATGATTTATTCAGGAATTGAGGAGGAGCCAAAGTCAGCATGGATTGTCGAACCAGTATGGAGTTATGTATGACTTTCCAGGATACTTCAGTATAAAAGCTTTCTGACAGTACTCGCAGTGCCGTAGCTGGTATGTATATGCCGACAAAAAAATACATTCAGGGCTAAGTAATGGCCAAAACCGATTATTTTAATCTTAAGTCAATAACACTTGAAGAGATGTAGCTCTAATTGCAGTCATCGCATATAAAAAAAAGTGATATTTAAATGCATTTGCACTTGTGCGAACAACAGACACAAAGGCCAGTTCATTCAAAACGTTAACAAAACGCAAAAAAAATGAAAACAGATTTGTGGCTATATCTTAATTAAATGTTGGCAGAAATGTCGTCACAGTGCATTGTATAATAAGTGCATTGTATAATAACTGGTGTTTGTTTACACTCTCCCGTTATCTTTTATTCCTGATGAATCTTTGCTTTTGTCTCTGAGCCTTGCATTTTTCTCATCCAACAGATGCATGACCAAGTGATTAAAGACAATGACGGGCAGAGTGGAACTGAAAGAAAGCAGTTGAGGAGACAGGACTTTCCAGTTTCGTAGGTAATTTAATTTTCTTCGCCAGATTTAGTTTATTTTGACCAATTATTGATCTTGGTTAAAATCACATTGTGTGGGTACTTAGTTGTATAGTTGATAATTGCTGAAATGTCAGGAAATACGAGTGGTAGTTTTTATAAGTGCAAGTTTAATAAAAAAGAATCGTTCCGTTGATTTTTGTACACAATGTCAGCACATAAAACGATGACCTAGCGTGTTAATTGTTGCTTCGTTGAAACTAATATGGTTTATAAATGTATTTTACTCTGTTGTGTGTTTGTAACATTTTCATTTTTGAGGGTGATATGGTTTGTGTCAATGAAAAAAGAGATGGTGGGGAAGCCTGCAATTCTAAAATATTAAGTTATCTTTTATTTGTCTTTTCTAGCGAGGGTCTAGTAACTTCGTAATGGCAAGGTGATGGATGTTGCTGCTTGTTGAGTTTTTCATCTCCTGTCAAGTTTGCGCCTGAAAGAAGAGGTGATGGAGGGACACACTGAGGGCCCACGTTCAGTCGTACATTTGGACTATGTTAAATGTTTCAATATTGGAACAGTTAGTTGATCAATAGTAATTGTTCAAATACAGTAAGTTGCTCTGGAGTGACTGGTATCTTTCCGTTAGTGTACAACAGGTAAAGCCTTTTTAAGTGATGGAAATTCAACCTCTGCCGCATCTTGTACTTTTCATTTTGAAATTTCCACGTTCGAGAAGTGGGGGACTGTTATAATAATATACAATACATGTGTCGTGCATTATTTAGTTATTACTGTTGATTCTTTGTTGACCTCTTCGAATGTTCAATTGAATCATTCAGATTAATTTTGTATGAATAATGTTTTTTTGTTTTATTATTTTCTATTTGATAGTTTCTAATGCTCTTGCTCAAGTCTGCCGCATAGACTCTGGGATATTTCACAAGAAAAGTCATAGATATGACAGAATAGTGCTGCAGGTAAACTTTGAAAACTAATGAAACTAATGCAAATGAAAAAAAAGTGAATTGAGATGTTTAAAAATTGTAACTATATGCTCGTTACCTCTTGTTATATTTCCGATGTAAATGCACTGGGCAGTGCTGCATTTCTTTGGAAAAAAAAATCAATTTCATCATCATGTATCTTTTTAGAGACTAGCACCCTCATGTAGGCTATAATGCTGTTGGAACAAGTCAATCCAATTATGAATTTTACAATGTATGGAATAATTGCTACTTTTTTGACCTAAAGTGTGTTGTATAAGCTGATAAGGTTGGAAGTTAATTAATAAATACATACATTTATTTCATGGAAAACATTGAAGTGATAGATAAAGAATTTCATTTAAATTTAAAGTTATTCAATTTCGACATGGATTTAACAACACTCCTCAGCTTGCAAATTTATTTAACATAGAATGATTGGAAAAATGCCAACGTCCGTCCATCAGTACATTCTGGCTTTAAATCTCAATAAAAACCTTAAAATATGTTGATTTCAAGAATTGCATTTATTTAACTCTGATATTTCTAAGAATAGGATGTCATTTAATGTTGATTATTTATATGTTGATTGAACATCATGTCAGTGCTATTTCAATGTAGAGATGTCGACGTTAAATCAATGTTGAAATGTCTACGTTAACTAAACGTTGTGATCTTAACGTTGTTTCAATGTCGGCATTTCCACGTCACTTCAATTTGCAAATTCAATCATTAATCAACGCTGAATCAATGTAGAATCTCCGACATTAAATCAACGTTGACATATCTACGTTGATTCAACGTCGTGCTTTCCACGTTGGTTTAACGTCAGCATAATAACGTCAGATCAACTTGCAAATTCAATCATTAATCAACGTTGAATCAACGTAGAATGTCCGACATTGAATCAACGTTGAAATATCTACGTTGATTCAACGTTGTGCTTCGCACGTTGGTTTAACGTCAGCAAAACAACGTCAGATCAACTTGCAAATTCAATCATTAATCAATGTTGAATCAACGTAAAATTTTCAACATTAAATCAACGTTGAACTGTTGACGTTGATTAAACGTCAGCATTTCAACGTCAGATCAACTTTCAAATTCAATCATTATTCAACGTTAGTTCAACGTCGGAATCTGACGTTGTTTCAATGTTATTTCAACGTATTTTGCCCACCATCACGTATATGTGCTTCTAGCGGCTTTCCGAGTTTGGGCCAGTAAACTCGGAAAGAAAACAGTATTTCTAGCGATACTGTTATGTTGCTAATCCTTTTGTCAATAAACCAGCCCCTGTTATCAGATAATGCTGCTAATCCCCTGCACTCTTATCAGCCGAGTGACAGCACAGTTTCATCACACACAGAGTACACTGTTTATTACAGCCCCACGGCCGGTTCGAACATGCATGTACTTCGTGGCATTGAATTGATTTTGTGGTGACTAAAAACGATGGAGCATGTTTTGTAAATAATACACCTATACTATGATTTCACAAATGTTTGCAGGTAAATTTGTTTGGTATATACATTTCCAATTTGCAAATTCAATCATTAATCAACGCTGAATCAATGTAGAATCTCCGACATTAAATCAACGTTGACATATCTACGTTGATTCAACGTCGTGCTTTCCACGTTGGTTTAACGTCAGCATAATAACGTCAGATCAACTTGCAAATTCAATCATTAATCAACGTTGAATCAACGTAGAATGTCCGACATTGAATCAACGTTGAAATATCTACGTTGATTCAACGTTGTGCTTCGCACGTTGGTTTAACGTCAGCAAAACAACGTCAGATCAACTTGCAAATTCAATCATTAATCAATGTTGAATCAACGTAAAATTTTCAACATTAAATCAACGTTGAACTGTTGACGTTGATTAAACGTCAGCATTTCAACGTCAGATCAACTTTCAAATTCAATCATTATTCAACGTTAGTTCAACGTCGGAATCTGACGTTGTTTCAATGTTATTTCAACGTATTTTGCCCACCATCACGTATATGTGCTTCTAGCGGCTTTCCGAGTTTTGGCCAGTAAACTCGGAAAGAAAACAGTATTTCTAGCGATACTGTTATGTTGCTAATCCTTTTGTCAATAAACCAGCCCCTGTTATCAGATAATGCTGCTAATCCCCTGCACTCTTATCAGCTGAGTGACAGCACAGTTTCATCACACACAGAGTACACTGTTTATTACAGCCCCACGGCCGGTTCGAACATGCATGTACTTCGTGGCATTGAATTGATTTTGTGGTGACTAAAAACGATGGAGCATGTTTTGTAAATAATACACCTATACTATGATTTCACAAATGTTTGCAGGTAAATTTGTTTGGTATATACATTTCCATGCTGGATTGCTACTAGCTGTTTGTATTTTGTTGTTGAACATAACATCCTCTTTTTTTTGTTCTGTATACTTTGATACTGACATTTTTAGTGTAGGTATAATACTGACTTTTTTAGTGGGCCGCCCGGCGTTACCGGCCGTCCGCGCCGGACGGCTCTGATTTGTTTCCCGAGCAACTACTGCATGCGGCGAGCCGCTGCGGCACATTGTGAAGCCCGCCGACTGCGCTGCTCTTGCTATTTTTTTTATCATGTTGCACTCACAGTACTGTCCTTATAATGTACTATCCGTTCTCTCTTCGAGTTTCAACCTGATTTTTTTTTACCCAATTACTATTTTAGCAGTACAAAATGTTACTCACTTTCAAATGAGACATCGAACGAACAATGCCATGTGCAGTAATCGAGTAATTAATACAGATGAAGTCGATTTTTTTTCCCGACTTGCTGATAATTTCCGCGCAGTATTATAGAGCCTAGATGCGGCCCCAATTTTTGTTTCGAGCAAAGTCGTGCACGTGGCGGGCGAAGGCGGCACTGCCAGCTCATTCAGCTTGTGGGGGTGTCGAATTACAGGAGACTTAAACCTAACACGCATAATAACCGGACCATGCACACGGGCTCAAATATCCTTATGAACTTTGAAAGTTCAAAAAAAAAAAAGTGCTGAACTGATCGTTTTTAAATTTGGAGACATGCATCCCGAGTATTTGCTGTGTACTTCCACCGAAAATTATTGTCAAATTCGTTGTAGATCTGGTTTTAACAGAAGTAACGCGGTGCGCGTTTTCCCGCCTTCTAGTGCCGATCTGGAAGGTCATGACCCGGCACCGCTTTTCGCGGCTTTTCTGAACAGATCCGAAGCAAGACGTGCTTTCACATGGTGTGTGTTCGAGCGGTTCACAAAGAGTGGAGATACGAAGTTATGAAAATTTGCAGCATCGTTTTTCGAGATGAAAATTCAAGTTATTTACCAGTGAATAAGGTGTGTGTAAAACATTGATATTCAAGCATTACCTTGATATGCATGACAACGATTTACGATTTGAGAAAAATCAACGGAAAGGCAAACGAAAACGATAGCACCTGAAGTTGCGTTTACGCACGTACTTTGTGTGCACGGTGTGCGTGTGCTGCCTGGCCACTCCTACCTGGATACGCTGCGCTGGCCGGTCGGCACTGGGCCATGTGCGTGGCATGCAGTGTTTCGTGCCCCCGTGCCCCCGTGCCGTGTGGGACAATGTTGCTCAGTGGATCGTTTCGTCCGTTTCTGCTTCCAATTGCGGAGCTTTATTTCTGTGAAATGTTCACTAAAACAATAAAACAAACATACACGACGGAATTTACTAAATGTAAGAAAGCACTCCTAGCAACAATCCTTGGCAATGATAAACAACATGGTTTCTCAGCCCGAAAATCGTGTGTGACACAGCTAACTAATGCCATCCACGACTGGGCTTCAATCCTGGACAAGCCACGCCCACCTAGAATTGACATTGCTTGCCTAGACTTTTCTAAGGCATTTGACATGATGCCTCATCACACGGTACTAGAGAAACTCACTCGCAATTTCAACATACGAGGTCAACAATGGATGTGGTTGATATCTTTTGTGACTGGGCGTCAGCAACGTGTTATGTATCGTGGCTCTTTTTCATCATGGTCACCAGTCACATCCGGCGTCCCCCAGGGAAGTGTGCTCGGCCCTCTGCTATTCAACCTGTTTATCACCGATATATCTAATAACCTTTCTTCCAAGTGTCTGCTTTTTGCAGATGACACCCTCATTTACCGGCCAATTCTTTCGCCCCGAGATGAACTCAACTTCCAATCGGACCTTGATGCTCTTGCCCATTGGAGCATAACAAATGGAATGAAACTCACACTACACTCTCCAAGGAATACCCCTCACAGTTGCCCCTACCTTCAAGTATCTTGGAGTAACCGTGAACAATAAGCTAACATGGAATGACCACGTCGATGCTGTTGTGTCTAAAGCTAACAAAACCTTGGGCTTCATATGGCATATCGCAGGTGGATCATCGTCCAAGGCTCTCTTGTCACTCTACCGAACCCTAGTCCTGCCTGTGCTTGAGTATGGGTTGCCTGCCTGGTGCCCTACACAGCCACGTTGGCCGCCAAACTCGAGCGAGTGCAAAGACGAGTCACTAGGATGATCCTAAAGCAACAGAGAGGAGCCATGACCTATGAGGACAGACTGCATACACTGAACTGGTTAAGCCTTGAAACTAGACGACACAAACTCACTGTTCAATTTACCATTAAATGTTTGTTTGGCCTCATTGATTGTCTCAGTATTACATCCCATACAGTAGTCAATACCCGTCACCTGGACACAGTTTCATTTAATGCCCATTACGCCAGAACCCTATGTTTAAGGAATTCCCCTGTTCATGCTTTTCCTCGTATATGGAGTAATCTCCCAATCCACGTTAAGGACTCATTGATACTTGATTCATTTCAGTGTTTTAATCGTGAATTATGTGCTCATTTTATTGATGGTTAAATGCCTGTAATGTTTTGTCTATTTGTTGCTTTTGATCTAAATTGTGTTTTGGATATTGGTTGAGCGGGGAGGTTTGGCCGAGTCGGGATTCGGGCCCGGGACCTCTGTATTGCTGTTCCAGCGCTGGAATGGTAGTCCAGGGGTCTCGGGTTCGGGTCCTGGTTCGGTCAGATTTCTTTGCTCAACTAATATTCATTTCAAATTATACAAGTCAGTTTTCTTTCCTTCATGAATCATTTAATTTTTTTTCGTATAGAGTTTTTTAATTAACTTTTGGTTTGTGTGTTTGTGTGTTTGTTTGAAGGTGGTGGGATATTGGGCTCTCGTAAAACGTAAGGTTTTCACTGTTTTAAGACCAAGGTTGGTCTAAATTTGTATACCTTTGTAATTGTAGACTGTTGTAGACTCTATTGGTCCTACTTTGGTGGTTTTACGTTGTACCATTTTCAGATATTCTGAGTTTATTTCTTTCGTACCTTCGGGTACTCTTTAACGTAAGATAGCTAGGCTGGCCACCATGGCTAGTCGGGCTGTTGCACGTTCCAGTGTTCGGGTTCAGTCGAGCGATCAGCTGGCTGGCCCTTTAAAAACCATACCTACTGTGGGTAACACCGAACCTTTCAGGAACATAACTCGAAACAATGGAATAGCGTCATATGTAAATGCTCTATCCGTCTCAAGTATGGACCCAAATGAAATAGTCTCAGCCTCTCGCATATCAAATGGGCGTGTGGCCGTCTATCTGAAGTCCAGAGGGGCGGTCGACGACGCTGTTTCGTTTGGGTTAGATTATAAGGACTCATTTATTCCAGTCACTCCTTTGGTTCAACCAACTGAGAGATTGGTGCTATCTAACGTGTACCCAGAACTGCCTAACGCAATCCTTGTCAAAAATTTGTCGAGTTTCTGTAAATTAGTATCACCGATCAAACCGATACCCCTAGGGACAAAAGACAAAGATCTGTCTCATGTAATGTCTTTTAGACGCCAAGTTCATGCCATCATTGAAACCAATGTCACTATCCCAGATCACATGAACATCACCTACTTGGGAGTCAACTACAGGGTTTTCATTTCCAACGACTCTGTTAAATGTTTCAACTGCGAAGAAAATGGTCATATAAGTAAACACTGTAAGAAAACCAAAACATCTGAAGTGCCTGCACCAGCAACTACTACTGAGCACTCCAACCCTTTAAACCCGCCTCCAGTACTCATGCATGGAAAGAAATCTGATCTAAAACATCTACATAAAAACAATAGACATGCTACAAATGATACAGGTGTCCAAAACAAATCATCAATCACCACAGATGAGCCGACCGAGACGGAAGCTTCACAGAAGTCACCTGTATTTGCAGCTCGACCTTCAATGAAACATCCAGAACGATCTGAGAACAAAACAGATAATCCAGCAGATACACCCAAACATAACACAACTCCAAAACATTCTAAGCAAAGTACATCCTCTCCTCCACAGGTCACCAACAATCAAAATGACTCCCTAATCTGGGGCTCACCCCCAGCACCAACTAGGGAAACTACAAATACACCACAAATAAATCCATCTCAACAGGATACAGAGAGTGACAGGGAATCTGTATCTTCTGGTTTGAGTCAACTTGCCCAAGATGAAGATGGCCCAGGGGACCTGCACCTGTCAAAAGGGCCATTAAACAATGCAGAGGTAGTCGCCTTTCTCAAATGTGTCAAATCACGCTGAAAACCACTTGAGGTTGCCAGAAAATTCACTCATAACATCCCCGGTCTCATCAAACAACTGAAACCGCTTCGCAACAGCCCTTTGTTAAAGAAGAACATGCAGCAGAGAGTTCGTAAGCTGATCAGGAATCTTGACCCAACCGATCCTATTCATCTCCTTCCGTGATGATTCTATCTCATCTTCACTTTATCTGCATGACACTCTCCCAAGCAACGCTAAATACAGGAGGGTGTTCGATGCCCATCAAAAATAATTATATTCGTGTGTATCTAGACAGCACCCTTGGAAACCCAGATATTGTTCGTTTACAGGAAATAAATGATCTCAGAGAGGAAGAACAATTCCTTGCTTCAGGATGAATTGTACAAAGCTATTTTCAAGCAATTTTGGAAAAATTGGCAAACTGAAAAAAACTAACTTTTCCAACATCAGCACTTGGTGGGATGTAAGGAACACCCACATTAAAACTATTTCTCAAATGTATGGTGTTAAGGTTGCCCGTGAAAAACGAGACAAAATTAGCTCTCTACAAAAATGTATTGACGATTTACAGTCTTCGCCTGATCCGGACACTCAAAGAATTCTTCGTGAACAAAGAGATGCACTGAATGAGTGTTACAAACATCAAGCCAAAGGTGCTCTTATTAGATCGCGATTTCAACTTACGACTGAGATCGATGCATGTTCCACCTTCTTTTTTAACTTAAAGAAATCTAATTCCACTGCCAAAATAATCTCTAAAATTCGGCTCTCTTCTGGCAACATTTCCGATAATCCCAGTGAAATAAAATCCCACATTAGGAATTTTTATAAAAACCTGTATTGTGAGGCTGAGACTGATCCGAATAGTTTAGAACCCTTGGTTAAGAATTTGCCCACACTCAGTGAAAGTGACGCTGACGAGTGTGATAATCCCATAACAATAGATGAGATGGATAATCAGTGAAACAGTTGAACAACAATAAGTTGCCTGGCTTGGACGGGCTGACCGCTGAATTCTATCAGACCTTTTGGAATATCATTAAAGACGACCTTATGTCAGTTCTTAATGAATCTGTCCCTACTGGGCGTCTACCAATCTCCTGCCGAAGGGGAGTTATTACCCTTCTTCCCAAAACAGGCGATTTGTTAGAAATTGCAAATTGGCGTCCTGTTTCTTTACTTACCACAGATTATAAAATCTTTGCTAAAATCATGGCAAATCGACTTAAAAATGTCATTAATGTTATCGTTCATCCTGATCAAAGTTATACTGTTCCGGGTCGCTCCATTTATGACAATGTTATATTGATTAAAGATATTCTTATGTACGCCAATTCACACGATGTTCCTCTTGCGGTGTTAAACTTGGATCAAAAAAAGGCATTTGATAATGTGGATCATAATTATCTGTTTAAAGTTATGAAAGCCATGGGCTTTGGAGAAATTTTCATTTCTTATGTTAAGTTATTATATAACGACTCGCAAAGTCTTCTGAAAGTGTGTGGCTCCCTGACCGCTCGATTTCCTTTTAAAAAGGGAATCAGGCAAGGATGTCCACTCTCTGGTTTACTGTATTCCTTAGCCATAGAACCATTTCTTCACACGATTAGACGTAATTCAAGTCAATTTGGTTTTAAAATACCAGATAGTGAAACTACCGTAATTACTTCAGCTTACGCTCATGATGTCTCAATTTTTGTCACTTGTGATAAAGCGTTCAATATTGTTAGAGATATTTATAAATGTTACATTCGCTCTTCTGCTGCAAGTTTGAATCAAAGTCCCAAGGTTTGTGGGTTGGTTCATGGGTAAATAGAACCGACAGACCTCTCGACTTTAAGTGGAATAATAAAGGCCTCAAGTTCCTCAGAGTTCACATGGGAAACTCGCACAGTTGTTTTCAACAAAACTGGCAAATTTGTCGCGAAAAATTACAAAAAGTCCTCGCCCGTTGGAAAGGCTTATCGAGGCTGCTTTCGTTCAGGGGCAGAGCCCTAGTAGCAAATCAGCTTGCGACTTCCAAACTACTTCATGTTCTTGCTGTTCTCTCCCCACCCCAAGATATTCTCAGTGAACTCCAGAGGAACTTGGTTAATTTTATTTGGTCTGATGGACGACATTGGCTAAAGGAGACAATTCTGTACCAATCCCCTGAAAAAGGTGGTTTGGGCCTAACCTGTCTTCAGTCACGAACAGTGGCGGAGATTTCTTGTTACAGGTGGGGGGATGATTTTTGAAAGGCCATCCTTGTGTGGAACGCGACACGGCACGGGGTCCAAGAAGCCACTTAAGGGCCCCCTGGTGGGTTGCAGGCGCAAAGCCCTTGCTAGGGGTTGAGGTAACCCCCCCCCCCCCCCGAGCCCCTGGGGTTTACACAATTTTAGGTACAAAATGGTGTCACAATTCAACCTTTTCTTGAGCTTGAATTGCAATAAATGACAATAATTAACATCTTCAAGCATTAACAAATACAAAAGATCTTCAAAACTAAAATTTCTCATCTAATGTATTAGGAAGTGTAGGCTTAAGCAATCTTTGCACAATGGCGTTCTGGTCACCTAGCAACACAAATAATGCCTATGCATTATCTTAAGTATAATTATTTACAAAATAATTAATGCAAAATAATGCCTAAATGCAATTTTGGTAAGGTATGATTAGAATGTGATTTGGTCTACACTCTACAAAAACTATGAAAACATATGGTGGACAATGATGTATACCTGACGACATTATAACCGGAATGCTTAGGCTCTAACAAAAGTTTCCAAACATGTTTTTTCTTGTTTCGGACCTGCTGGCAAAATCTTTTGCCAGATGGAAGATGTCCACTGTGTCAAGCTTGTGCTAGTGAACATTGCATACAGCAACACTGTTTAGCCGCTGCTGTGTCATCGTGCTCCTCAGCCATGTCTTGAGTCTTCGAAGTGCAGAGAAGCTGCGCTCACACTCACAAGAAGTGAAGGGGCATACCAGCATAAGACGCAGGAGGTTAAATACGCCTGGGAAAATATTCCTGGTTTCGTTTGACATGTTCTGATATGCATCTTTGGCAGCTTGTAGGGTTGCAGTTTTTGTTGTGCTGGAGAACATTTGAAGCTGTAGCTTCACCTCTGTTTTTGTTAGCTTCAGACCGAACACCTGGCTCGGCTCTGGATACTTTTGGTATATGGCTTCTTCTATTTGCCCTATACAAAGTTATCAAATACAAAGGAAAAATAAGTGTAACTTAGTGAACTTGATTAAACAAAGCTCCTAAATTTGAGTAACGAAGCCGAACTATTTTATGCAACAAAGTTAGGTTTCAATAAAGTTCAGTTTAAGTAAAGAGAAAGACAATATTAATTGATCTAATTGTATAATAATTATATGCAAGAACTAAAACATAGTCAAAGTAATTTGGTATTTAATGTCCTTAAGTCTTAATTAATTTATTATATTAAATATTTATAATTTAATTAAATAATATTTATCTTAAAACGAAAGCAACAGAAAAGCAATGAAAAGGACTCCTTAACCCCCCATAAATTCATGCGTAAACAAAAGGGTAATTATTTGTCAAAACATTAATGCGGCCTGACGTTGCGGAGTTGGCAACTCCTCCTAAAAGACATGTAATTATTTGTGTGTGAGTCCAGGGAATCCATACATATCACTAAAAACAAGAAAAACTAAACAATTCTTCATCCTGATATTGTTGCCATCGTTACTCTGTATCATTTGGCTATAGGTCTAAGGACAATTTGAAATATGTATACTTTTACTTTGTTGGGCATATTTTGTTTTATTTTCATGAAAGAAATTGGTACAATTTGTTATTTGAAGTTTATTAAATAAAGTAAGAATTATTATATATTCTCCTTACCTGTTACTAGCATTTGCTCCAAACGCTTGTACTCTGAAAGACCACTCTTGGATGATGTGTCATATCTCTCACTGAGGTTAACCAGTATGCCATCCATAAGTCGAAAGTACTGGATTCTACAGTACTCTTCAGCACTGAACGGGTGATATGAGCTAGCTGGTCCTGAAAACCGTTTCGGTGGCTGTTTGCGTCTTGGAATTTCAAGAGGATCTAGGTCATACTTATCTACTAGGTTTGACGTCTCATTGAAGATTTCTGCAAATGTTCCATCTGCACGAAGTTGTTGTATCTTTGTGGTTACAGTTTCGACAGAAGTCAACATGCCTAAAAGAAACAATTGAAGAAACTTTATATTTCAGATGTACATAGCATATGTTATCCCTGTTCATTTTGCCGTTGCTTATTACATAACAAAATTGGTAAATGGGGTGCAATAATATTACGTGCAGTTATTATTTTCGAAACGTTCAAATAAAACAAAAAGAATCGTTACACAACAAGCACAAGCCAGTTTTCACCTGAGACAGTGGCTGACTTTCCTTGCAGTCCTTTGTTGAGTTCTTCTAGTAGTGCTAAGGGCTCATTTGTCATCTTCAAACCGAGGAGAACCTCTGCTTTCTTGAATCTATCTAAGAGTCCATTAGCTTTGGTAGCAGTTTCAGATCCGGTCGATTGTGCCATTTCCTCTAAGCTTTGAAGAATTACATCGTAGTTATTGATGACAGACTCAATTGCTGCATGACGACAAAGCCATCGAGTTGGGCACAAAGGCTTGATCCTTGTTACACTGGGGCTGTCACTTCCATCTCTCAAGTCTCTTGCAATGTTTTGAAATGTCTCCTATAACAGATTTATTTCAAAGAACCCATTGAATAAGATCTGTTAGAGAAAAAACTATGACACAAATGTCACGCAAAATACACTTTGGAAATGAATAAGTTCAATTGATGTTTGTTCTAGGCATACAAACATTTCCATTTTGTGTTCTCGTGGTTTTGTAGTGGTCATCATCTATGACTTATACAATTTTCCACAGGGTTCACTGACGGTACAGAGTCAGTCCACAATCAGATCCTCTGCTTTTAGCATTAAGACTGAACTGAATACAATAGAAGAAAAAAGACATTCCGGTTTTTGAAATTCAATTGTCTTTTTAAACACGCATATGCGCATTCCTGCAAGGGAGAGGAATTCTTTGAGACCCAACCTAATTAGCTAATTGAGGCAAGCATTTCTGAAAGGTAAACAATCGAAAAAATAGTTATCAATTTGTTACAAGCAAAAGTATGAAGACTTGAAATAAAAGATTGTGTCCATAGAAACCCACATACCTTGTACTTTCCAGATCTTCCATAGAGTACACCTAATTCATGAACCCATTGGGTGGCATCACGGGCGAGTGAACAATCTGCTACAGCATATTGCAAAACTAAATTCGCTACATGAGAGCTGCAGTGGAAATACATGGCTAGTGGCTGATTTTGTTTTCGCCTGGCATCCGTTGTACTTGCCACTCATGTTTGAGGCACCGTCATAGGTTTGGGCACGGAGACTTTCAATTGGCAGGTCAAAGCGGGTTAGAACATCCATAATCACACGGGCAAGTTCCTGACCTGTAGTTGATTTGATCTCATAAAGATCAACAAACTCTTCAAAGACTTGAAGATCAGCATCAACATAGCGGATGCATATGGATTCCTGTTCAGTCCCATTGATATCTTACGTGCCGTCTACCATTACCGCATATATGCCTTTCGCTTTCACTTCTCTGATGACACTGCGAAGTAAATTAGCACTGACAAGGTTCATCATCTCATTTTGGGCATGGTAGGAAGTGAAGTTAGTGCTCTGTTTCAGATACTTCCCAAGTTCAGGAATATCATTACTCCTTAAAGTTAACAGTTGGGCAAAGTTGCCTTCTTCTTCATGGTGGCCACGAAAGGCAAGCCCCTGACGCGAGAGATATGCTATTGACTGGAAGAGCTTTATAAGCATTCTTCTGTTGCAATCCTGTTGTTTTGCTTTGTGATTAGCTACTTGAGCATCTACTGTGTTGCTTTTCCGAGCCTCCAATTGGCTGATTGCTAATCGGTGGATGTCACAATGTGCATGTTCTTCAAACCTTCCCGGCTTCTTTTTGCCACCACCTGTTACTTTCTTCCAGTTGTTGAAACCAGTAGAGAGAAAAGCTTCTTCTTGACACTTTGCTAATTTCAGGAGACCTCTTTGTTTAGCCGAGATGCATGTAAAGCAAAGAACACCTTGAACTTCTGGCGAATAGTGAAGCCAAGGATATGTCCTGAACCACTTGGCCTGGAAGTAAATGTTTGGCTTTCCTGTTACCTTTGGCGGAATTATGGTGGTTTCTTCAGGATGAAACGGGTGATCAGGTAAACTTGTGCTGGTGGTAGGACTGGTCTCGGAACTGAAAATTGTAGGTCAAGCAGAAGTTGTTGAGGCCAACTCTGGAGATCTAAGTGGTGCAGCAGATGCTGAGGCTGGAGAGCTAGGCGGTGCAGCAGATGCTGTGGCTGGAGAGCTAGGCGCTGCAGTAGATGATGAGGCTGGAGATCTAGGCGGTGCAGCAGATACCGAGGCTGGAGATCTAGGCGCTGCAGCAGATGCTGTGGCTGGAGATCTAGGCGCTGCAGTAGATGATGAGGCTGGAGATCTAGGCGCTGCAGCAGATGCTGTGGCTGGAGAGCTAGGCGCTGCAGTAGATGATGAGGCTGGAGAGCTAGGCGCTGCAGCAGATGCTGAGGCTGGAGAGCTAGGCGGTGCAGCAGATGTTGAGGCTGGAGAGCTAGGCGCTGCAGTAGATGATGAGGCTGTAGATCTAGGCGGTGCAGCAGACACTGAGGCTGGAGATCTAAACGCTGCAGCAGATGCTGTGGCTAGAGAGCTAGGCGGTGCAGTAGATGATGAGGCTGGAGAGCTAGGCGCTGCAGCAGATGTTGAGGCTGGAGAGCTAGGCGGTGCAGCAAATGTTGAGGCTGGAGAGCTAGGCGCTGCAGTAGATGATGAGGCTGTAGATCTAGGCGGTGCAGCAGATACTGAGGCTGGAGATCTAAACGCTGCAGCAGATGCTGTGGTTGGAGAGCTAGGCGGTGCAGTAGATGATGAGGCTGGAGAGCTAGGCGCTGCAGCAGATGTTGAGGCTGGAGAGCTAGGCGGTGCAGCAAATGTTGAGGCTGGAGAGCTAGGCGCTGCAGTAGATGATGAGGCTGTAGATCTAGGCGGTGCAGCAGATACTGAGGCTGGAGATCTAAACGCTGCAGCAGATGCTGTGGCTGGAGAGCTAGGCGGTGCAGTAGATGATGAGGCTGGAGATCTAGGCGCTGCAGCAGATGCTGTGGCTGGAAAGCTAGGCGGTGCAGTAGATGATGAGGCTGGAGAGCTAGGCGGTGCAGTAGATGAGGCTGGAGATCTAGGCGATGCAGCAGACGCTGAGGATGGAGATCTAGGCGCTGCAGCAGATGCTGAAGATGGAGATCTAGGCGGTGCAGCAGATGCTGAGGCTGGAGAGATACAAGGCGGAGCAGATTGGCTGGCCGCCTTAGGCCTAGAATGGAATGAAAAAGCGCATAATTCTAACCGAGCCGTGGATAGATGGATTAGTAGGTTGGTGTACCCAATGGCAAAAATGGGTCATTTTTGACCTAAGGGTATGTTCTTTTGTAGCGAGAAATGTAATCTATCCATATTTATATTTAAGTAGAGTTTTGCTAAAAATCTATTACTTTGATGTTTTTTTTTCCAAAAATGACAGAACAAATTTAATTTAAGATCAAAAACAAACAGCCACAATTTTTTTTTCATAATTTCGTAACCAAAGTCATATCTAACATCACCTTTTAGAGATTTGAACATTGAAGTACGATTGAATAGTCCTTTGCTTATCCACCACTCCTTTACTGCTAGTTTGGCTAGTGGAACATGTATTGACACCTGTAACGTTCAAATAAATAGTTGCTATTACCGGTAATAAACATATATGGATTCAACAATCTGAAGGAAACAAAATCACATTAGAGACATTACAAAAAGGGCAAAATAAAGAAAACAACTGCACAAGGTGATTCAAAAAGAAAGTGACCAGGATAAAGATTTTGTTTGTTAAAGAGTTATCAAATTTAATACACGAATGAAGTGTGTCCTGAAAAAGAATGTGCTTCTAATTATCTGGTAAAAAAGAATTACTTAAATTGATCTATGTTGACAGAAGTTTAATGCATGTTTTACTAAAACACCCTTGTTTATAGCCTAGCTGTCCATGAAATGCCTTTGGAAACTGTTGAACTGGGTCAGATTACAGATCACACACAGGTATTCAAATACAAATGAGATTTTAATCATATGAGTCAAGACCGAAATATTATTTTTACTATAACATTTGTGTTTTAAATGTGAGGAACAAATCCACTATTTTACCAGCTTTAGATGATTTTGATAACGCTGTCTTTGCTGTGGTAGGTGCTCATCTTGACATGGCTCTGGTTCTGAAATAAATGGGTACAGATTAAGTTTCAAAAATAAGTTACTCATGATCAACCAACACACTCTCCACCTAATAAAATGACTATAAAATTCCAACCATTAAAAAGCACAAATGCTGTTTTCAATGCTTGTATACTTACCAAGACTGACGTAGTGATATTCGTGTATGTGACCAAAGTAGAATGTCTCCTTGGCGCCTTGCTCTGTGTACTGATGCATGTAGAATCCAGAAGCCGTACTTTCTTCGGCACTTGTGACAATCTTGATATTAACTCCATATTTCTTTGCAGTTGCAAGTATTTCGGGCTCTCCTGCATGTGTAGCATTAGCTCTCATTCTCTTCATATAGTCAGTCATCTGTTACAATGGCTCTCTGGTGATCAGGTGTCTGTAGAATAAGCACATGTATTCAATATATTGATTACTTCATGCAGCACTTAACAATCTCAATCATGATATTTTTTTTATTTTTTTCAGATCCTTTTAGTTGAAAATGCTTAACAAAATGTAAACATTATTTAAAAAATGAGAGTCCAAGACAACAGATAACTTAAATTCGAAAATAAAAACCCTCAGGCCTCTACACTTATCCTGTTTTCTTTAAGTTCAATACAGTGATTTGCCTTCATTGTAGGAGGCTGAACATAACAAAAGGTTCATGTTATGTTGTTTTTCATAACATTTAAAAAGTAAAGAAAAAATAATAAAATAAAAGTCGCAGCTTTATTCACCATGACCATACAATGAGGTTAAGGCACAATGTACTAAGTTTTTACTTACTCTGCTTTGCATATGGTCACAAATATTTCTACGAAGTTCTTGATGAGTTGGTACATCTTTTACCCCTATCCTGCCAAGCTGATCAGCTAAGGCCCTAAAATAGCAATTTCCATCACCTTTTACATCTGTCCTCATCCTCATCCCACATTTCCTTGCATTTGATATAAGGCGAGCTTGGTGGCTGTGTGTATCATATAAAATGCAAAAACTAAATAAAAAATCACAAACATAAAGCATGAAAATAATGTAGTATTGCTTACTTAGGCAATGCCTCAGTCAGAAACTCAAGACTTTATGGGGTTATCATTACCACAATAATTGATATACTCATCACACATGTTGATATCAAGTTGGGATTCAGAAATGCACAAACTTTTGTTTTGGTTAGTGGCCTTCATTAAGGACTACAGTTCCTATGGAAAAATAACATTATGGCTTTCTTGACTCAATTCCTCATATTAGATCAATTTACATGTATTATCGTGCAGCAGGCTGTACAATTTAACAAATGTGTGTACGAGTAATGTGTATTATGTGTTTGAAAATTAACACAGCTGGTATTTACATGAGATAGCTTGAGAAGATGTTGCAATTAGTGAAAAAAACCTTAACATATGTACTCAAGAAACATAAGACAGGACAATTAATTTTTGTTAAGGTCTTGTCATATATAGTTTTTTTAAAAGTATTTAAAAGTAATAATATTAAAGTAATTATATGTCATAAAAATTTATATTTATATTTTAAAAACTTTCCCAACCAGAATCTAGTTTGAAGTTTTGCACACTTTATACCTTTTGCCACCCTTTTGGCAGACAAGTTGTTTGTGGCTTGCCGACGCTTCTGTGGTTTTGCAGGTACCACCTGAATAGAAATGAAACACCAGTAGAGTCTGTTATTTAAAATCCTTCAGCTTTCAAAAATTTATAATAACTTTAAAATATTCGAAAAATATTTTCACAATTATTTCCCTGAAATTAAATTTATGTAGGCCTCCAAGTGATTGTATCTGCTACTGACGTTGTCCTGAATTCATGGTAAAATGAGGTCATTCTCAATGTACATTTCAGGCATATTCCAGCACGAGTGAGCTCAAATTGGAGCTGGCTGAATACTGAAAAGAACTATATCATGCCTAGGCTAGGCCTATTGGAACTGGCCCTCCTGCATAAACCATTCTTAATCAACATTTCTTTATTGATATTAATTTAAAAGGTTATTAAAAAGAGTGCACTAAACTGCATAATTTGGGTAATTTGCTTTAAATTTCTCAACGAAGGAGAGGGCACACCCACAGCTTTGTTCAAAACACACCCAAAAAATGACGAAACGCACCTCACATCTTGATTTTACGACACCCAATGGAAACAAACTTGCTTTGTGTTTGTGGATTATACCATGCAGTATCGGTAAAATAACATGTCACAAGGTCACACCTAGGATTCATGGTTATAGGCTGCTTGGGATTTGCCTTGAACATTCTCCGAGGGTTTGATCAAGAATTCAATATTAAACGTTTAAAATTTCTCTCACCATATTTCCTCGACGCACAGGACGTCCTGCTGTGCTAAATGTTCATAGTCTAGTAATTGCTACAACGTGGTCAGTCTGGTCTGCGCTCCGTTCACAATGCGTACTCTGACATGCGGGAGGCCAATCGCAGACTGATCATTATAAAAAGTTTTTACCGTACGAGCGCCGAGTCTCCAACTGGGCGTTTATTTGACTTTACTATAAGTCACTTCTTGATTGTATCTCGTGTGCGTGCATCGTACTTTTCCACAGGACGTACAAACGTTTGAGTGTGAGTGCGCGCTGATTCCCAGAGAATGCCAATTGAAGTCTACTATCGGTATTTTAATTACATTGTATTGCATGCGCCGCACGTGCGTTCATACCGTGTTGGCGCCGCTGACGCATTACAAAATCCGTTTGCCGTTGCAACTTTCTATTGCCTTTGTAATGATTTTTGTTGGGTGTTAGTTGAGTGAAAACAATAACATAAAAGGCCATCATCTTGGTTGGGATCTGAACTTCTGCGTTCTAATGTGGCAACTGGCAAAGACCGATTATTCCCCACCTTACTGTGATTGTCAAAAGCGGTAAATGTGGTCGATCTGGGAGTAATAAGAACGGCTAAGTAGACCGTGCAGTGCTCCGGGAAAGTTTGACCAGCACGGCGCGGAAGGTTCGTGGGTCAGCAGGCAAACGATCTGGCTACTGCGCTTGGTCGGCACGCTGACTGCCGATTGCGCGATACTTCGCGAAAAAAAATGCATTGCGCGACCCGCCATGCATGAGAGAGTTGTTGCGGCGGTCTACTCCTAGAACTATGTGGAGCCTTATAGTTTTAGAACCCCGCAAAATTGTTTTCAGTACAAAAACGTCCATCAAAATGCAGAAATTTCCCACAGAACCGCTGCACAGTTTGCCCCCAAACTCCGTACTACACCTCATGACATACTCACAAAATATCGCAGAACAAACATCGCTGGATTTTGTCGGTTTTTTTTTTGCTAAAATGATGAAAAATATGCCCTTTCCGCACTGAGCCAACCTGACACTTGAAACGTGCACGCATATGATCGAGCGATGATTTTCGGTTCGCTCGGAGCCTGCCGCGGGGGGTACGGTACAAGCACTTGTACGCATGCGCATACTATCATTTCGCTTGTACCGTACCCCCCGCGGCGCGCTCCGAGCGAACCGAAAATCATCGCTCGATCATACATGTCATATGCACGTTTCAAGTGTCAGGTTGGCTCAGTGCGGAAAGGGCATATTTTTCATCATTTCAGCCAAAAAACCGACAAAATCCAGCGATGTTTGTTCTGCGCATATTTTGTGAGTATGTCATGAGGTGTAGTACGGAGTTTGGGGGAAAACTGTGCAGCGGTTCTGTGGGAAATTTCTGCATTTTGATGGACGTTTTTGTACTTAATTATTGTTTTGTGCTGAAAACAATTTTGCGGGGTTCTAAATCTATGAGGCTTCACGTAAGTTCTAGGAGTAGCGGCGGTCCTGTTTATAATCCTCAGCTAATGAATACATGTACATAAAATGGTGCGGCTTATACGATGGTGCGGCTTATACGCTGTGGCCTGAATCTTATTCTGAAGTTTTTTGGAGCGCTGCGGCTTATACACAGGGCGGCTTATATTCCGAAAATTACGGTAAGCTAACGACACTTGCACTTGCTGGGCTGCGTGGTGATGGCCTGTCAAGGGGTATTGGCAAGTTACGAACCCTGCCCAAATTAGTACGCCTGCCTTTGAAAAGTGGGCGGGATGATTACATTGGTCATCCCCCCCTGGTCAAAAGGTGGGGGGGATATATCCCCCATCCCCCCGGGATCTCCGCCCATGGTCACGAATACTCACCTTTCGTTACACCTTCTTACAAAGATTATTCAAGAATTCGCCTCATCCTGCTTTCTCATTAATGAGCTATTTCCTACGCCAATATTGTAAGCTGAATTTAGACGCTCAGATTTTTCTCATTAATCTCGATGCCAAGTTTTTCGTCCATCTACCCACATTTTACAGTAACGTTTTACAAGCCTGGAATCTTTCGAGAGCCCAAATTATCATACCACCTGATTATATTCAGTTTGTTTTGAATTTACCATTAACTCTGTTTATTTAGTTAAATTTGCCGGTATTGATAACCAGCTCATTTGGCCTCGTCTTCGCGTACGTGGAATTCGCACAGTCTCGGACCTACTAGACCTCTCATTTGGGAAGTGGAAAGGACTGGAAGCTCTCCATTCCGACAACTCTATACGAAGGTACTCCAGCAGAATTCTTCATTCGGAACTCATGGATGCGAGAGAACTCCTCATACGTGTCTTTCCGAAATTCTTCAACCGCTCCGGATACCGTCTCTCCACACGTAACCTACAGAACATTCCAGCCTTCTTGGAACTTCCTCTCGCTATCTATTTCCCTCCAGACGTCGATGCTTCAAGTGCATCCTCAAAATTCATCTATAAAACTCTCAACGCAGAACTCAACTCTTTGAAGAACCCAATTCAAACTTACTGGCACAAACACAACATCATTCCGGAGAATCGAAGGATTCAATGGAAGGAGATATATCATCTTCCATCTTCGAAGAAGGAGGGCGACATCCAATTTCGACTACTACACAACATTTTACCCAGTTTACCCGTTCTGCAACATATAAATCCGGACATTTCGCCGCTTTGTCAGTAGTGCGGTGAAAGAGGAACAATTCTACACCTATTCATCCAATGTGGCGCTATCCAGCCAGCACTCAACTTTCTCAACTGCCTTCTGAGCCGTCTGTTCCCGGACTTCACCCAAGATTTTGATCTCTACTGGTGTCTGCTTCCTCACGGGAGAGGAAGGCAAAAGGAGATGGTCAATCTGGCAAATTACTTCATTATCAGCCTGAAAGCTACCATATACTACCTCTACTTACGTTCGTCCTCTACCGATCTCCCCACTGTGTGGAAACATCGAATGAAAAGTGAAATATTGATCGATTTTCACTATTTCTCAGCCAAAAACAACACTAGCTTGTTTCAATACAAATGGGATCACAACAACACCTTGTTAACTATGATTAACCAAAAACTTATCTGGCTGATATGAAGCTTTTTTGATAACGTTTTTTTTTCTTTTGAAACATGGTGATTTCCACTAATTCCCTGCGGGGATGAAAGTGGTTAACAAACAGCTTTTGATTTTCAGGTTTCTTTTGTTTTGTATGATTGTTTTGATTTTTTGTTCTGTGAAGTCATTAATATTTGTTCAATGAAGTTTGCATTCATCCATAAATGCTGTGAATTACTCCGTTCCAATTTTTTTTAGTTTATTCTTTGTGTATACATCCTTTGTTTAATCCTTTTGAACCATGTTTAGTTTTAAGTGGACTTGTTTTGTGACTTGATTTGAATTAAAGGTTCAATTGGAAAAGTGAAAAAAGTGTTTGTTTGTTTGTCTGTTGGGCTGTTTGTCGTTTTTTTTTTTTTTTGTTAATATGTTTTTTTGTGTTACGTTTGTACATGTATTAGACTGTTCGTATAATTGTAATTTTGCTTGTCTGTTTGCATGTGTACGGTATCTGTTATGTTTTTTTCTGTATGGTTTTATCTGATTGTTCTTGTCTTTGTTTTGATGCTTTTTTAGCTCGTTTGTATGTTTCATTGCTTACTTGTTTATCACTTATTGTGTTTCTTACTGAATTATTTATTTATGCTACTTTTTATTTTCATTTAAATTCATTTACATATTTAGCAGATATTTATTTACCCATTTATTTATTCATATATATTACCCTCCATTATTATAGCATTTTTAATTTCCATATTTATTTTTAACTTCTCATATTACTTGTATTTAATAGTTATATTTTAAAGTTATTTCATGTTACCAACCTAGGATTGGATGAACAGGCTTTTGAGTCACAGTGTTTTCACTGTTGTTCATCCTGGCCATTTTAGATTTGATTGTCTTTACTCTGCTTGTTGAACTCCCTCTCACTTCCACTCTTCCCCAATCCGCTCCCCTCCTATACATTCCTCATCCCCACCCCCATTTCTTCCCCATCTCATTCTTACCTACTGTACCTATACACATCTATTCTTTTTGATTGGTATTTGTTACACAATTTATCTTTTATCTTGACTGTCCTTGATGTATGACATTTCTTACCTTGTATGTACATGTACATGTTTGTATTTTAAATGTTTTGGACGAATAAATAATAATAATAATAATAATAATAATATTTTCATTCGATGTCATAATGATACAATTGTTTGTCCAGAATTAAATGGAACAAAGAATGGAGATAAAAGGCAGGGTTTTCGATTTTTCAGTACAGTAGAAACGTTATAAGAGCAACAGTATATTCTAAACCAAAAACGTGAAATAAATTGTCTTTATAATCTCAAAAAAAAACGTTTGCTAAAAAAGTCGCGGCGCTTCGAACGTCTAGCACAAAGTAACACTGTAAAATATCAGGAGGTGGTATTTTCTAAATTTTCAGGCAGTGCAGAATCGATATTTCTCTCAATGTATCTAAAATCATGACATGTTTATAATATTTCCGCCATTATGGAAGCTTAGACCCGAACAAAAAAAACCTCGGCCATGACAATGGTGGCAAAGTTGATTATGCTTGCCACGATTTTTTCATTCGATCTTTCAATAAGGGCAAAGTTCATACCTTTCCCCTGAAGGTTTTTCTTTTCATTTAAAAGTTTCAATGACGTTGCTAGCATTCTGTTCTCAACGTTAACAAATATCAAGGTTCACACACATTCCAACCTAATAGGAGTGGGACGGGCTTCCATTGAAACTAGTTCCAGTGTAGTTTCGTTTTAATAAAAAAGCTATTCATGTGTTACCCTTTGCAAGTTTTGTCTCATAAAAACTCAGTAGACCGATAAATCCTTGCCAAGCCCCAAACTTGCCACCTACCGTTCATAAACATAAAGATGCATTTGGTCCGTTAGTCTTTTATATTTGCCATTCCCTGTAACAAACAAATAACACTGCAAATATATCAAGAGCTACATCGTTTAGGCCTATGTGAATATTTTTATGAACAGAAATTCGCCCGCTTCCAGTGGAACCATTTTGTTTTAACTTGAACCAAAAACACCCTTTCGGGTTTTATAAGATTAAGTATATAGGCCTACTTCAGTATATTTCATCACAGTACTAATCTTCGCTCCAATGCAGATCCATCTCGGCTAACTTTTCCCAGGACTCGTAGTATTAAAGGCAGGAGATCGTACATTCACTGTTACAGCAGCTAAGGAGTGGAATGAACTTCCCTCCTATATTAAATCTGCTCCATCAGTGGATGTGTTTAAGAAGATCCTCAAAACATACCTCTTTCCCAATTGATGTATTATTGTTGTTTTGTTTGTAAAATGTTTAATGATTTGTTGTTATATTGCTCATTACTACTGTAATCGCTGTGATATAGTTATACTATGAATAGCGTACCTAAATACATAATAATAATACTAATAATAATAACAATAATTTTCAGGGGCCTTAAAGCAGGCCCCTGGCCCTGTGGCCCCACGCCGTAAGGGCTCGGAAAATAAAACAAAACATACACGACGGAATTTACTAAATGTAAGAAAGCAGCCTGGCAACAATAATATTTACATGCGATGTCATGCATAATGATACCATTCTTTGTCCAGAATTAAATGGAACAAAGAACTTGGGAGATAAAAATACAGGGTTTTCGACTTTTCAATACAGTAGAAACGTTATAAGAGCAACAGTATATTCTAAACAAAAAAAAGTGAAATAAATTGTCTTTATAATCTCAAAAAAACGTTTGCTAAAATAGTCATATGAAAGTGGCTAGGAATCGCCTCATATTGCACCACAGAGCAATCATTTTCCAAAACTTTTAGGGGTCCTTTAAGCCACGCCGTAAGGGCTTTGCGCTCCGCGTGCGCATTAATTTTGTCCGTCCTTTAGAAATGCCAGCACCCCCTGGCAAAAGTATGTTCCAGCGGGCTTGAAAATAAGTGTAACGAACACGGCCGGGTCACGTCTGCACTGCGCGCTGCGTACGTGACCCGCGCGTTGTACTTGTGTTACTGGGCAATAAGCCAGGTTTTTCGCGGGCTTTTAGTAGCGTGCTCACTTTCCAGCTGGGCGTCGGACTGAGAGGATCGTGCTAACGATTCGTACAGCTTGTGCGGCTGACCAGTGACTCGTGCAACTTATTTGACAGGAAAGATGTAAGTGGAATAAAGTGGAATAAAGTTATATCGATCACAAGAAGAATTGTTCCTGAACCCAACATCTGTGTCCGTGTTTATTTTACTTTGCCATTTGTCTGTCTGTGTGCCGTCCACGTCCGTAGCTGTTTGTCACAAGCACCCGACCTAATTTTCCCTAGCAAATCCGCCCTGAAAAGCCCTTGACCGCAACCAGACCCGTTACATAAGGTTCAATAGTCCAAAGGTTCGATAGTCCGAAAAGACTCTATGATGGTCCGATGGTCCGAATCGACAGTAAGGTCCGATAGTCCGAATCGACAATAAGGTCCGATAGTCCGAATCAACAGTAAGGTCCGATAGACCGAAGAGTCATACTGACGAACCGTATTGCCCATTCGGACAATCGAACCCGATACGCCACATGCACACTTTGGTTCGAACTGTAGTGCGGCCTGGTACACTTGCTGGCCCCGTCCAGTTGCCGTTGCCTCCCCGGTCACCGTAGTGGACCGCTCCCGCTTCGGTCTGACCGTCCATAACCCGTACCGTGCCGGTGCCCACTCAGTTCGTATTGGTTGACATGGTTTTGCCATAGTACATAGTACATGTATAGACTTTGTAGACGCCAACCTCTTATCTCTATAACGCTACCAAAGACTACCAAAAGGAGAAACCCTATAGGTTGATGAAATCTAACAAAGTTATGTAAAGTGAAGAGATGAGTAAATCAGTGTATTGACATGTGTGACTGTCACCCCAAAGCTCTGTTTCCCTCCAACTTATTAAATTATTGTTGACTCTAATAAATGTTTCATGAACTGCTATTAGGGAACGCAATAATATCTATGCCGACTTGCAGAAAGTGTGCAAGAACGAGACTTGAATGCTTTGATGTGTTCACAATACAACGACGCTGTTTAATTATTTCACTGTGTGACACAGTGAGAAATTTTGTAATCGTAATGGCGTCAGGATACTTGCTGGGGAGCTCTTGCGTACGACTTTCTGTACTTTGGTACTGTTGTTTCCAGGACAATTGTGTGTACGGTAACCCGACGTACCCAGACGAAATTGCCGACCTCAAACTTGTTAGTGCCATATTTGGCAACTATATGTGCGTTATTAGTTTAATTAAACAAATGAACAGGTTAATTAAACATAGTACAATTGAAGGTATCTAAACGTAAACATAACAGCATAGAAGACCGACAGACGAACATGAAATGTTACAAAATAAACATATTTGTCTGGATATTTTTTTAGGGCGTTACCGGTAAGTTAACACAAACTTGGTGTCAAATAGATCATGGGAGTTACTTTTCGTTGACTTTTCATACAAGTTTACATAAACTTTAACTGTATGACCTGCAGTGGCGTAGCCACGGGAGGCGTGGGGGCGACAGCCCCCCCCATGAAACCTTGTCGCCCCCCCCCCCCCGAAAGAAAGGGCAGGACAGGAGACTGGTGACGAGTCTATGATTGGTTGATTAGCTCTCCTTTAATTACTGATTGTTCTCAAATTACAATGATGAAGATAGTAGCTGAGCTGATTAGGTTAATTTACTGATGAAGACTTTAAGCCGTGGAATGGGAGCCGTGAACTGCAATGGAGGTTGTGTAAGCCGTGTGGTAAGCCGTGGTTCTACAAGAAAACCAAATTAATACAATAATAAATATTGGAACCTACATTTATGAGGTGACATGAAAACACATGAAAATGGACTAAGATTCATGTATGAATTTCCTCCAGTATCAACTAATTATCTAACAAACTGAGGGATTACATAAGTTATTATAAGCCCCAAATTACACTCAATTAACCAGCAATAATGATGAAATATGAGGTCATAATTCTTAGTAAAAAGATCAATAAAATGTACGTACATGTACCCATAAAACAACGTGATGAAACCCACGTTATTTATCCATTACAAAACCCCCCACAAAATATCCCTTAAAATCATCTATAAATCTACTCACTTTTAGCTTCTACGCACAGCCGCTGATGGACGGCATACAGATGATTAGGAAAATTTGGGTTAACCTGGGATTTTACGTTTGATTGAAGGAATAATTAGGAGATTTATCGGAATGATTTAAGGACAAATGTGACTAAAATTGGAATCACGTTGGAATTTTCTAAATTCATAATCACGAGAGGGCACTATACCAATTTAACGCTTAGACACTTTCGTACACCCCCAGTCGCCTCCCCCACTGAGATTTTGAGTTTCTAAAAAACTTATCATTGATCTATATGACGCACCCACTGAAAAATTCCTGGGTACGCCACTGACAGTACATACAGGGGACGAAGTTGGAAAAGAAACACGCTTCGCGATATCGGAATGCTTGCGCGTAGTTCAGGCAAGTCAAAAGATCTATCTTTCTTTGTTTTTTTTAAATCTTTTTTTTCCATGGAAAGTGAATTTCGATTTTCAATTATTTAGCTTGACCCTTCACCCACAATTTGGAAAAAAGATCGAAATTTTAAAACATTGAAAATTCTGAATGGCCCCTAAAGAAGAAATAGCCGTGACAAGCCGGGTGCATTAGTTAATATAGTGTGAATGATTTTAGGATTTTACTGGCGCTCCCCATTGAAAATGTGGCATGAGCCGAGGCCCCCCCCCCCCACACACACCTATTGATTTTCGGAGGCCTAAGTGTCTGGAAAAATAACCGGTCAACATAACCGGTTCAGCACGCCTCCCTGAAAAAATTCTGGATCCACCGTGCTAGCCCCCCCCCCCCCAAAATAATATTGGTTCTAGAACCGCGCCTGCACTTGCTTATATTTTAGTGAAATTGACAATAAAAGATGTAAAGTGAATTGTATTTATTCACCGTTTGCGACCGATAATTCCGGTTATTGACTTCGCCCCTGAAATGGAATATCAACCACTTCGCCCATCGCCCCAAATAATTTTCCACGTATTTATTTTCCAAAAATTATAAACAAAACGCTATATTCCACTATTAATTAAAATCATCATGATCATGTGCATGTAATTCTTTTATCCTACTTAGGGTAATATTTTTTAAATTAGCCAACAGACAGGGGTAGTTTATTTTCAGACACTAATTATCCTAGAATGGATAAGTTTAGGTTGGGTCCACATTTTTAATACAAGGGAAGCAAAGCGTTAGTTGACTCAACACTCCAAAGTGTAAATTTTCTTTCAAGGTCAGATATATATAGGTGAACATGTACATGTAACACAAATTGGGTTAAAAATACATAATACAAACTACATGTACCTCAGACATTGTCCATTTTTGGCAAGACATTGAAACAGATTTGGTCAGTTTTAGCTCAATTAAAACGTTTGTAACCTATTTTTTAAACAGCCGTAAAATAGGTAACTTTCAAAATGAATCTATAGGCCTACATCTGTTCAATTTCAGACCCAAAGTAAAACCGAAAATTGTTTTAAAGGTCAGATTTTCTTCCTTTTTTTTTGTCTTATGCTGACCCCCACTTTTAAAAAAAAAGCTGATCAGCATTAACAATTGAAAGATATTATTGTCCTCTATTGTTCAACTTCCTCTACTGAATGCAGAAACAAACTCAACTACATCATGTAGAGCAATTTTTGTCTGCACATAGTACCTGTACATTATATCTGTATGTAGGCCCTATACACAGCGTTTTCATGCCTGAGCGCTTACAATAAGCGAGTGACAACCCCCATGGTGAGGTGGTTTGTATAAGTGTTAAGGATTATAAAGCCTCTGTTTGGGCAAAGGATTAAAATAGATAAGAGGGCTGGCCAGTTAACAGTTAGATCTACTGTTTTCCTCAGGAAATTTCTAGTGGAGGAAATACGCAATGCACTGGGATAGGTCATTGTTCTTCTCATCACAGAAGCCCGTGCACTGTACACATGTTACAGAAGGAAGGAAGGGAAAAAGTGTGTGAAATTCTTTCCCAATTATTTCCCTTATGCATTTCGCGAACATCTTGAAAACAGCGCCACCATGTGACTTACCAAAGACATGAGGGGAATAAGCCTGACACTTAATAACGTCATGATATGTTTACATCAGTGCTTTCATACGTAGTAGGCCTAGTACTGTAGACGATCCCCACTTTATCTAAACCAAGCCATTACGTCGCAGGTCTTTTAACACATTGCTATGGATCCAATGCGAGCCTAATTATTTTAACGGCGCAATGGCCATGGGAGACTTTTGAGACGTAGACGCTTGTGCATGGTGGTAGCGTACCGGTCATTTTTCCAATTTGTATTACTTGAGCATGTGCGCGTATATTTCAGCATGCGTGCGTAGTTGTGACCGTTCACACATGATTATGTTGGACACGGTTGTTGAACTCCAGATCAAGCTCTTCAGATTGCTTTCGGATAATTGCTTCCATGATATTGATAATTGGCCTGTAATTCCCCATTGACTTTTAGATCCTTTTATAAAGATGGGAACCACCCCGACTATCTTCCACTTGATCGTTATTTTAGTCAATTTTCTGTCATCTAGGGAATTTCAGTAGATTATGAACTGGGGTTCGGCCATCTCTTCGGCACACAGATTCAAGAAGTAGGGATGGATGCCGTCTAGACCAGGTGATTTGTCAAGCTTCATCCTTTTCATCTGTTCCTTGACATCATCGATGGCCAACTCATGGTCGGGTAGATCTATTTTCCCATTCCTTGGTTCTATAGATCTGGAACATCTCTGGTTAATTGGTAAATATTATACAGATTCAAAGAACCTATTCAAGACATTCGCTGCCAACTCCTCTGTCTGTGTTAACTCTTTGTCCACTCCTTCCAGTCTGGATTTTCAAACTGTTAGTGTTTGTTGAGCTCTTGCATAGTTGAACAGTTGCTTCGGATTTTCCTTCAATCTTTCATTAACTTTGCTTCGTAGGCAGTCGATCTAAGCTTTTTTCCCACTATCTTCTTGGTTTCTTAAAGTAGCAGTTTTTAACGTTGAGTCTTCCTATACTTCATAGGCCTGTAGCCTGTGTTTTTTTCTTTTCCAATTTCTTCACATTGCTTTCATCCATAGTGGCTTAGTTCCGTTCTTAGGTTTTCTTGATGGAACAAATTCTTGACTGTGCTATGATGCTACTCTTTAAAAAATACCGTGCTCCTTCACTATTTGATGTGTCTAGCTTGAAATCCCAGTTTACATTTGAAAAGTATTTTTTAATTGCTGCTCAATCACCTTAGGCTCAGTTCAGTCTTTCTCGGTTTGAGCAAATTGTTTGAAAATGGCGAATATCTGTTGATTGAAGTAAGCTGTCATGGTCACTTCTGACCACCGCTGCTGCATGTGTGACAGTGTCCGTGAAGTTATCGTTGCTGAATACTACCGGTAGGTCAAGTAGTGATGATTTTTTGTTTACCCCTCTACTTCTTGTGACATTCCTCATGTTGAACCAGCAGCAGATCTTGTGTTGTGTCTGTTACATTTTCTGCTTAACTAGCTGCTATTAACTCTTTTTTGTCATTCACTCGTGATCAAGTATCATCAAGATGATCAAGTATCATCAAGATGATCAAGTATCAGGACATCAAGAATCAAAGTTTAATCTGAAAAATACAACAAACAAATATTCTCCTTTTACACAAAATACATTAAACAGAATACATTACATGACAAAGAATACATTAACATGTCCACTGATCCAAGATGAAACATGAATTTTCTGTGCCGATGCGATATAACATAACAATTCAAATGACATGAATGAGCACAATCTGAAACGTTAACACTTTAAATATTCCTACACGCACGTACAATTTACATATTGCTAAACCGCTACAATCCACACAATAAAGTTACACAAAAAATACATCATGAAATCAAACTTACGACTCTGCCGAGCTTTAAACAAGTTCCACAAACAGCTACAGAAATGTACTTTAGTGCCGAAGTCCTCAAAACTTGCAATCGTGCAATTATCGACAAATTTTACATCCAGTACTTTCCAAAACAAGCGCGCCTGCGCCGATACATGTGCAGTCATGAAAGTACACAAAACATTCTGAAAACCTGCTACATGTATATGCACGGCCCGCAACGCGTAAAGAACCACGTTATTGACCTTTGACCCTAAGGCGCGCAAAACAATGTATACAGTTCCTAAGCAATAACTTTGGCATACGTTACATTCCGGCCCCTTAAATAATAAAAATAATAACAATAATAATAATAATGAAGATTTATAAAGCGCACATATCCACCTATTAATGCGCTCAAGGCGCTAAAAACACAATAAATCTAATTTACTTAGAAAATAAATATAATACCAATAGAGAGAGAAAACAAATTACAAATTTTAAAATAAGAAACAACATATACACTCTGTTGGTGTCTTGGTGCATTCTTCCCACGTGAATAACATGAACGTCGGCCTACATCGTCAGGCATCTCCAATTCAGATGTAAACATAAAGATGTGGCGAATGCACACCGTAGCCCACGCAGCTCACGTGATCAGAATGCACCTGGCTCAGAAACAATAAACGGAATGAAATTGTTAAAGCCAGATTCATTAAGCAAAAGCCAGAGTCATCAGATGTGTTTCGAGGGATGCTTTGAAGGAGAGAAAAGAATCAGATTTCCTAATGTGTAGTGGTAGCTGGTCCCACAGTTGAGGTGCTGCTGCTGAAAAGGATCTATTCCCCAAGGAGCGGTGTGATATGGGTTCACGGAGTAAACATTTATTACTTGATCGGAGCATGCGTGGTGGATTGTATTGTGAGAGGAATTCAGTGATGTAAGAGGGGGCTTTGCCATTGAGAGCTTTGTAGACGATTAACACGAGCTTGTAGATTAATCTGTAAGAGACTGGCAGCCAGCGGAGATATTGGAGCACAGGTGTAATGTGAGCGGACTTTTTTTGTCAATGTAACGAGACGAGCAGCTGTATTTCGAATGCGTTGGAGTCGATTTAGCTGCTCTGGAGGGAGGCCGTACAAAAGTGAATTTCCCATGTCCAACCAAGATGTGACAAAAGCGTGAATAATTTGTTCAGTAGAGTTGCGCGTAAGGTATTTCCTAATTTTGCCAATGTTGCGGATATGAAATGAGGCAGAGCGGACGGTGTGAGAGATATGACGTTTCAATGACATGGAAGAGTAAAAAATGATGCCTAGATTACGAGCTTGAGGAACTGGACAGATTTGAGAATCTCCGATTGTGATGAAAGGAATGGTAACTTTTGACAGTTTGTTGCGAGGAGCCAATGGTCATGAACTCGGTTTTGTCGTCATTAAGTTTCAGAAAGTTGTTTTGCATCCATCGACGAATATCGGATATGCAGGTCTCTTTTTTAGTGATTACTGTGTCAGCCAGCTGTTGAGAAAGTTTGAAGGTGAAATATAGTTGTGTATCATCCGCATACATATGGTACTGTAGATTATGACGTATGATGTCTTTTAGAGGATATATGTAAAGAGTAAACCACTGAGGGCTAAGAACAGAGCCTTGAGGAACAGAATAATTAAGATGGACAGGGTCCGATGGGGCTTTACCGACACGAACAAACTGCGGTCTGCTCTCAAGGTACGATTTGCACCATTGGAGAGCTTGACCTCCTGGACCGACGATGTCACGCAGTCTAGAAAGCAGTATGGTGTGGTCCACGGTATCAAAAGCCGCACTTAGATCAAGGAGGATGAGAGCGGTGATGTTTTGCTGATCTTGAGCATTCAAAATATCATTCTGAACACGTAACAGGGCTGTCTCGGTGCCGTGATTTGGCCTATAGGCAGGCTGAAACGAATCAAAAAGGTCATTGGTACGCATGAGAGCAGCCAACCTGGAAGAGGCAATACGCTCAATTGTTTTTCCCAAGAATTTCAAATTGGAAACAGGTCTATAAGTTTTGAAAACCTCCTTGTCCAAGCCGGCTTTCTTCAGAAGAGGGCGAACATAAGAAACTTTAAGGCTGTCAGGAAAAATACCAGTACTAAATTTTTAACAATTTGAGTAAATAGCGGAACAATCACATCAACACAATCTTTAACCAGAAAAAGGGGTATTGGGTCAAGCTCGCAAGATTTAGATGGGGAACTTAAATGTGATCTCCTTAACTTCACTCTCACTGGCTGGTAAGAAAGCAGTGAGACGAACATCACAACAATTTATGGGAAAATCATGCATAATTTCTGGAGAAAATTCACCACGGATATCCATTATCTTGTTAACAAAACACTCTGAAAATTGAGTAGCAAGATTTTCATCAGAGATAGAGCATTGTAAAATAGGGATCTTACTCTTATGCAACAGCCGATTAACAATACCAAATATTTGTTTCTGGTCTCCCATGCAACAATGGATTTGTGATGCAAAATAGACTATTTTGGCTCTGTTTATTCAATTAGTCACAGTGCGTCGCTGGACACAGAAGCTTTGTCTATGGACCTCAAGTTTGAACAACGCCACTTCCGTTCCAGTTGCCTTCGAATTTGTCGAATAGAGCGAATTTCATCGTTGAACCACGGAGAATCTGGTCGTAGTTTAACGCTTCTCGTTCGAAGAGGGGCATGTTCATCCAGCAAAAGCCCCAGGGTTGTGTACGAAAGACATTTACAAAGCTATACAATGTATATAGTATCCAGGCAAAGTTGTTGATTTGAACACCAAGCTAACACTTAGTTAATCACTAGTTAATCATAACATTTTAAGCACAACAAACATATATGTTACAGCTGGAGCTATTAAACACATGGTTACAGTAACACTAAACTTGAAGTTACGCATTTAGACACTTGCACGCTCCAACAGACACAACTTGGTGACAGATCTGTTGTAGGTACCCGAAGCTGTTTTGACCTCAACGCTCCTCACCAAGCCCTCGCTTCCAGCAAACGTTTGAGTTATCCTGGCCAAGGGCCACTGGTTCGTTGGAGACTGGTCATCCAGTACCAGCAACAGGTCACCAACGCTGAGGTTGGGCTTCTTATCCACCCACCGTTGTCTACGCTGCAGATTAGGTAGGTACTCTGAGATCCATGCGAGCAGTTGAATATGTTTCCAGCGTCTTCTGAAGCGTTCAGTCTCCTTCATTCCCCTGAGAGGCACTGGGTGTCCGGGTCTGAACTTCAACAAGTGGCTCGGTGTTAAGGCCCCAAGGTCATTTGGATCATCAGAAACGGGAGTTATGGGCCTATCGTATACGATGGATTCTATCTCACAGAAGAGCGTAGTAAGCCTTTCATCATCGAGAACTGTGTCTTGTAGAAGTGTTGCCAACACTTCGCACCGTTCGGATTTGACGCTCCCAGGAACCGCCCATGTGGGACGCAAAAGGCGGATTGAAGCGCCAGTCTATCTGCTTGGCAAAAAGAGCTCCGTTGACCATGTCATCTTTGCATAACTGCAGAATGGCATCTGAATGGCAATGAATGTACAAGAGAAAGAGTTTAATTCCTATACCAAGGGGACGTTGTAGTGACAGGTTGGCTGTTTCAGGAATGGCAGTGCTGTTATAAGTACATATAGTGCCAAATCCATGCATCAGTACTGTACCCAAGCTTTGTTTGTTTTTGATAGTTTTCATCAAATTTGTCTTTTCAGTTACTTACAAAATAAAAGGAATCAGAGAATAAAACAATGCCTCGTCACCGACATTTTTAACTGTTCGGACAAGAAACACCTTTTTCTTCTACTTGGCCGCAGTTATATCAGAATATCTACAAGAGGGGTGGCAATTCAAGAGCTCCGTACCTAACAGTGCAGCGCCCTCAACAGTTTGCAAACTTTACATCCTGAGCAGAAACCTGTATGATAACAATCTGTGTACATTATCCAAACATCCTGTAACAAATTGCATTTTGCACTTTGCAGATACATCAATGGCCAATGCCATCTGTGATGAGAAGACCTGGACGAAGCAAGTCTGCGAAAGCCAAGGCGAAATTAATTTCCAAGGACATTTTTTGTCTGCCCTATGAACATAAGTCTGTGGTCCACATACAGAGAGGCCGGTGTCGTCAACGTTTGGCAATTTCTGGGATGGCAGGGAAAATAATGCTGTCCAGAGATCAGTCTCCAAATGAGGTGACTGAAGAAGTAACCTCGCTGTTTCAACGGGCATTCCACCTGCCGGATGGTCGTCTATTTGCTGTTGAGTATCTGAGGTTTGTCCACCCCTTAGTTGGTTTTAATTGTGTTTTGTGCAGGTGTAACAGCCATTAGATTTATTTTTGTTTCAGTGAAGTAATGTACCCAGACCCATGTCAATGTGACACATTCTATTTTGGCTATCATTCCATTGCAGAAAGATGACTGCATGTATGTATGTTAGCTTTTGCATTTCTTTTATGAGCATGATTGTAACCTGTGTTTTTGTTTTTTGAAAAATGCTGATCCTCCCAAGCGTCACTTTGCCAAGATAGACGAGGCCTCTCCTCTTGTTTAAACATGGCTTGGACTGAGACTGGCCTCTTTCAAGACTGGCATCTATTTAACAAACATAACATAAGTTGGTGGCAATTCATCTCCTGTAAAATGTTGCTTTTACCATTTGGGTTATTAAGAACAGTATAACCCCCGCCCCAAAGGAATGAAAAGGAAGTGGTTGGTACTGCTGAAACTGATGTTTCATTTAATTTGCCTTGCCCTTTAGTCATTTACATTGTTGAATCATGAAGTGGACTGATATAAACTGAACAAAGTTGCTATGAACAATCTTGCTTTTCAGTTTGCTAGCTAAGGTGAAAAACAAAAATATCTGCTTCCAATTAAATGGGGTAATTCAAATAGGGTAACTAGGCAGGCAGGGAGTTGTTTTTGTTTTGTCATGTTTGTGTTGTGTTGATCAAATATGGATGTCTGCTCGCAGTCGAGGTTAAAAGCTAGTAATTAATTGCTTTGGATTTTTCCCCTCCCCATAAAATGTGGGATGCGGGCTGTCAATTAACAAAGGCTAGGTAGGGTCCCTGGAAGCAGAAGTATTCATTTTGTTGGCCTTATCTCTCTTGGGATTTTGGATAGACATTCACACATGTACACAAAGCTGTGCTACTCCACTTAATTACATGTATGTCACTTTTTTTTTTTTTTTTTTTTTAAATCAATATAGCGGTATACCAGGAAGCGGGGAAAAATTGCAGCGCCCGAATGTGTCTCCTAGCTTCCGATGGATTGGAGCTGAGGTACTATCCATTTGTGGTCAAGAGGGCCTTTATATTATGTGTGATGCTCAGTACGATGTCACATCGGAAAATTTCTTTTGAAGTAAAGTTGATAATTTGAATATCTATAGACTTAGTTTTAAATTCAACTTCATTGTTATTAAATAGTATACTGCCTGTTTTGATTTTTTTTTTTTTACGTGAATGTTTACAGTTCCCCCTCCATTTTTGTGGTTTCACTTCTAAGCGTAGTCCGAATAGCAACAACTGAGACAAAAAAGGTGTTTGACAAAGCTCAGTCATGTGCCAGTCAAGAATCATGGATTCATAACACATTATCAATGCTTAAATCTGTATATTATTACTTAGTCACTGTATGAACATCATCGAATAATAACCAATGTGTACCATTAAACTGACTATGGTTATTCTCCATTTGTTAGTACCAACAATGTGAATGACTGTTACACTGTATACTCTTAGGAAACACTAGACGGCTGTCATGGGAAAAAGAAGAGACTGACATCTGAACTGGTAGGACTCTACAGTAATTGTAATGATCTTTCATTCATCTTTTAAATATTTTTTTTACACACTGTGCCTCACAAGCGTGTGTAATGGGACATCCGTAACAGTGTCAGTACTTTATTAAAAAGTGCAAACAGTGAAATATCTGATAACTCAAAACAACTGTTTAGTAAAACAAAGAACCCATTGCCTTCAATATTTTATTTATTTATTCATAGTTTTATTTAGACAGGGTAGCCTCATCAGTTGAAACTGCTATTACTAAGGGCCCTGTATAAAATGATACGAATAAAAAAAAATTTTAAAAAAAATTATGTAAAATCACTAAGAACATTAAGTAAAAACTAGAACGAAGAAACAAAAATGCAAATATGTAAAATATAGGGTTATGAGTAGAAAAATAAAACTAATTTAAACACTACGATACACATATAAACACTGATGAAATACAACACAGAAATTAAATTTATATTGAAAATTTAAAAAAAGGAAAACCTTGCGTAAAAAATCAACCATTAAAAAAAACAAAGATTTCCAAAAAACAAAAGAACAAACACCCCCAACACCCCAACAAACAAACAAACAAAAACAAAACAGATACGTAAACGATAGGAATTGGAATAAAAATTAAACTTTAATATCAAAATACTGAAATAACAGTATATAAATAAATTTGAGCTAAGCAAACAAAAAAAAAAAAAAAAAATGCAAAGTTTGAAATATAATCAAATAAAATATCTAGTAAAGTCCAAAGATTACTATATGATTAAACAATCATGGGGGAATGCTTTTAAAAAAAATAACTATAGGTATTCTCGTAAATTAAAACCATAAAAAAACTATAAAAAAAAAAACTTTAAAAGTAATGAAGTAAAATTAGAAAGCCATGCAAAATTAGTTTAAAAGAGATTTAAAAATATTTAAAGACTTGGCCTTTCGTGGGCAGATGAAGAATGGGCAGATGTAATGAGCCGTTCAACTTCGAACGAGTGTTGGCAGTATGAGATGGCATTTCAAAACGTCCACTGAGATACGCTGGACTGAGGTTATTGAGACATTTATAAACCTGACACACTGTGTGACATTCCCAACGGGATGGTAATGATGACTAAAAGAGTGCCTCATGTAAATCGCTAATATGTGTTCTAGGATGAGCATTAAGAATCATTCTGGCAAGACGATTATGCAGTTTTATCAATTTGTCGGAATGACAGTGTGCACAATTAGACCAGACCACATCGCAGTAATCAAACAATGGAATAACCATGGCGGAACTTAACATTTTGAAGGTGGAATTAGGAAGGCATGGTTTAGCAGAACGTTTTAAGAACCCTATTCTCTGCGAAATCTTCTTGGCAACATAATCAGTGTGGTCGGCCCATGTCATTTGCTCATCTAGAACGACTCCGAGATACTTACAATGATTAACTCGTTCGATAACCACGTCGTCGACTGCAATCTGAACTTGGGCAAATGTGGGTAGACGTGGACGAGTTCCAAAAATCATTAACTTAGTTTTGCTCACATTTAAAATCAGTTTGTGCTTAGTGAGCCACTGAGACACTTGATTCATCGCGGACATCATATCACGTGTAATATCATTAGGGGAAGTGGCACCAACCATGATCATAGTGTCATCGGCATACATGCTAACTTTGGCACTTGGAAGAGCAATAGAGTTTGGAAGGCTATTTTTAAAAATAATAAAAAATATCCTTGAAAAATATGAAAAAGAAACAGAGCTTTCGAAATACGTATGGGGCTTGAAGAAAAAAAGTGTAGGTTACACAATACGATGGGACATTCTGAAAAAATCCAACACAAACAGACGTAGATCTGGGCAATGCAATCTGTGTATGGAAGAAAAGCTGGCCATAGCTATAAACAAGAACAATGCAATCAATCGGAGATCCGAACTAATCTCTAAATGCCGTCACAGCGACAATAATAGAAAACCACCGGACCGCAGCAAGAAAAAGTAACCACCCAGTCGTGCAAACCAAGAAGTCCATTCGCCTGATGATGATTGATATATATATGTAATTAAAGAGAGATCGACAGATCGCGCCCAACATATACAGTAAGGAGACTCATTTAATAACAGCCGAGTATAATCCATAAAAGGGGACAAAAAAATATGTATCAAATTTAATAACAATCCTATACAATAAGGAGACAAATTTAATAGCAATCCTCGACTCTGTATATACATTAAGGAGACAAATTTAATAACAATCCTATAAAAAAAAATATACATTAAAGTGACACATTTAACAACTCGATAAATATTTTCTCATATTAAGGAGAAAAAATTCACAGCAATCGAATAGTATAAATCTATCCCTGCGCGAAACCACAGTACACTGTTTTGGAGTGGCGTGACACATTTTTTTTGGCGTAAAACAAACAAAAATCGGGTCAATGAAGGTCACCTTCCATGTAATTCTCAATCAATCCTTGCTGAATAAGCAGATTTAGTCAACTTTGGCGCCAGGGTAACCCGAAGCCGAAAAATGAAAAAAAAAAAATTAGATGGCATCTCGAAAGGACACCATAGAGACACCATGTAGTTTGACTGAGGCTCTGGTGGCGAGCCAAAAATGCGGTTTGTTTGTGTTTTTAATGTGGTGAGAACCCCTTCCGAATTGTGTAAACACAAATAAGAAAAAAGGAAAACAAATCTTGTGAAATGGATTTAACGGAACTCACCGGCCTCCTTTAGGGAGCGCCTAAATGTAACGGTTTAAGTTCTTGTCACAACTATCACAGCATTGTTATGGAGACATTTACACCAGTTCACCTTGTAAACATTGAAAACTACATAATCCACCGAATTATTCATGTATTATGGAGGCAATTGTTACTCGTTCAAATGTTGGACACAACTGCAATAAATTGTATATCTGGCATTGACTGAGGCGCCCCACCCCAAAAGGCCACGACCGGGTCCAATATACATGTATGCTCAAAAGAGAAAATAACATTAATATATTTTCTCCTAAGCTAAGGCATACGCCTAATCTAAGGCATAAAAATCTGGTATATTCTCTCATTATTGGTTATTAAGATGTAGCAGAGAAAATTCTCCAACTGGATTTATTAGAGTTGTTACAGATTTGCCCGTGAGGATATTTATCAATTCGGTCACCTGCCTCAATACAAGAGTTCGCAAGATTGTCCAAGATGTACAAGATGTCCTTAAGCATTTAGGCCAGGGTCTTGAAATGTTGTTCCTCTTTGTTTATCAACTACAATTAGTAAATTGGATTTGTTGAGGACATTAGTTTATCGTGGGATTGAGCGACTCCAGTCACCTGCTTCAATGCAAGAGATCCCGGGATTGTACGAGATGTGCTCACCCATTCTCAAACATTTATCCCAGGATCTTGACAATCTCTCATCCCTGAATTTATATACCCTAAAATGTTGTTCCTCTTGGTTCATCAGGTACAATTAGTAAATCGGATTTGTTGACAATAGTTTATCGTGGGATTGAGCGACTCCAGTCACCTGCATCAATGCAAGAGATCCCGGGATTGTACGAGATGTACTCACCCATTCTCAAACATTTATCCCAGGATCTTGAAAATCTCTCATCCCTGAATTTACATACCCTAAAATGTTGTTCCTCTTTGTTCATCAACTACAATTAGTAAATTGGATTTGTTGAGGACAATAGTTTGTTGTGGGATTGAGCGACTCCAGTCACCTGCTTCAATGCAAGAGATCCCGGGATTGTACGAAATGTACTCACCCATTCTCAAACATTTATCCCAGGATCTTGAAAAGCTCTCATCCCTGAATTTATATACCCTTAAATGTTGTTCCTCTTTGTTCATCAACTACAATTAGTAAATTGGATTTGTTGAGGACATTAGTTTATCGTGGGATTGAGAGACTCCAGTCACCTGCTTCAATGCAAGAGATCCCGGGATTGTACAAGATGTGAGTACTCACCCATTCTCAAACATTTATTCAAGGATTTTGAAAAGCTCTCATCCCTGAATTTATATACCCTTAAATGTTGTTCCTCTTTGTTCATCAACTACAATTAGTAAATTGGATTTGTTGAGGACATTAGTTTATCGTGGGATTGAGCGACACCAGTCACCTGCATCAATGCAAGAGATCCCGGGATTGTACGAGATGTACTCACCCATTCTCAAACATTTATCCCAGGATCTTGACAATCTCTCATCCCTGAATTTATATACCCTAAAATGTTGTTCTGCTTTGTTCATCAACTACAATGAGTAAATTGGATTTGTGGAGGACAATAGTTTATCGTGGGATTGAGCGACTCCAGTCACCTGCTTCAATGCAAGAGATTCCGGGATTGTACGAGATGTACTCACCCATTCTCAAACATTTATCCCAGAATCTTTAAAATCTCTCATCCCTGAATTTATATACCCTAAAATGTTGTTCCGCTTTGTTCATCGAGTACAATTAGTAAATCGGATTTGTTGAGGACAATAGTTTATCGTAGGATTGAGCGACTCCAGTCACCTGCTTCAATTCAAGAGATTCCGGGTTTGGACGAGATGTACTCACCCATTCTCAAACATTTATCCCAGGTTCTTGAAAATCTCTCATTTCTCAAAAACTGGCATCTGAAAAATACTGACTTAAAAAAATTATCAAATTGTCGCGTGTCAAGAAAAAGTATGTAAGCAGCCCAGAGTGGCCAAAATCACTTCTGGAGATATTCAAGTTTTAGGATTTTTGTGCTCCCATTTTCCAAATTAAAAATCATTGAGGCTCAAATTGTGAAGTGTGACATTCGTTACTAATCGTTGTAATAATAAGCACTGTTTATTTCAAAATAATTTTTTATTTTTGCGATATTTACAATTTTATGCTAATACAGCTCCTGACCGAAACGCATATGGTAATTTATTAACATCCTTCGGCTGGGAATAAACTTTGCCTTAGGTACCCACAAAGTGGGACGCTAGCACGCATTTTGTTACAATAGAAATATACATTAAGGACCTTTTGCCTGGCAGAAATATTGAGCTTAACGTCCTTCCGTCCTTTTTATATTGTTAATTATGTCATGGTGATGTAGTCTCTTGAAACAAAGTATATAAAATGAAAGATATTTCCATGCTCTTTTGATTGCTCCAAAAAAACCAAAATTTGACCGTTGACCCATTTTTCGTGCTTACGACCTTTTTCCGGGCACTCGACGAAATGTAAGTACGTGTGTCACAGTTCAGGGCCGAAGCAGACGTGATCTCCTAGTCTGGCAGTGCTTGAATTGGCAGTGGTAGTAGAGTGTTATGGCCCAGTCATTCTTTGCAGAGGTGCCCTCCTTGTTCTTCTGTCAAAAGTTAGTGATACATGTAAAACTAATCAAGGTTACTGAATACTACAGTGTATATTAGGAGACTGGTGATGAAGGCATGCATGATATTATTTGTAGCTTGTAGAGCGCAATTAAGGCAAGGTAGTTTGGAGTGCACACGCTAAAGACTTTCATATATGGAGAATACTTGACACCCTTTGCACAAATCCTAGGAGACTGGTGGTCTGAATAGCATTTTCTCAGTAAATGCTTCAAAACTTTCACTGCTAATTTGACTTTTAAGGCCGTGTTATTGCTTTCGGACTACAGGCCACAAAAAGTGTCCTGTATAGAAATCTCACCCATGCTAGACAGATAACACTTGGCACATACGGTAGCCACTACTAGATAACAACAGGTTAATTTCCAAGTGCTCATTGCGAAATACGGGTATGTGGTCACTTCATCAAGTGCATGGTAGCCTTACTTACAGAACTACATGGGGAAACTCTACATGCACATACCTGGCACTTACTGCAGCCAGTTGTAGACAGGCAATCCCCAGCCCTGAAAAAATACACAATGTAGATGAAGTTAATATGCAATATTAATGTTGTACTGGTATTGTCCTGCGGATTGTAAATGTGTGGATATTAAAAAGCAAATTCAACCATCTGTATGACAAATTTCTGAAGTAAGCAAAATCATCTTTGCATTATATTTGACCAGAATTAGAAAGCCCCCCCCCCCTCCCCCATGTGCACACAACCCAACTGGCACGGGATCTGTCCTAGTGAAGTGCACGCAGTTGCCATGAATCAACTTTTGACATTGCGATACATGTACCGTAATAACTATTATTATTATTTATATCAGGCTTCCGGCGGTAAATATAAATCAGCATATTGTATGCTTTCATAAAAAGTTTACTGCAAAACATTGCTATTGCAGTCAATCCGGGCATTTTCGCAGGTTCCCGCTTGATCAAGAGCATAGAAAGTCACAGTTGTCAACCACTCAACAGAGCGTGGCGCGCGTGTAGCGTCGAACACGGAACACGCCGCGTGCATGCAGCGCGCAGAAGGCCAGGTATACGCGCACTGTTGTCAACAATTACAGTGGCAGCTTCAAAACGTTTGATGCAAACACAAAAGATGTAATGAAGACAGTGTCTTGAATATTGCTTCTTGCGGATCAAGTCAGTCTAATATAAATAATAATAATAATATTGGATGGCTTGTTTTCGGTGGATACAAGAATTTATTGCACTCGCTATGACAATATTGCACTAGTCCGACTCGTGCAATATTGTCATAGCTCGTGCAATATATTCTTGTATCACCCTCAAAGCCATCCTATATTATATAATTATTTGGAAAACATGTAACCTATTTGTAGAATGGACAGGGTCAGTTTTTGCTCCAAATATGTATGTTTTGCAGCTGTTACTTGTACATGTACAAGTTTTGTACAGATATGCTCATATTCATAATCAAAAACACACTGTCTCACGTACATGTACAACAATTTATATCGCGTGCGAAGCTTGTTAAATTTCATGTTTGTCATGGTGCACATATAGCTCTTTAAAACTCACCAAGTGGTCTACTTCGATAATTAACTGTTATCTGACTTCAAGTATTGTGATTCCAGGATCCTTCTTTAATCTGTAAAGAAAATAAAGAGAAAAAAAACTTGGAGATACATACACGTCCAGTTGGAAAACTTCTCTACCAGTCTGTCTCTTATTTGCCACTGAGGGTGCACTAAGCTTCTGCTTGGGGTGGATACTGCCCATGTAACAGTCTCTGTAGGACCCACTTTAACTCTAACAGTCCTCAATCCTCGAATTTTAATACGATTTTGCACAAACCCTAGCTTAAAGCTCCCATTTGAATTATTATTGTGCTGACTTATTTGGGACCTAGAAGTAGTGACAACAGACAGATCCATGCAAGACCAATTTAAATGGGCAGCCCAGGTGGGAACAATATGGATGATCACTCCAGAAGGACCCACATGGGACCCACTTAATTATGCATTTCATATAAAAACTGTTCAATGTTAAGTTGAATATTTACCTTTTCAATTTTATCTTGGAGAAGGTTAAACTCCATCCATTTTATATAAAGAGGATCATACTTGACCTTACACTGCCAGCTGTTGCTTGACGATGATGAACCACTGCTCCTTGTGCTCCATGCTGATTTAGCAGGTTCATATTCATTTGATGAAGCCAGATTGGAGGTATTTGTACATGTATGTGTAAATGGCGGACCAGATGCAGAGCTTTTACAAGTAGGAGTCTGTGATCCACCACTAGGATCAGCTACATGTACATCACACACAGCCTTTTGGGGAGTCTCTTTTTAGCTTTCTGCTTCACTCGCCTTCTTTGTCTATATAAGGTGACACACATCTTCTTGTGAGGACCCATGATCCTAAATATATATAAAAAAATGTGTTAATTATTTAGGTCTATGCTGAAACTCAAAGACACATGAGGATCCCAGTTTCCACAGTATTGGGGTACCATATGTGCATCTAGAAAATACAATGTAAGAGAAGAGTCTTTGTACTGTTCAAAAATGACAAATATGGACGATTCACGGGTCAAGGGTCGAGCCAGACAGAGGTTGCATGCACGAGTATACTGGCGACTGTTTCTAGGATTAACCTTCACATCGTTCATCCGTGGCTTGGATTTGCGGACACACTTGCCTGTGTTAGAGCTATGTGTATACCTGTAGCCTATTATATCGTGCTGTGCCCTAAAAAGACCACAGGCAAGCATCCTCAAATTCAGGCCACAGCTGAGTGATGTGAAGGTTACAGGAAACAGTCGCTGGTGACTTGAGAACGCAAATTGTGCGGCTCGACCCTAGGCCTTTGCATTATGACGTCAGATAGATCCTGGCATTGGTGACCATGACTTAACGAAAAAAACGTTCAAGCCCGGAAATTTATCTTTTTTCCCAAAGGTAAGTGAACCGAACCACCATCATTCTAACCTTTAATTCCCACCAAGTCCTTTAGGGGTCAAATTGGGGATGTTCGGGACTGCATGGGGGGGGGGGGGGGGATCTGAAGGTTTTGACATGGAATATCGGCAGTTCCATTAAACCAAGTTTTGGACCATTGTAGTTGCTAGGACCCTAGTCCGAGTAACTTGGAACCCATCGCCTTTTTTACATTTGGACATGGTCTGGCAGGCAGTTAAGGTCCAAGCAACTTTTAGAAACTAGAAAGCATCCTCCGTATGCCTAGCAGTACTCAGATTTATGACCTAGCGGTAACTCAGCTATATTGGTTTCTAACAATAATTTTGGAACACAAAGGTCACGAAAGTTTGCTCATATTCATAATCAAAAACACACTGTCTCACGTACATGTACAACAATGTATATCGCGTGCGAAGCTTGTTAAATTTCATGTTTGTCATGGTGCACATATAGCTCTTTAAAACTCACGAAGTGGACTTTGTACCTCGATAATTAACTGTTATCTGACTTCAAGTATTGTGATTCCAGGATCCTTCATTAATCTGTAAAGAAAATAAGCCTCGCCCACTCCGAGAAAGGGATTGGGACTCCTCTCCAAAGTGGGCGAGCTCGGATTAAGAGAACGAAGTACAAGTCTGACTGGTGGGCCCTCTCCTGAACCTAACAAAAGAAGCAATTTGCAAGGCGATAATCCTCACTGCTGGGTAACAAAGGCCCGGCAAATCAAAGGGCGCGCCGCCGGTAATCCCTCCCGTGGACTGCTATTGTTGGTGACCCATTGCCCTCGCAGGCCTATTGAAAAGCTTGAGTGATCAGTGAACATGGGTTTCAATTAGTTACGCGGTACGTTTTTCTCCCCTTAAATGTATACAAATGTATATGGACTTGCACCAATGAATCCCTGAATCTGACTTTTAAAGCAAACGGGGTTGGTATTTGGTTCAGTATCTAGATCAGAATTCCCCAATTTGTTCTATTTACGTGCAATTAATATTTTTTTCGTTCAACAGATAGTCCAAAGGCAGGAAAGGGAAAGAGGTATACCGATGATGAACAATAATAAAGATGGAGAGCTTTCAACCTTTGATTTTCTTTTCGTCTTTTCGTTTTATTGTTGTTATTACCATTACCTTTATTATTTTCCCATGATCTATTCTGATGGTGGTGTGAACATTTCTTCGTGATGATGATAAAAGCCACCGAAGGTCATTAATTACACAGAAAACTTTTTGTAAAAAATCATAAAAAAATAAACAACTGTATCCGTAATCTAGTGTTTAAAGCTCACTATTGATTTGAGAAGACGAAGACTGAACATTAATAAAAGCTTTCCGGTTAGCCCAATATCCAAATACACATATAGACGTTATTTAAATGCGCAATTCAAACAACAACTAATCAGTTCGCTTCCAGGGTTTGGGGGCACAATGTGAACAGATTAAATGTCACTTTTAAGTTGAAGACCTCTCTTTGATTTCTCTCCTCGCTCTCTTGCAGCCAGCATTCAACATCTCAACCGTCTTGCACTTGCGGTCGGTGTACCGCTCATTAAAGTCTGGGAACTGAAGCTTGGCTTGGCCAAATATGCTGTGGAGAATCTCGCTAGCGATTCGTGGTATTTTGCACTTCTTGTTGTTTTCGTCACGGGAGTTTCCGGTGATATTTTGCTTTGCAAGTGTGTCCTTCGGGATCTCCCTTTTCATGAGGTTCAGACAAAGCAGCCTGGCGCTCTCTACCTCCGAAGCGGTACGCTTCCTCATCTGTACGTCGCGGAGAATAATCTTGTAGTCGGAGACCTGGCGTATCATGTTGTGATTCCCACCCAGAAGGTACGTGCCCGGCTCTGGACCCGCGATTAACTTGGTCTGGATTTGGCGGGATGACACTGGTGTTCCGGTATAGGATGCGGTTGGGTGATGATCTTCAGATGGAGTGTCTGTAGAGGGTGGGTCAGATGTGGTCGCCTGTATTGGAGTGGTGGGCGGGTGCGAACTAGGCGTGCCAGAAACAATCTCGGGTGTAATTTTCATGGCGATGTATTTCACCGCATCTGTCAGCTTCTCTTGCTTGCGCTCCATCGTGTCCATGCGTCTGCTGGCATCTGCGAATCCGGTCTCAACGGTGTGTTTCAGTTCTCCAAGTAGCTGGAATATAGCTGCCAATGTGGGCTCGTGTCTTGTTGGTTCTGCCTGGTGTTCTGGTCGAGCATTCAGAATCATATCCCGGACCTCGTTACGATCGGTGTCACGAATTTTGCTTCTCAAGCCCGCAAGTGCCATGTCATCGTCAGAGTCATCACTGCTTTCGTCATCTGTAGTAAATAAATACGTAAACAATAAGCTTGTTGTATTCTCGTTAAACAGTTACTATCGGCTGAAAACGATGTTTTCCCAAAAGTTCCTATATATTAACTTCTGTACAAAAGAGACAAACTCTCCTATCCTAACGATATCTGATGCAATGCACTGCGTCGTGATAATCTACAAGGTTGATATGGCACCATTACATTATGAAAATGACATTCCAGCCAAAGCAAGGCGCCTTCTATTATTATAGAAAAAGCGAGAAAAAAAACTCTGTCGATCACTAGACTAAATTTCGTGATTTTAATCAAGATGGAATAAAGTACCAGTACTTACATTGCCGCAGGTTGTTGCCACCATAGTTTGAAAGAGGAGCATCCAAATCAATGTCCATCTTTGCAGGCTGTAATGCAAAATTGCTGATTGCAACTAAAGAAAATATTTATAAATTGTTCACTTTGGAGCTCGGGTTTAATTAATGATACTTGTACATGTACATAATAACTGGCGTAGCGTCATACGCTTGAGTGAATATGAACCAGGTCGGGAAACCCGTTTTCATAGCAGGAACAATCTCCTATTGGACGGACAAGTTGAAGCGTACCCGAAGCTTAGCGTGGTTTAAACTGAATGACGCAAATTTTAGTTCTAGCAATTTCTGTACGAGTGATAACATGGATAGTGCATCTACTCCAGATAAATTCGTATGTATGCCTGCTTTTTTAAGCCCAATTCGGTCCAATGGTTTGTCCCCGGTCCGGCAAGTACCCTTGCTGTCTCCCCCGGATCAAGGAAACGGCTGTTTGGTGAAAACTCCACTCAAGCACGCGGCACACTGCCCAAGAAGAGGGGAGGTCAAGCACTCCACGAAAGGTATCCAGCAATCGTCCCGGCCGTTATTGAAACCCTCCAGGATCACGGCTTTGCTGCACATCGGAGAAGGAAGGAGACTTGTTCTTCAGCAGGAGTATCAGCACGCCAACTGAGGGATGAAGACGGTCCCCGAGCTCCAAGAAAGATCTAAACCTGTCAGCATTAGCACCATCAAACGTCTCTTCGTTCCACCAAATCGGAATCATCTTTCTCGCAATCGCTACCATGGTGTAATAGATGCAAAGGTCGGTGTGAAGAGAAACGGCGTATCTCGCGAACACGACGATTCTCATCTCTGCCGCTCGGCGGTCAACTATGCCATGGAGATGGCCTCGTGTTTCCGCAGCGAAGTGTCCAGTTGGTCGGTTGACGACAAGAACAAACTCTTGGTGGGAGGAGGGCCATGTGTTGACAGACGTATCCATTTCAGAACGTATTTCATGGAGGATGACATGATACACTACCCCGACCATAACTTCTCAACCGGCTACAAAATAATTCCTAGTGGATATCTTCAACTTCTCCCCCGATCACAAAATGAGTCACGTCACCACCTCGATAAGTTTGATCGCCTTCATTTCAATTTTCCTAGAACTGGTTTCCTCACTATGTGCTTGCGAGGCAACAAGTTCTACAAAGCGTCGGTGTTCAACCATTATCAAGATCTCCTTCCACTGATTCGAGAAGTTCGTGACAAAGATGGCAAACACGCCGTGGTGCTGGTGTCTGATAATGGGCCAGATTGGAAGAAGAATAGCCTCAAGGTTGTCATGATGCTGGGACGTCTGTGGCGTGATCTCCACCTGGATTACCTGTGCGTTGTGTCATATGCTCCCGGGGATAGCAAGTACAACATGGTGGAACATTCTTGGGCACCGGTAACAATGTGGCTGACTGGTTTACAGTTATCAAATACTGTACCGGGTGAGGATAAATCGCCGGATGAGCAGTCAGGTCTGTCAGAAGAGGAACGGAAAAGGAAGAACGCAATCGTTTTGGACAGGGCCACTGACGACGTGCGACGTTGTCTCCATGGTCGGAGTTATCACTCATTCCCAGTAAACGCCATCACAGTCGACTCAAAAGCCAAGTACGTCTACGACGACGAAGCAAAAATAGAAGAACTCACTGGTGCAAGTTTGTCGAAGGTCCGAAGCAACGATTCCCTTCTGGAACTGCGTGAGGAATACAAGTTTCTAGCGAAGCACTCCGTGCAGAGAACGTATCAATTGGAGTTCGTGAAGTTAGACCGTGGGCCAGAAATCCTATCTCGCCTAGAAAATGAAGTCCGTTAAAAAAATTTGGTGGCAAGAAAAAAAATGCTTGTTCTTTGTCAATTCGAGGGTGCTGAATTCAATTCTTCCTGTTGCCGAGCTGTCAAGTGGCACGTTTAGTCACAATCCCCGTCCAAAGTTTGATCCCCCCCCCCCAAAAAAATCTATCAGGGGTCCCTAACGACCGATGGCGGTATCCATCCCCTTAAAGTTCTCACAAACGGCTACTCCGATTCAAATGCAGATCGTCACCCACTTAGAATAATTAATGATTATTAACTCTATAGACTTGTAGGTTCAAATACAAGGTGGTTTCTTAATTACATGTATTTTAATATGCAAAAACCAGGGGTTTTCCTTTTTTCTTTACTGGCCGGCCGGGCCAGTAAACCAGCATTACTCGGACACTCTCGATAGAAGTGACATTTAATTGAATGTACACGAACCATCGGTACCGATGGTTCGTGTACAAACCAGAATGAGCCAATAAGACAACAGCACCGATGGTTTGTGCACTGACTTATACAACCAATGAGAGAGCATACAATCATTGGTGGTCATCGGCCCAGTGACCTTGCCTAGCTCAGCTATCAGTGAGATTTACGTAACGTTGCGTAACAAAGTGTGCGTGGGGAAACTGTGGTCAGGGCCCCGGCCCTGCACAAGGCCATGCATGTGCATGCTATTTTAATATGTTAATGTAACGTACACTTTGTACAGTTGAAACCTTATAATTATTTGCTTCTAGTATTTCTGGACAAAGGTTTGCTGCTTGCACTTTAATATATTTGTTGGACATGGTTGTACGGAAACTTGGAGAACGAAAATCTAAACAGGAATATGCTGAAACGTAGCACTCACTGAGAAAGAGAACTGGAGTTCACATGTACATGTCAAGCGTGCAGACAAGTTCTGGGAGAGAATATTCAACCGACGGCGAGATTACCTACACAAGCTACAGGATTTAATGTCTTCATTATCTGGGCAATTCCACCGTGACTGACGTTACATGTATCAAATCAGCTCTAATGTCTAAACAAATACAGCCAACTGAACCATGTTTGGCAAAGGGGTTACTAGGACCTAAATACACAATACAGTATTGAATCTTTGAAATTTCATGGTTAGCTTTTTTGTCTTGGGGGGTTGTTTAGTGCCGTGATAGTCCGAAAATTTGGGACTCTCAATACTGTGTATGAGAGTCCCAAAACGGGAACTAGCGGGAACTAGTCTCAAATTACTACACATTTCTCCATAGTCAAGCCACCAGACTATTGACTTTGAATGAAGAGGTCAGTCTTTTCAAATAGTTGGACCATGGTTGAACATGTACCAGTCTAGTATTTAGCCCCATTTTGAAATCACTTGACTTCCCTCTCATGTGCAAAATATTAAAGAAAAGTCTCCTTTAAAAAATGAATTGAGTCTGCAAACTTGGTTGGTGAAATACTGAGGACATTTTCTTTGCCCCAGTGGAATTTTTGCAGAAATTAGCTGGCTAAACTGTGAGTAAAGTGGGCCTGATTTAGTTTTGCACGTTTCAGAGCACTCCAGAGCCCTGACTGGTGCCGTGACTGACATTAAAGAAAGCGATGCAACCCAAAAATGTCAAACGTGTTTTTCAAATTTCTCTTCAGGTTAAAAGTGCTGCAGATCAAAATCCATTAGAACATTAGAGCTAATAGGGTTACTAACGCATGTAGTAAGATGGGGGGAAAAAAAGAATTTTTGAATGAATATGCCTGTTAATATAAAACATTAACACCCAATTAAAATAGCCTCGTCTGTCAACAACAGAAGTTGATATACCCAGATCCCGTGCTAAGAAAACAATGATGGGCAGATTTGTATTGCTATTCTGAATGCTTTTATGGGAAAAAGCATCGTTTTTTGTGACTGACATTACACTAAGCCTAAGACCGTCACTGACATTACATTTTTACTAATTTTGAATATCAAATCAGCTCTTATGTGTAAACAATTAAAGCCAACTGAACCATTGTTTGGCATGGGAGTTACTGGGACCTGAATACACAATACGGTATTGAAAATTTGAAATTTCATGTTCAGTTTTTCCAATTAGAGTGGTAGTTTACTGTCGTGACTGACATTACAAAAAGCGATGCAACCAAAAATGTCACACATGTTTTTCAAATTTCTTTTCAAGTTTAAATTTCTACGTATTTAAATCCATACGAGCATTTTAGCTTATAGGGTAACCAACACATGTAGTAAATGTACAAAACTTTCATGATTTCTTTTAATATGCAAATAAACCTCTGTGACTGACATTACCGTGGCTGACATTACGCATTAGATTCATTATACCTGTTAACAACAAATTAACACAAAAATAATACAGAGAAGAGAAGAGTAAAATTTTAAGGAATAATTGTAACTTTAAGATGATTAAAGGTTGGAACATGGAGTGTACAAAATACACTAAATTCATACAAGCGCATTACGCATGACTGACACTTTTATTGAATTGACCAAATCTTTAAATAACAATTATTTGCCCACTTGGTAACATTGTTGCCGGGTTATTTTGACCACAGCCGGGGCGGATTCCCCTTTCTTCTCTTGGCACTAACATGCTGCAAATTCACGCCCCTCCCAGTGACGAAGAAAATGCATAGAGCAACTCTTCATAAATATACCCAAGAAATTTCATGATTATAGGGCAAAGGGTTCTGGAATTATGGCTAATTAATTATTCATATGTACGAATGATTATTCTTCTCTTGGCACTAACATGCTGCAAATTCACGCCCGCACCCCTATTTTGCCTTCCCGCACCCCTTTCTTCTCTTGGCGCTAACATGCTGCAAATTCACGCCCCCCCCCCTCCCCCGAGTGACGAAGAAAATGCATAGAGCAACTCTTCATAAATATACCCAAGAAATTTCATGATTATAGGGCAAAGGGTTCTGGAATTATGGCTAATTAATTAGTCATATGTACGAATGGTTATTCTGGTTTGTTTACGCTACGTATATGGGAAAATTCAGTTTTCACGGAAAATTTTTCGCTGCGCAACAACCCAGGTCTGATTTTTATATTTTTTTGTTGTCAAAAGATGCGCAAGGCTCGAGGCTAAAAAGTCATAACAGCTCAGGTTGCGAAAAAAAATTTTTTAAAGGCTATCGCGGAAAAAGTCGAGGGGGTGGCGAATTCCGCCCCCGGCTCTTTTAGGGTAAAAAAACCCAACATTTTTTATTTCTCCTTCGTTACATCAAAAGTAAAAACTTCGCTGGGTTAGGTTTATCCGTCGCCAAAATGAGGGGGACGTGAGGGAACACGTATCTGCCCCGCCCCGGAAATCAGTATCAACATTTCTAAAATTATATCCTGAAAGTGTGCTCCGTGAAATATGGTGGCGCAAAGGAACTGCTTTTGGTGGAGGGGGGGGGGCATGTACAGCTTACATGTTTAATTGTTTGCAATTGCTTTTTTCATTAAACGTATTAATTCATGTTATAGGGGATTCCTATTCGACAAGCTCTGCTTTTTGGAAATGCCCTTCCTTCATCTCTAATTTAAAAAATAATGGGCTCAAAGTCTATAAATATATTTCTTAAAAAACCAGTACCCTATCAATTCATTAATATATTACATAGTGGTGTTTCCTAACTTGGCACACTTCGACGTTTACCTTGACTTTCCTCATGTAGTGTTGCCAAACTTATTTGTTGATAAACTTCAAATTCAGTCCGTGAAATACACCTTATTACTGCGGCGGTTTATACCTCTGTAAACTATTTCGGTGTCATGAGATTATATCCCGAAATTCAAAAACGGTGGCATCCGGAAATTGGGCACACAAACGGCTGAATGTTCTCTAACGTGGCGCACTTGAATAAATATCGGAAAATTCCAGTGAAGAATTCTGTAAAGTTGATAAAATCTGATAAACCATTATTATCTCGATCTACTTATATACCCAACTAGAAGTTTGTCAGAAAATTATTTCCTCATTTTGGGGGGATATTTCCAAAGGGTTTACCCATGCACTTTGCAATAAAATAGGAAAATCATGTCGAAATAATGTTTTGTTGTAACTTTGTAACAGGAAACGGATTAACTCGTGATTCAGGAACGGGAGTGTTTAGAACTCGATGACATTATACCGGTTTTTGTGAAAGTTCAGTACAAAACTGTTGCTCTATTAGATAGCGCGACAGACGAACAAGCAAAGTACACCACGTCAGTGGCGGCGCCATGCGATGTTACATCATACATCAACAAATATCTATTTATGCCTTGAATATGGGATTTAATGGTAATACCACCAGTCCAGTTAAAATGCATAGAACACCAATTGATTGTTTGTTGGTTTATAAAACAGGTTTGACAAAAATTAATGATCAGTAATAACAGATTAATTAAAATAATCACGGCCGGACCATTTGGAATAACATAAAGCAAGGAATATGAAAACATTAAATCTTTTACAGTTTTAGCTTGTGTAAGCATGGAGGTATTCCATCCTCCATGGTGTAAGTAATCTCGCCGTCGGTTGAATATTCTCTCCCAGAACTTGTCTGCACGGTTGACATGCATGTATTACAACTTCAGTTCTCTTTCTCAGTGGGCGCTACATTTCAGCATATTCTCGTTTAGATTATCGTTTTCCAAGTTGTATTTTTCTATTCCTTCCTCCATGGTACAACCATAGATCCTTGCTATACAACCATGTCCAAGTAATATATTATAGTGCATGCAGCAAACCTTAATGTCTGGATATAGAAGCAATTAATATAAGGTTTCAACTGTACAAAGTGTACGTTACATTAACATATTAAGATAGCATGCACATGCATGGCCTTGTGCAGGGCCAGGGCCCTGACCACAGTTTCCCCACATACACTTTGTTACGCAACGTTACGTAAATCTCACTGATAGCTGAGCTAGGCAAGGTCACTGGGCCGATGACCACCAGTGATTGTATGCTCTCTCATTGGTTGTATCTGTCAGTGCACAAACCATCGGCGCTGTTGTCTTATTGCCTCATTCTGGTTTGTACACGAACCATCGGTACCGATGGTTCGTGTACATTCAATTAAATGTCACTTCTATCGAGAGTGTCCGAGTAATGAGAGTTTTCACTGGCCCGCAACCTTTTTCACTAGCCCACATGTTTTAATAGTGACTTTCAATCAAATCACCATAAGCATTTTTGATAACATTTTTGATAATAAATTATGCAATATGCCTTCGGCAATTATCTTAATCATGTACATAATATTGCATGTAGTTCCTTTTTAAGTGATGTCAATGTTTCTTTAATCGTGCTTTAACATAGAGCAAGGCTTTAATTAACAGGAATCAAATAGGGGGAGAAGTTATAATCAAAATTTATGCAGTGTCCTTCGTTCCGAACTTAAGGCTTTAGGTGTTCTATTTCCGACATGTTTTGATAAAACACGAACTAAAAAAGCGTTATCTTGAGGAACAAGAAAACATTGCACACAGTCGTGGTATTAATGGGAGTTTACCAAGTTAGTAACTGAACTGTTTTAACTTGTTTGAAAATGAGTGACAAGGCCAGTATTTAAAAAAAAAAACATCTCTCGCGCGCGCCATGCATTTCTAGCGAAGAATGGTGCAATCAGCGTGCCTAGCCAAGAAGCGCTGCGGGCGGGCGACCCACAAACTTACGCTGGTCACGTCAATCCATAACGTTTTCCGGAGCACGGTCCACTTTACATTCACTAGTCTTTACATTCAAAATAGGCCCCTCGAATATCATATTGTCCTCATCTTTTCGGTACATTCGTTTGATAGTGTTCAAGAAATCATCCCAAGAATCCGTTCGGGCACAGTTTTGGCAGTGAAACTGTCATGAAAGTTTTCTCCTCACCACGTTGTATGATTGATACGAATACGATGTTAACGTACGAACGTACGTACGTCCGTACCGTGTGGACTAGACTGCAGACGAAGTAAATCACGTGCGCTGCATGTGTGCACAATGTGTAATGGCAAATACACGTTGATTCGCCTCATGTTCGTCGTTGGGATTTCAATGCACTAGCGCACTGCGAATATACATGTAGTGATACGAATTCGAACTACCGATGTTTTTATTTCGGTCGGCGTGGCAAAAGTATTCATGTGTTGTAACACCCTTAACTTTTTATTTTGATTGATTGAAAAATACTGTAGGGAAAACTTCGTTAGTTTTTTTTAAACAGTTTTTTGACTCGCCCGTCGGACTACTGAGAGGAGGGTTTTTGGCGAGCGGGCGACCGCTAAGGATAAACCCTGATTGATGTCATGATAATTACAGTACAGTTTCCCAGGGGAGAGATAATATTATTAAAGTGTTTGTAATTAATGTCGCTGGCACTTTAGTCGACGCTGGCCATAAAGTAAATGCATTCATGTATAATGCATCGGATATGCAAAACCTCAAGAATGCAAGCACGTTATAACGAGGAAATGGAAAGGGCGTCAATTGTAGCCGCAACAATCCATGTGATTCAGGTCGCAAAACTGGATTATACAACCACGAATGTCAAGAAAACAAGTACATGTATATATATATATATATATATATATATATATATATATATATATATATATATATATATATATATATATATATATATATATATATATATATATTTGGAATATTTTACTACATGTAAGCAAGTACATCATGGAGGTTGAAGCACGAGTACTCAATAAATGTTTTACATACTGTGAAGGTTATTGAGTGTGGATGAGATTGTTACGTGGAATTTATGAGCCTGAACTGTAGCCGCAACAATGCAAGTGATCAGGTTTAAAAATAACATTATACAACCTCGAATGTCAACAAATATATATATATTTGTTGGAATACAGTCGAATCTCGTCAGTACAATCTCTGTTAATTCAGAACTCTGGTTGTAACAAACATGAAGCCTTAGTCCCGACTATGTATTTATGTGCACAATGAATGGGACTGATGTTCCTCTTGATACAAAATTAAGATATATATGTAACAAACAATTTGGCTAGGTCCGAACGAGTTTGTAGTAACGATATTCGACTGTACCTATTACATCAAAGCAAGTACACTAGGAGGTTGAAGTAATACTTGGTGGATATCTTGAGTGGAGGAGATGTTGTTGGAAGATATCTACAGTTCGTTGTCAGGGTTGATGTAGCCGTCTTGGCTTAATTGTTCTTGGAGTGTTGGCGAGATGGCGTTTGGAATTCTCTGTGCGAATCTGTCTTCGTATTCCTCTCTGTTGACAGTATTGTTCTTCTCCCAGTTCACTTGCCGTGGTGCTCGTTTGATGAAAACAGTCGTGGCCCGACTCCTTGGCTGTTTGACGGTGATGACATCTCCCCAGGTGGTCATGCCTTCATGTGTCCGGTAATTTCGTCCGAGGTGAGTTTACGCAGAAACCGGGGTGCAGCTAGGATGAAGGCTCGTGGAGTCACAACTGGTCCATGGAAAAGGCAGATGGCTCGCTGGATTTCCTCTTGTGTCGGTTGGCGAAGTTCCGTGTCCATTACAGAATTGAGTGTTGAGGAAATGAACCGTGGGGAAGCAAGCGTGAAGAAATTTTGATTCATGTAGAACGTGCGTTGCCCGACACAAATTTGTGTGTGTTTGTGAAGACGTCAAAGTAAAACCACTTATTTCTGAAGGAGTGAAAATGACGTACAATGAATGTTGTTGCTGTTGGAACCGTTTTATCAGACATTTCTCATTCCAGTATTGGAAGATGAGTAACCACTCGCAAGCTATGTGAGGGGGACATCCATTTCCAACCAGAAACAGAAATAGTTTGAATGTAGATGTATCTGACAAAGGTTTTTGCCAGAATAACTTGGAGAACGTGCAGGGCCAGTGACGGATTGGCCAAAAAACGTCGCCGTTGATGAGACCAAATAACTCCTTTCGTTTAGCAGTAATATCGGTTTGTGACATACGACTGACGGCTTTTAATACTTTGTGTAAATCCGCGAAATTTTTCAAACTCGGAAATGTCAGTAAAAGAAGCCATGTTCACTGGTCATTGTGTTGACTAATGTCAGTGTAGTTCGTTGTGTACTTAATACATGTAGTCACACCCGTATCACAGTGCTTGAATGAGGGAGGTACCATGACATAAAGTATTAGCGTCCTAAATTTCTATTGGCTAATATTGAGATGCCTGTACTGATGACGTAGCTCTTTGTATATGTGCGCATGAGCTTCAATTATAGTGAGCAGTAGACCCACACTGACACCTTAAGAAAATGGACATGTGAACTAAGGGTCACGGCATAAGTAAAGGCCAAAAAAGAGTTTTTTCATTTTAGACAAAATTGGGTTTCTTTTTGAATGCACCTTTATTGAATGGATCATTTTTGGGAAACTATATATATAATTCCTTACAGGGTTTAAGCAATATGAGGGTGTATACAAATAATAAATGAAGATATTTATTCAAAGATAATAATAGAAAGGGTGAAGTAAAAAGCAAAGAAAAATTGCTTACCTGAAGTAAGACGTCTTTCTGCACGTCACAAGTAGGAAGTAAGGCGACATGCCTTGTCAAGTGTTTCTCGGCTGATTTCTTGGGCTGGTTTGGCGAGTTCATTGCCGGTCAATAGGCTTGACAGTATGTGGTCTGTGACGTGTAAGCCAAGTGCAAGTCTTTGTATGATATCGATCTTTTTGGATTGGGGGGGGGGGGGCGAAACCAGTGCTGATGGCCTCATTTAAGGATTGGACAAACTCATTTTCCAGGTCATTCAACATTGTTTTAGCCGATGCGCTGAACGAGTATGTTGTTGCAGTTACGTGGAGATCATAGACAGCAGAAACATAATCAACAAAAGAAGTAATTTTCTGCTGACCTATGTATTGCTGCGCATCCAGTCTTTGAGTGGGGGTTGGTCGGCAACACTCGGGTGTTAGAATGAGGAATCTGTCAAGTAAGCCCTGGCCTTCATCCATGATGGCTAGTTGTTTAACCAAGGGTTGGAGTTGCGTACTCCCTAGAATGGAGAATGGCGTGCCGGGTGGAATGCGTCTATCTGATTGTGTGACCAGGGTAAATGAAGATCCTTCTCCGGAAAATAGTTCGCACAATAGGGACATGTCACTACTTCAACCTTCCTCTGTTTTCAACAGTTTGTGAATGACATCAAACATTTCAGGAGACAACAGGATGCCTTGTTTGTCGGTGGCTAACTTCTTGAACAGGCCTGAGGGCGTCACCTTCTCCATTAAGAAGGATATCAATTCTTTATCTTGGATGAGCTGGTGTAGTGGGGTTGATGCGCCGAATTTGATTGCTTGCGATTTGCCCGTAGAGGGTGGCCCAACGAACAGGTCGTAAATATTCGGGACAGCATCGAATCCGTGGAAAGTGGTCAATTTCACGTATAAGCTGAGGACGAATAGTGTGGTCGTCAAGAGAGCCATGATCAAATATCCTGCATTGGTGTTCAAGGACACAGCCGAATTTGTGACAAAATCACGGGTGCTGTCGGAAAAGAGACTGCCATAATCGAATGTGGTTGATATTAGACGCCGATGTAATTGCGCCCATGTCCTAGGATGCTGTTTGCTAATCTTAGTGAGCTTGGACATTGTAAGCATCTGAGAGATCCAAATGAGAGTGTATCAATGGAAAAGATGAACTATCTAATAACACATGAAACTTGATACAGTAAGTGCGCATGCGTTAACTTGATGTTGTACTAGTCTGGTTCCTTGAGTAAAATGACTCTGACTACTTCAAGTTTCTAGTGTAGTTAACAGACAAAAAGTTTCTGACTATTCTTGTTAATGTAAGGTTATGCAATCGTCAATGTTGCGCGCGCACTAGCATTCGTTCAGTCGTACCCCCATTCTGCAAACAGGACGCTTGGAAGGTTTGATGTATTGACGCTCTGAAACCCGACGCTCTGATTGGATAGATATTTCCTGATCTGTCATCTGCTGGTTATTACGGCCACAACCCTGCAGGGCTTGAAACGGCCGTGAAGATGTAGTGACTACTCTTTTATTGTAAATCACAATGTCTTGTTTGTTTTGCCGCGCAGTAACATATTGGAAAAGCTTTACAACTTATGCGTTTTGTAACGTTGATATTCCTGTCATTTTTTTCCGTCACGAAGGTTCAAAACTTAATATTATACGAAACTCAAAATTGTTCAGAAACAGTTATGGTTTTCAATGAAAAAAAAACATTCCGGAATAATTACATAGAATGGGTGCATTTCCGTCAGAAGTTTTGGGATAACATTTGGCGTATTACATAATCCGGTATTAAACAGTTGCAGTCAGATGCGTTTGACATGTACAGATTTCCTGTAAAATTACTGAAGGCGATGAAAAAATAATGACAGAATTTGTGACAATAAAAGTAACTCCAGAGTGGCCATACTCTTGATTGGAATTTGTAGCATCGTTGTTTTTGTATTGAAAATGAGCACAAAGAACACGTTTCGTCCCTTGTTCGGTCGGTCATATTGATTACACTTGCTTGTAAGGTATTGAAGGCGTGTTATGCTCGTAAAACACTGCCAACGTTTGTATTACGTTTGTACATGAGCGTATGACTTTTAAGGGTATGAAATGCGTAAACCTTATTGAGTAGAACTGATTTAATTTTCTTATTCTAAAGTAAAAGATCCTGGACAACTAGGATCCTCAATGTCAGTGCATTGTTAGCACTTGTTGTGGTGGTGACACCATGGTTACAGGTTGCATAACTGTATTGAGTGGATTTGACGTGCTGGTGGCGCAGGTGTGCGGCGATAATCACGTGTACAGTTTTCAGCATCACTTACATTATGCGGGTTTTTTTTCACTGTAGCATCAAACAGTTGCCCCCCCCCCCCTTCCCTCTGCGTGTTCATTCTTTCATAAGGACCTGTGGTTAATTTGCGGAAAGCTTTTGATTTAGTCGGCATTAGGAAAGGTTGTTTGGTGCAATTGAAGACATCATAACCTGTTGTTGTTTAAGGCATGCACTTTGATACAGCCGACGGGTATTATGCATGGGTATGTCTCGCAATTGACGAAAACAATCCCTTTGTTAGATTAGTTGGGTGTAACAATCAGTATGCATGTTAACAGAAAGGGCACCTTTCACAATGATTTGCTTATATTGTTTTGCTGATACGTTTACAAATGTTTCAATAGTACAAACACAAACACTACCAACTAACAATTTCGCGACAGCTATGTATCCCCAATTCCCCATCTTAACCTTCAGTTGCACATGACCGTAGGGCAAAAAGAAAAAGTAAATTGCGTAAACCATGATAACCCTATACTATTGTAATGTATATGATAACATTTGTACATGACTCTAAGAAAAGTGTTTTTCAGAACGAAGCATACACATCCATGTGATTTTGTGCGTAAAATAACGCTAGCTGCCGCGTTTCGATGGTCTTTGGAAGTGACTATAAAATGGATATAAAGTAGCTCTGCAGGATAATGATGTACTGTTGAAGATCAACAAGATAAACAAGGACATTAAGCAAGAATTTGTTAAGACAGACTTCACCTGTCTTTTAGTTGTGTACAATGTGAATTTTTTTGCTCTTGTACGGAGCCCATCGCGTGATTGTGCAAGCAAATGCATTTGAAAGTTCAGTCTGATTTGTGTTAAAGGGAAATGAGATGAAAGTGCAGGCTTGTCTTTCAGATGCCAAAACACTCCTTTTCTTCACCAAGCCCAGCTCCCATCCCCAATTTCAGTGCAATTTCTGCTTATGTTGTCGTGATGACACCATCGTTACAGGTTGCATCGGACGGAGAAGGTGAAAGAAACTTTTTTGAACCTACTATATTTAGTGGATTTGACGTGCTGGTGCAGCTGATAGGTGTTATGAACGGTGTGCCTTGGCACTGGCGAAAGCAATTATTTTTACTGAGACATTAGTAAAGCGTATGGACCCTAGGTCTCAGAACTTTATTTGCCTATTTGAAAGCAAGACTTGATCTGTAAGCGCACTGCACAACAAAGAAAATCATTTTATTTTTTCAAAGATGTTGCCTAAGGCCACTCTATCACATTTTTTTCCTTCAAAACATAGACTTGCTTGACTTGACCATGTATTGACCAGCATTTATTCAACTTTCTTAGACTTCGTGAAAACACTAACACTCAGATGCCCATAGTTTTTTTACTTTGTATGTTCCAATTTTTGTAACTTCCAAGTAACATCAAACCACGTGACTAACAAGAAAACTCAAATGGATAAGGATGGATCGTTCTCTAACATTGTAACTGCGTTTGACAATGTGTCTGGCATGATAAGTTTTTATTCGTGTAACATTACGAGACAACATTTACCTGAAACAAATTAATTCTTTGGTTATGTCAAGATACACCAAATAATTCTTAAACATGCCTTTTTTTCTATGAAGGAGTGCGTGATGGACCATCCTTTCAGACAATCGGAAGTATAGGCGTTCGAGTGTTCACACTTATTATCAAAATGTCTTATACTTCTAAGATTGATGTTTCAATACATCACACTCTATCGCCGGTAGCCGCTTTCAATTGGTCAGCTTTATCCCTTCAGTTTTATAATACCAGCGGTCGTCGCCTTCAATTATTGATCACACATATTAACACATTGTCATACAAACATGAACAAAACTATAGTAGTCACCAATGACCCTGCACATAGCGGATAAGGCGTGTTCTGTTCTGTTCATTTTGAATACTTTTCAGTTTTATTTTTGAACCGTGGACAACTCAGTGACCAGTGGTTGCGCCAGGCTCTTAATAATTTTTCTTTGGGTTTAGTGAGTTATGACATATCGGTCGAGGAAATTGCGCTTCATAGATAATCCAGGGAGATGGACATCCTTTCTTTATTACAAAGCTGTTTCCTTAGGCCAGTTATATATTAATTCCTCCAAACAAAAGTTTCCCTTACAACAAAATTCTTCATGCAAAATATTAAAGTCTCTTGTACGTGTTCGTATGAAAATGAAGCGTTTTTTACCATCTTTGTTACGAATCGTACCATTTCTTTCGGCCTTTGTAAGAATAGAATGTAGCTGACACCTAAAAATTACCGGTGTAGCGTGAATATCTTACTCGATGAAATGTGGACTCATTGGTAGTACTGCGCACGTGAGAGTATGATACTATGTTATGTTTTATGTGACACCGGCCCTAACTTTTTTGCTATAAAGTATGATTGTGTGTTTCAATCGTTACAACACTTTATTTTTGGTAAAAGTAGTTTTATTGGTATCAAAATAAAGCACACGTTTCAAATGTCCATTCACTTAGTCATATTGGCCAATCAGTGCATGTATCCAGCTACTTCGCCTGTGTTTCTATAGTTTCGAATACAGTCTCGTAAAAAAGTGGCGTAGGCTTTTCGGCCATGCGTGCGGGAGCGGACAAAAAAACTGAGGTGAAACCGCGCTTTGTGCGTGAAACGGCTACTGACCACCTCTATAATATAGGCGTACAAGTGGCAACTTACGCTTTTTCCCCCCGAGAAGATAATTGGTGTTTTTTTTGTTAACTGAACTTGTTGGCACTTTTACGGCCACCACAACAATGCTTGACATTACATTATACACGGCTATTATACACTGTTTTATACTAAATCATAACTTTCTTAATGTGGATCTTTCTTTCAGAATATCGTTATTTTTGATAAATATGTATATTCTAAAAAGCTATCAAAAATACACAGAATCACTGGACAATGGACCGCCCATCAGAGGACAAATAATGGTGGGGGGGGGGTAGAATTGTTTTTTTCACTGAATTCGACCTCGGTGATAGTTTCGTAGGGGAGGGGGGATAATTGGTGCTACCAATGCAAAATATATGTGCTCATAAAAAGAGGCAACATTTTTTTTATGAGGGCGTGATGAGCCATCCTCTCAGACAACCTGAAGTATAGGCTCTTTCGAGTGTTCACACCTATTATCTAAATGTCTTATAAAAGCCAGCTCTTGTAAATGACCGCCTATACAAAGGACGAGTCGTATTTTTCCTGATCCATTTCAATACCACTAAGTTTGATGATGTCAATGATAGCCGCTTTCAATAGATCACACTTATCCCTTCAGTATAACAAGCGGTAGCCGATTTCAATACATCACACCTTATCGCCGGTAGCTGCTTTCAATTGGTCAGCCCTATCCCTTCAGTTTTATAATACCAGCGGTCGTCGCCTCCAATTATTGATCACACCAATTAACACATTGTCATACAAATATGAACAAAAGTATAGTAGTCACCAATGACCCTGCACACAGCGGATTAGGCGTGTTCCTTTCTGTCAATTTGAATACCTCTCAGTTTTATGGTACATGCGTGGAAGTGCTAAATAACAGACGGTGTTCTTCAAAGCCGTTTTACTACCTTGGTTAATTTGTATAGGCGACTCCAAAAATGGCAACTGTGATCGTGACTTTTATAAGGTGTCCAGGCACGGTACAAACGTCCAACTTTTGCTAGATCCATTTCAATATTTTATTGTAAAATCAAAAACAATAACTACATGCCAGAAGTGCGGCACTTGATTGAATTGCCTGTTAGCTTTTGAACCCTGCACAACTCATTGACCAGTGGCTGTGCTAGCCGCTTCACTAATTGTTCTTTGGGTTATTGAGTTATGACATACGGTCCAATCTTCAATGGACAAGGAAGAGCACAGAACAACATCAGTCAACTTGGCAGGAAGTTCAGCGCACCGACTGTTCTTATCCAGAATTTCTTGAAAGGATGCGTGCGTTCCAGAAGAATGCATCCCTTTTCCAGCGAGATAACCAAACACATGCAATCAATGACCGCATTGGAAAGTTGTCACAAACGGCATAGCAAGTAATTCAACAATCACTGTGATTTTCAAGAGAAACATCCAACGTGGATTAATACGTACAACACTTCACCCGATTCTTAGCTCAATGGCTTCAAAATAATGTGGCCAAATCATTGGAGCGAAACTTTTTTATGCAAGAAGGACATTGCCATTTACATTTCAGAACTACGTACAGTTCGGAGGAAGTCTCACACCTCATATTCATTGTTAAGTAAATTATAACGGTTAAAATAAATATCTCAATCATGTCATCATTGTGATCTGAAACTCAATTTCAAAATTGATCGTATTTCTCACAAAGAGCGTTCCAGCTTTGATTGAAACGAATTAGAAATAACTCAAAATCACTGTAGTAAGCAACGATTTCTCCGTTTTTTTCAATATTTTGAAATATTCTGTTTACAATTATAAGATGGAATTTTGCGTCGGGGTGATATAAATCAAATTAGGTTTTGCCCTTCACCGACGCTTTTTTAAACACTGTATACTCAGTGTGTTACCTCCCGAGTGAAAGTTGGGAAAAAATCACTCGGTTGGGACTCGAACCCACGACCTCCTGCTAGAAAGTACAGACGTCTTACCACCCGCTGCTATGTACAGCAGATTCGAACCGGCCAACCGATCCCGTTAGCTCGGTGGTCGAGTGGTAAGACGTCTGTACTACAAGACAGAAAGTTGTGGGTTCGAGTCCCACCCAAGTGATTTTTTCCAACTTTCACTTGGGAGGTACCGGTAACACACTGAGTATACAGTGTTTAAATGTCGGTGAAGGGCAAAAACTTAATTTGATTTATATCACCCCGACGCAAAATTCCATCTTATAATAGTTTATGCGGTACCCGCTGCTATGTACAGCAGATTCGAACCGGCCAACCGATCCCGTTAGCTCGGTGGTCGAGTGGTAAGACGTCTGCACTAGAAAGCAGGAGGTCGTGGGTTCGAGTCCCACCCGAGTGATTTTTTCCAACTTTCACTCGGGAGGTAGGTAACACACTGAGTATACAGTGTTTAAAAAACGTCGGTGAAGGGCAAAACTTAATTTGATTTATATCACCCCGACGCAAAATTCCATCTTATAATAGTTTATGCGGTACCCGCTGCTATGTACAGCAGATTCGAACCGGCCAACCGATCCCGTTAGCTCGGTGGTCGAGTGGTAAGACGTCTGCACTAGAAAGCAGGAGGTCGTGGGTTCGAATCCCACCCGAGTGATTTTTTTCCAACTTTCACTCGGGAGGTAACACACTGAGTATACAGTGTTTAAAAAACGTCGGTGAAGGGCAAAACCTAATTTGATTTATTCTGTTTACAGTAATTAATTTGAATTATTTCATAACACAAATTGTATGAAGAGCTTGCTTATTTTTGTTGTTCACAGAATCGACCTTTGGTTGTTAATAGGTGTGATCAATTGTAAGCGGCTAGCGCTTTGCAATGGTAACGCGTAGCTGCAATCGATTCAGTGGAATCGTGTTCCGGACGCAGAATTCAGGCTTAATTCAAAACATGACTGGGTAACTTTGGATATGACGCAATAAGTATGAAACCGTGCAAATGTATTCCCAGCAAACAATTTGACGTTTTCTGAACGTGCCTCTTTCGTTTTGAGAACGTTTTGAATAGACGTTTTAAAAACGGCCATTTGTGGACACTTTTGGACGTTTTAAAAACGTTTTTTGAGACGTTCTAAGAACGTTCTTTGAACGTACAAAACGTATTAACAACTTGCTAGTAGTCATCTAGGAAAACATAAAACGTTTTCGACGTTCAGACAACCAACTGACGTGCCATAAACGTTCTAAGAACGTTCGTTGAACGTATAAAACGTGTTAAAAACGTACTACCAGTGACTAAAGACGTAACAAGGACCTACATAAAACGTTTTGGACGTTCAAACAACCAACTGACACTAGATGATTCTGTGTTTTATCAACATTACACAACTTGAGGTTTCATGGATTTATATCCGTACCTGTAGTTTTTAGAAATTAAAATCAAATTATTTTTTTTTTAAGTTGTTAATGCGATTTATTACAAAGAGTTATTGTGCCAGAATATGTGCTGAATGAAAATGTCTGCGAGAAATGTTTGCTCGATGGCGTACTGGACAAAAGAAAATGTACAAGATTGTTTTTCTTTTGTGCTAAATGAGCTGTAACATCGATGTTTTTGCTACCTGAAATGGCATCACACTTTTAATCATAAAACCTAGAAGAAAATTTAATTCGCATAAAAACAAATTACACCAAAACATGTACCCTTGAAAATAGCAACAAGAAAAGTTGGAAATAAGGTTAAATTTGATACACCTGTTTATGCATAAATACCATAGAAACATTTTACTAATTCATATTGGTCGTTCGAGAGCTCGTCACGTTGCCGGTTATAAAACAACTGATTAAGACCTGTGGCTGGTGTCCGACAAACATAGAGTAAAATAGCCGGGGAAAAAAATATTGAAATTGTTATAATATTTGACTTATTTTGACTTTTGGACCGAATTAGTTTTAACTTTTTGGACCGAAAGGGTATTTATGAATGGCGATAAGTATGTGCTTTGCCAGTATTATCCAGAATCCAACTGGTCTTTATCTTAAACATAGTGTTTAAAACTGGCAAAGCAAACATATATTTTCTTAACTAAGTTTGTTAAAATATAAAAGGCTTCAGTGGTCATCTGATCTTCATCTTCCTGAATATCCTCAGATTGAGCTGCTGCATCACTTCCAGGTTTCTACAGTGCAAACGAATCAAATAAATAACAAAAACATATACCAATTAAAGAAAAACAGTTTGAGAAGTATTTGAGGGATTCCTTCTGCAAATCACTCAATGCAACAAGATCACAATACAGACCCATACGGGCTAAGTTCATAGTACAATATTTACAAAGGCAATTCCTACATGTTCACTTATACTTAAACCATACTGCCAAGTTGCCGATCTAGTCATTAAAATGTTGATTGTCGATTGAATTTCACTTGGGTTTGGCAAGCACAAACTGATGCTTGCAGTATGTAAAGGTTTTTAGCGCAAACAAAAATTGGCAGCTCATGTCATATAAAAACAAGTCATGAATTCTATTAGCATCTAATTGGAAATTGTGTACCCGTCACAACTCACAAATGTGTGAAGAAGGGTAAACAATTCTCATAATCCCCACAAAGTTATAAACATTGAAACGTTATGTATTGGCAAGTTGATAATTTTTTGCAACATGCAAAAAAAAAAAACACACATGCGTATACGTCATTTTCGTGTTAGTTTGTAACTCATTCCTTATGTAGATTCTTCTACAGCGCATCCATGGAAGAACAAAGAAAAACATTTAAACAGTAACCAGGATATTTAGCACATGTGTGTAAAAAACGTCAATTTGCAAAAATGAACTTACTTTGTAATTCATCCACCTGGAAGGTCTGGAGAATGTTTTCCCCAGTAGCCATTCTTGATTTCGGCCTCCTTGGTATATTAGAGTGGTTTCCACATGCATTCCTCTTGGGGAAAAAATCAAAGGATAAAATGACAAATGAACCAGTTAATTGAGCAGTTAATTGTCGGTAAATAGATATACTCTGCTCCATTTTAATGCTGTGTTGATGCCTTAGTAGAAAAGAGTGTAAATTATTCAGTATTTTCTACTTTGACTTTTGGCTGGAGGACAACTTTGTGAAGTTTATTCAAGGTTTCATCCGAACTGGTTACCACATTTCCAACCTTTTTTAGTTTTACATGTTTTAGCCGAATTGGTTCAATGGAGGGGAAAAGAACTGAAGAACCTATTTTGTGAAGCACACAAACAATAACAAACGTCAAAAGTCCGGAGCCCGAACAATAACAAACGTCAAAAGTCCGGAGATAATTATGAACGTATCGTATACGTGGCTACAGCATGGCTAAACCTATAGCAACGTTCACGGGTGTGTATACATTGTATACCGTTGCTACTATTTGTGTGAAAAAAAACTTGCAATGATCAAGTCGACTTGTCCACAAATGAACTCGTTGTCGGCAAAATACATCAGCACACTTTTGCATAAACATGATGAACAAATTCAAACCAATCTCCAAACTTGTCAAATCAGCTGACATGGCTGATTCTTATTTGTTAATTCGACCCTAAGTCAATTGACGATATACATTTAATGTGGGTCACAATAGTTTCTGCCCTAACTCCCTCCCTAAAACAAGCATTGAACAAAATACATGTAGTTCTTAAAAATTGTGAAATTCTCTTGCAACTTTGATGTTGAAGGAATCTGGTAATCATGAACTGTAACTGAGACCGTCCCATAACATTTCAACAGTTTGTTATTAACATTAATATTATATCACTATTCTATTCTGTAATATATGTAAAGTTGGTTTTAAATGAAAGATTCTCTACTCACCAACCTTTTTCATCCTCCAAGTCCTCCATTATTCTTTCTAGCAGAGTAGAACGGCACCATCATATCATGACCATGGAAAATGTGATCGTGGTGATATAGGCAACATTTATAAATGCAGTATGTCCATAAAATTCCATCATAAGTGTTTGCAAGAAGAGCAATTAAGTCTTGAAAGATTCCATAGGCATGCACTTTACAGCCAACATTCACGTTTTGAGAAATACTGTCTTAAACTTCTTGTACAAGTACAACATTACCAGCAACCCATTCCTAGATCTGTTCCTTGCTCTGTGGTCCAACTGACTGAATTCAAATGTGCCACACAGGGAGATTCAGGTATTGACTGGTATGCAAGGTTGTGTGTACTGTACGTTGGGTGAGACTGGGTCACCAGCGGAAGACAGTGGTTGTAATCTGACCTTGCACAGCAGGTGGTCACTACTCTGTGTGGGACTGGCCTGTTAATTGGATTCTGTGTAGCCGGCTGTTTATTCTAACTCCTTGTGTTTTGTATAGCCTACTGCAGTACTGCATTGTACTGGTGGACACAATTTTGCTGAAAGTTGGAACAGAATAGTTCTAGATGACCACTGGTAAGACTGGTAGGATGACTTTATGGCCAGAGCAGAGTGTGTTGTTGTGTGTACGACAAGACTTTGAAACAGAACGACCGCAGCCTGTGCGCACCTTGGCCAACCAGAGTGCCAAGACGTTTATGAGTCATTGTCTTTGACGCTTCGATCGGCTAGAATCTTGCGGGATCTTGCCCAAAGCGTACTGAATTATTTTTAAATCATACCGGCATGAAATTTCATTTCTCGATTTGCACATAACAATAGAAAAACATACAAATACATAAAATTGATGATAAAAAACAGACAATATTAAAACATTGAATAAAATAAAATTAATTAAATAATTGCTTAAAATACAGAAAACCTTAACAACACACACAGCGGATGCCGGGTATAATTGTCCGTATATATCCGCTAGTAATTGAAAATGTGTAAATTCAACATTGCACAAAAATGTAAGATTCCACATCAATTCAAATTGATGGGTCTATTTGTTTCGTTTATTTATGTTTGAATGTGAGGTTTTTTAAACGTTTGGGAAATTACGTTTTCCAAACGTCACAAAAGACATTTTAATGTAGGTCCATTTTCTAACGTCCAACAAACGTTTTTTAAACGTCGCAAAAGATCGTCTCACTTGGGTAAATTTTCTAGCGTTCGCAAAAACCTTTTCAGAACGTCTTTGAACAAAAACTCGGAATTGTACATTGTCTACGTTTTAAGCACGTTTTAAAAACTTCCTTTTTGGACGAAGACGTGGGTCTTTTTGTTTAGTTTATTTACGTTTGAATGTAAGGTTTTTTTTAAACGTTTGGGAAATTACGTTTTCCAAACGTTACAAAAGACATTTTAATATAGGTTCATTTTCTAACGTCCAACAAACGTTATTTAAACGTCGCAAAAGATCGTTTCACGTGGGTAAATTTTTTAGCGTTCGCAAAACGTTTTTAGAACGTTCTTGAAAAAACCTCGAAATTGTCCTTATCTACAACGTTTTATGCACGTTTTAAAAACGTCCTTTTTGGACGAAGACGTAAGTGACCTACGTAGAACCTACCAAAACATTTTTTAAACGTTCTGTGTTTGCTGGGTTTGTAGTTGCTCACGGAAAATATACGGGTTATTTGATCAACATTCTGATTGAGAATTTAACATCTGAATCATATGACTTTTTTCATGTGCCACTACAGTGCGTCCTTTTGGGGATGGCGTCCAAATTATGGGTTTTTTTTATATTCCTCATTGCACACTGTCGTTATGTATTTGTCTGTAATAAATTGCAGTACTACTCACTTTGTATTGCATTTTTATCACAAATAATATGGGTCTTCACGAGAAGGATTAATGGCTATGTGTTGGATGTAGTCTAAACCTTGGCAAAAGTTCGACATTTCAAGCGTGCCCGTAAACGATAGTGATGAGGACGTGTAACAATGTTATGAAAGGGTTGGCTTTCTTGCAGTAGCAATTACAAATCAATGGACCGAGGTATAGTAAACGGGCCTTAAAGAACACCGTCATTTAGCGCTCACAGGCATGTTTTGATGCCGTACAATAATTTTTTTCGGCAAAGTGAATAGGCAGCGTACAGCAAATCGAAAATGCCAAGCGCGCGAAAGATAGTGGGATTAATTGGAAGCGGCAATCAATGGCATCATAAAACCGAGAGGTATTGAAAATGAGCACAAAGAACACGTCTCGTCAGCTGAACAACCGGTAATAGATAATGGCGTCATAAAACCGAGAGGTATTGAAAATGAGCACAAAGAACACGTCTCGTCAGCTGAACAACCGGTAAGAGATAAGTGCTTGTTGTGTAATGTTTGCCAGACAATGTTTCATTGGTGTGATCCATTGAAAACGGCTGACAGTGGTTTGGGATATGAATGGTTAATTAAAGTAGGCTGTATGTGAGTTATGGTGAAGGTTCAGTTGCTACGTGACACGTACGAAAAAAAGTAATAGTAATACTGATGGAGGTGCTTGTTTACAAATGCAACGGTAGATAGCGAAATAAATATTGAAGGCGACTGTAGTTGATATAATGAGTAAGTTCGTAAGAAAATGCAATGTTGGAATACAGCATTGATGTTCTCCGAGCACGCAATCAAAAAGCACCCCAGTTGAGAAGCCTTCCTCCTCATATCACAGAAAAAGTGATGACAATAGAGATGCCTTCCTGACTTATGATAGACTTTGCAGAGAAGTACTGTGGAGCCAAGATGCCATCATCTCATGGTGTCAGGACATTGGACTCATCGCCAAGGATATGCCTTGTCCTACGTGCGGAGAATGCATGGTCATTGTTGAGACAAACGACAGAGCAGACCGTCTGAAGTGGGAATGCCGGAGGCAAATCGGTCGCAAGAGACATCGCTCCGAGAAATCAATAAGGAGTGGAAGTTGGTTTGCTCAAAGCAACCTATCGCTGGAAGAAACCCTAAAATGTACTTACTGGTGGTGTTGCAATCTGAATCGAGATCAAATTCGCCAACAACTACAACTGGGCAAACACACGGCAGTAGATTGGGTCATGTTCTGCCGAGAGACATGCGAAGTGGTCATGATGCAGGCGGACAAGAAGAAGATCGGAGGAGAGGGGAAACGGGTTCAAACAGACGAGAGCAAAATCGGGAAGCGAAAATACTACCAGGGACATCACGTTGAGGGGCAGTGGGTGTTGGCGGCATCGAAGAAGACTCCAGGGAATGCTTCATCGTGACTGTGGAACATAACATAGAGACGAAGCAACCTTGCTCCCTTTACTCCAGGAATGGATTGCGCCAGGAACAACCATAATTTCAGATTGCTGGAAAGGATATATTAACTTGGCCAAGTACGGATACACCCATGAGACTGTTAATCACTCCAAGGAGTTCGTCAACAAAGACGGCAGTCACACCAACAAAATCGAGGGGCATTGGCGACAAATGAAAACCATTAGTATGCATTATTAACCCTAGTTTTCAGAGGCATCCCCACTCATACATAATTTTCCGGCAACCAAAAAAAAAAAAGCCTAGTGTTTCAACGTACGGTTTAATACTGTGGTGTATATAGTGTTATTGCTCAGGTTTTGTCATTTTCAAGGTTTTCAAATGTATATACATTATTTAGCCTAATTTTCAGATTCTTTGTATGCAAAGTTTAACATGTAATACTCTGGTGGATATAGTACTTGCATTGTTTAGCCTGATTTAAAGAGGAGTCGTATTCACTTTCTATTTATTCTCATGTATATACTTTGGTGAGGCTTTTTCACTCTCGTCGTACTATAATTTATTTTCAACATGTTTACTTTGGTGTATATGGTGTAATTACTTGCATTGTTTCAGAAGCATTGTAGCATCCAACCTACTTAGTGTTCGTTATTTTATGGACAAAACAAGTGTCAACAATACATGCAGCACAAATAGTACAGGTTTTCCCAGCGAATTTCCGAATTTTTCTAATCAGTTTCATTATCAGCCATTCAATTTCGCGCGAGTTTTGCACACGTGGTCCAATTGGGGTTTCTTTTTCATTTGGGGTTCATTCAATTTCATTTTTAGGCAGCCAAGATTTTGCTGTGAATGTTCGTTTTCGTTTTGGGCAGCCTATTTCTCTTTGGTGCATTCAAGACTTAACTTGTAGCAGTCTTAAATTAAGTCTTTGCAACCTTTTGACGGTTGACGCATTCAAATTAGCGAACATCTGTGCGCTTATAACGTATAACCATGCTTTTCGTTTCTTATTCGTTTATCGGCAATCGCTTTCATCGTTTGATCATTTAAATTAATAAGAATTTTTAATCGATATTTTTTCCATTTTATCTCCGAGGTTCATTCCCCCCCCCCAAAAAAAAAAACAAGATGCAACGAAATAATGAATTGAAAGGGACTAAGATAATTTCTTTTTCACTGTTGATCTTTTCTACTTGTTGAAACGTTTGATCAAGGGGTTTTGTTACGTTGACGATTTCTTGACCTTATTTGCAAGTTTTATTCACCATTTTGAGGGGCGTTTTTGGTGCCTTCTCCGTTGTATGCTAATACAAAGTTTCATATTCATTAGAAAACCTGTGATGGCATTCCGAGCATGATTAATGTTACACGGCTATTTCAGCAAAAAAAGTTGCTAGAATTTTGGATATTTTGCTGTCATAAATTTCTTTTATTTCGTAATTATATGTTGTGTCAGTACATGGCAGTAAGCCAATTACCAACCCTTTCCCACACATGTTTTCAATTAGCAAATTTTGGATGAATAATTTGAAAGAAAAAAAGCCTAAACTGAACAGTGTCTTCCTGAAATGACATCACAGTAACAGCGTTAGTCCGGAAAAATATGGAAACTTTTAAATGCTTAAAGAAGTGCACATTTGCAATGAGATTAACCCGAAAAGTGTTGTCAAATGTGTAGTTTTCTTACATTTCATAGAGTTGCGCAAACAAAATTCCTGAGAAAATTCATTGCACATACCCTTTAAGAAAGAAAGTCAATCTGCGGTTTGAAGTCATCAAATATATGATTTACGCTAAGGAACACGGACACGTATGAAGTCTTAAAAGATGTTTGACAAAATGTGAAACATGTTTGCCCATTAATGAAAACGAATGCCCGATCAACCCCTTACTAATGGTTTAGACGAAATTGAATGACCAACGCAATACTTTTAATATGAATGCATCTTTGATAGGGACGAGTGAAGCTAAAAGGCGATAGAATGCCCGGATAGTGAAATAGAATGATTTTTTTTGATTGTCGAATGCCGATCTGCGTGATCTTCCAATTTCAATCTAAATCGAATGAGCCAGGCGTTAAATTGAATAAAAACTTCGTGAAATTGGCCGGGAAAACCTATATCAAGAAACTGTCATGGTAAAAGACATTGTCTTTGTCATTCTTCACTTGTGTAAACCTTATTTCTGACGTCATCCAACAGCAAAGTTCCCCTGTGCTAACTTAAACTTCCTAGATTACACTTTCAATGTACTGAATACTCCCCGCCCCAAACAAAATAACACCCTAGATGTTAAACACCGAATTCCTTATAAATCAATATGGGGGGGGGGGTTGTTCAAATCAGACCATTTTTATAACTATTTCAACAATAGTGTACAAATACCCTCAACCCAACAGGCTGTGGACCCCAAAATCCCCCGCCCCCCCCCCCCCACCCAATTCCTTTTGTTCAATGGGGGAGGGTTCCCCTGTGTTAACTTAAACTTCCTAGATTACACTTTAAATGTACTGAACACTCCCAGATGTTAAAAACCGATAAATTCCCTTAAATCAATATGGGGGGTGGGCTGTTCAAACCAGACAATTTTTATAACTATTTCAACAATAGTGTACAAATACCCTCAACCCAACAGGCTGTGGACTCCAAAATTCCCCCCCCCCAAAAAAAAAAAAATTACATGTAGAATTATAATAAACAATAGGTGAATAAATGTCTATGGCCCTCTGAATCCACGCCTGGTACAGCTGCATGCCAATAAGCCCTCAATGCAAAAGCCATCAATTATCCAAAGGTCAAAGTCTGACCATTGACAAAGGCCCTCTTGTTTTGGTACATGTATGTATGCAACGCGCACGTGAGCACTCAATCGGTAAGCCTTTGACCTCGTAGCCGGTACGAGGTGAGTATACCAATGACAAACGCCCTCTTGTGTTAGTACATGTATGTATCTAAGTACATGTAGTTACATGTAGTACACAATGCAACGCTATGCGCTATGCGTGATCAATCAAGCGTATAAACCTTTGACCTCGTAGCCGGCTACGAGGTGGGTATAGATGAGTGGCGGGGTATTCTGCAATTGTGCCGACAGGCTTACCTTTTACTATAATTACCTTCTTTACTTCTGAAAATGAAATGGGAGGAATTCGGTTTGGTTGATCGACAAGCTTTCCAACTTCCAAGTTCCACACCGTAGGCAATTTTCCCGCCATACACACACACACACAAACACGGACGTGTATTGTACATGTACATGCATTGCCATGCATGTCACGCGCGTGGACAGCGCATACTGCCGGTTTCATATGACGTCACACTTTTTGACCAATTTGGGAACAATTTAGGGGTGTAAGTTTTGAAGAAAACCACAACTATTGTTGAAATTCCTGGGAATTACTGCCATGTCTAAAAAATAACACAGCTGCTGTAATATAATAAAGATATAACGCGTGTTCAATTAGTTTTAAAGGAAAAACATAAGTTCTCCCTAATGTACCGTTTCTTACGATGTTCAATATACCCACTACAAACGCCCCTTCAATTTTCTCAATAGATAATCCCCACACAGCCAAATCGAAAATTCCTCAGTTTTATCTGGCGCCCGGCCTGCATTGAAACTGCAGTTGGAATGCCTGCTGTACATGGAAGTACAGCGAAAATAGTTCAAAACATTAGGGAGACACGAAATTGTCTCTCTATATATATATATAATAAATAGAGAGAGAGAGAGAGAGAGGACTTTTTTTGACTTTTCAAATGAAAACTTTATTTCAATTGAAAACAAATCCAAAAAAACTATAAACAAAGCTACTAAAACAATTACAAATAAAAGATTAGTATACTAAAATTAATAATAAACAATAACAAAATTATAAAAAACACAATTATTTTATGACGAACAATTATCTTTGTAAAGTAAACACGAAAAAGTAATTGAAAACAAAAAGAAAAAATCATTATTATTAAGGAAACAGGCAAGAAAATCGGGAAAAACCAAGCAACCGGCGAGCAGAGCAAACAACAGGTCGAAACACAAGCCCAAGCGAAGCGCCGGCACCACGTGACGCCGCCGCGGCACACCTATTGGCTGTGTACTACTGCCAAACCGGCAAACCGCGGCGACGAAACACAATCACCAGCACCCCGCCCGAGCCCGCACACCAACCCCGCCACTCCGCCCGCCGGCCACTCAATCTCTCCCGTCTTCTTGTAAACAATAGTTATTAAAGACAACCAAAAAACAAAACAGAAAATTCTTTAGAAGTAATTTAGTTGGAAGGTGGGATCAACAAAAACAAATTGTAAAAAAAAAATACGAAAAATCAAGACAGAAATTAATGCACAGAAAAAGATCATTATTTCCAAACAAGATAACAACACGTTCAATGACAAGAATTAAAAAAAAGAAAATACACAGACATCAAATGCAAACAGCAAAATGTAAACGAGAACAGAACAAGAAAATACATGATCAATAAACTGAAGTAATTTTCACCCAAAAGAAAATTATAAACAAACAAGTGCAAATAAGAATCTTGCAAAAATGACAGAACTATATAGAGGAATAAGACAATATCAATTATACAAAAGAGAACAAATAAAGTACGCAACGAAATGCATAGATGCATCTGTAAAACTTAACACAGTATTCAAGGGGGAGGGTAAGAAGGGGGAGGGTAAGGAGAGGGAGGGGAGAAAGGAGTGGGGTCACCGGCATCTCTGGTGTGGGCATGTTACACGCCCACTACCGGTAAGCCCCGGGTGGCAAAAGTAGGGTCGTCGAGGTGGGCTGTGCAAAAAGCACAACGTCCCGCTTTTGGGTCGGCGGGACAACCCACGCAACGGCGACCCTAAGAAGGGGAGGGGATGTATTTACAAAGGAAGAGGAAGCAAGAAAATAGTGATCAGATCAGCCACGTTATCTTATTGTCGGCTACAGTAAAGAGGGAATCGTTAATGTACCATTTTTTTAGAAAAAGATCAAGGGATGAGTTTAACCGGTGGTAGTGATATTCGATGAGGATTTTAGATTTTAGACGATGAGACCAGACGAGAAGAGGATCGGAAAAGGTAGTACAGCGATAGGACCAGTAGATTACATTTTTTAGGCTGACGATGAGGAAATTAGCGAGTTTGACCGCGTCCCGGTCCCGACTCCTGGCGTTTGGGATCAGGATCCAGTAGAGGTCAAAGTTGAGACGGAGATCCGGAAGAAGACGGGACAGCAAGGTGTGTAGAAGGTTGAGGGCGGGTTGGATGGTAGAACACAGGATGAAGAGGTGGACGACAGTTCCTTCCTCTCCACACCATCCGCAGGACGGGGAGATATCCGGGTTGAGGTGATGAAGAACAGGGAGAGAAGGCAGGAAGTTATGAAGAAGTCGAAACTGGACGTCGCCTTCTTTCTTGGAAGTGGGAAGCTTGTAGATTTGAGTCCAGGGGATGGAGAAAGAAGAGTTCTTGAAGAAACCGATGCAGTGCCAGTGGGTGATTGTAGTGGGAGGGTGGCAGTTGACGGAAACGTTGAAGATATCGTAAATGGTCTTGGAGAATAGCGAGAGTCCGTTGAGGTCGGGAGCAATGAGAAAGGGGATCGGATTATCCGGAAAGCAGGGGACGGTGCGGAGAGGAGTCGGCGGAGCTAGCAGACCACAGGAGCCGATGAGAGACGGAAAAGACGAGCGGAGGGCGAGACGCAGGCGGCGAAGCAGTCTGTCGATGAGACGGAGGGAGGGACGACGGAAACTGGACGGGGCGAAGGGTAAATCTTCGGCTTCCAGCCAGCGACCGGTGGAGGGATGAAGAAGATGACGGACGATCCTGATCCCGCACGAGAGGAGTCGAGAACAGGTGTTCCCATCGTCAGCCGCGTGTTCGAGGAGAGTGCTATTGATAGGGATGTTGATAACATGACTGATCTGATCCGATGGTATTTCGATTCGAGCTCCGGATGCCTTCCAAGCACGCAGAAGCTCGCCGTAGAGTGGAGGAATGCTGATATAGAATTTGGGATCGAGATTAAGGTGAAAGAGTTGGAAATCAAAGTCGAGTTTTTTGTAACGACGGAAAAAGTAGCTAACCATGGTGTAGGCAGGATGAGGACACAGACCGAGAAAGCGTTGGAGAGTGGACATTCTGTAAGCGAGCGAGCGTGCGTGCTTGGAGGCATGCAAGACCGAGTCTGCCTCTGTCGGGTCTCTGATAGAGAATTTGTTTTTTTAGATAATGTCTCTTCCCGGACCAGACGAAGTCGACCAGCAGTTCCTGGAGTTCGCTCAGGACATTTTCGGGTGGGGAAAGAACGGCCAAGATATGAAAGAGCTTAGAAGCAGCGAGTTGATTGGCCACGAGAATTTTACCTTTAAAGGATAGGGTCGAAGAGAGACGTTTCCACTGAGACAGAGTTTTGTGAAGTTTTTCTTTGCAGATGGCCCAGTTTTGTTTAAGAAAATCATGAGTGTTTCCCAAGCGAACTCCAAGAAAGGTAAGACCTTGACTGTTCCACTGAAAATTCAGGGGCCGGTCGACTCGTCCGGTCCACGAACCGACCCACAGCCCCTGGGACTTTTGAGTATTTAAACTTGCAGCAGAGGCTCTACTGAATATAGCGTAGGTTTGCTCAATTATTTTAAAACCGTTGTCGGAGGTGACAAAGAGAGAGATATCATCGGCATACGCCGAGACCGAAACGTATTTATCGGTGCCGGGAAGAAGAAAACTATGTTGATTCAGATTATTACGGAGTTTGTTAAGAAAAGGTTCTATGGCAATGGAGTAGAGAAGGCCCGAGAGCGGGCACCCTTGACGGATGCCCTTGTCGAAGGTGAAAGGCGCAGTTAAAGAGCCGCACACCTTCACCAGGCTCTCGGCACCATTATACAAGAGATTAACCGGGACCGGGACCGGGACCGGGACCGGGACCGGGACCGGGACCGGGACCGGGACCGGGACCGGGACCGGGACCGGGACCGACCGACCGACGGGACCGACCGGGACGGGACTGACCGGGACCGACGGGACCGGACTGACCGACCGGACGGGACCGACCGACGGGACCGGGACCGGGACCGGGACCGGGACCGGGACCGGGACCGGGAAATGTGGTCGAAATGTAAAGAAACAAAGCGAATGAGGGAACGATGAATTTACACAATTAAGCGGGAAAATGTGTCTGGGTTGCAAACATAATCACACCGATGAAGGCCCAAGGTTGGAATCACAAGATTATAACGCAATAGACCTTGAATGAAGGGCCGTTGACAAATTCAAACTTACAAATTCCAATACTTCAAGAATTTCACAATTTGAAACTCGCCCAAGTGTAAGAGGGCTACAATATAACGAAGGAAGTTATGATCTTCCTTGGATACTACAATCACCCGTGAACCGTCTTTCTGCCGTACTTCGATCCGGCCGTCTTGGGTCCATGCCTTGTCGGTTGACGAATGACGCTTAGCTGTGGCGAGCAGGCGCTGATGTTCCTGAGTAAGGCTCTCTTGGACATAAATATTAGAGCCTTTAAACTTGGCTCTAAGGCGGTAGAATGCAGCCCGTGAATTGTAGTCCACGAACTTCACAACAATTGGTCTTGCCCGTGGTTTTCCCGTCTTATCCAGACGAGGTCCGATGCGGTGAGATCGATCCAGTGCTTCGGGGCGTAGCTCGATGCCGAGATGCAGCTTAGCTGCTTCAGTGATTTTGTGATCGGTATTCTCGGGTTGCGGTGTTTCGGGAATGCCATGGACAATAAGGCAGTTACGTCTGGAGTATTGTTCTTGTTCAGAAAGCCGTTCAGTAAGATGGCGGACATCTTTCTCCAGACTGGCTATCTTCTTGTCTCTGCTAAGCAGCTCCAGCTTCAAAGCCATATTGATGTCTTGGGTTATAGAGTCGGCAATGGCATCAGTCAGAGCTGGGATCAAAATGTCCAGAAGGGCCCTGGATCTCAGAGCATCAGAGATTGCTGCCGTCAAGGTAGTGGGATCAACTGCAGTGGGTTCAGCAGAAGTTGTCGTCGAGGCTGGCTTTTTCGGCATTTTGAAGAAAGAGCATAGCTCGCTGAAACCACTGAATAACGGTCGGTGAAGTCCTGGAAATAACTGGTGATATGATGAGATTCTGAGGGTTTGCAGCCTTACATCGAGTGGGAAGATGAATATGTGTACATGTATAGGCTAAATGAACTTTTCGGGAGCTACCGCCAAACACGTCCGTTCGCTCTGCTTTCACATGGTTCTTGTGAAAATAGTCTTGTTACATTACCCATTGATGGGGTCATTGCTAGAATTTGACCAACTATGCTTGCCAAGGATCTAACATGTACATTCCTATTATTCATAGCTTTGTTTGCCTCATCTTTTATACGTAGTAATTTGGACTGCACCGGGGAGATCACTCCTTTCTCTGTATCTAATACAAATCCTAGCCACTGACATGTTTGTTGGGGATCCCAATAAGATTTCTCGTCATTTGGCACAAACCCTGCCTGAATCAGATCTTTATGAACGGCCTGAGAATGTGCTTTGGTTTCTGACATTGAATTTCCGACTCCTAGCCCGTCGTCCAAGTAAAGGACAATTTCTTTCCCTTCTGCACGCCATTTTTTGACAAACACTCTAATGATCTTTAGGAACAGGTACGGTGCGGAACTAAGGCCGAATGGTAGTACCAGAAACTTGAAATACCTTATGTGGGAGCCGAAGGTCCATGCAAACCCTAGATACTCTGTGTGTTCTCGAAAAATCTCAATATGATGGTATCCACTCTTCAAATCAAAAGAGAACATAAATTTTCCTTTGCTTAAATACAAACTTGGCGTTTTAAGATCTTCATATTTGACCTTTTCTTTCTATATGTGAAAATTAACTGCCCTTAGGTCTAAAATCAGCCTTTTCTTGCCACTTGCTTGAATAGATACCGACAGTGGATTAACAACCTTTGGTTTTGAGGTACACTCTTGAATGCGCCCTTCTTCCATTAGTTTTAAAATAGATTCTGATACGAATGATGTATTTCTTATTGCAGATCTATTATTGCTCGTGTAAGATTTCTCTGGGAGAAATTGGATCGGAATTTTATACCCATGATCAATAGTATCCAGGATATATTCGTTTGTACAATGTTCATGCCAAAATTTGCTATGTCGTCTTAAATTTCCTTTGATAGCCTGACCTTTATCTCCTTGTTCCCATTCATAATTATAATTGACTTCCTCCATATACTTATCTTGAAATGTGTCGGCTTTTCTACTCTGACTCTTGTGGGAGGTCGCCTCCTCTCTAGGTGGCTCTGGCGTCTCTTGCCGAAGTGATGAAGGTTGCTGTGGAGGGGGCAGAGCTCCTTCCTGGTTGGACGAGTGGGCATTCTCTCCTCCAGTGGCCACTGCCCCCGCAAGCAAAGCAGGAGCCTGTTTTTGGCTCTTGTCTTGGTCGAAAGGAACGTTGGTTAGCTGTGTTGCTGTATCCGTATGGGGGACGAAAATTGAAGCTGTTGTATGGGCGAAAACGGTTGCTTCCACGTCCGATTCTGGGACGTTTGAGTTTCTTGATTGCCCTAGCCTCTGCTCGATTGATCCTTTTCTCATCTTCTGAGTTAGAGGCCAATTCGTTCGTCTCGTACACCATGACTGTCTGCCAACCTCCTTCGCTGTTATCTGCTAAGCGAATCAGTTTCTGGCGTGTACTCATTTTCTTGATGGCCTCTTCCAAATGCGAGGCACACGATAAGAGATTGCCCGATTTGGTCGCTTCTTCTGCCTTGTTTAGGCTGTCCAGAACCTCAGAATTAAACTGGAACTGTCTTCTGTTGCCTTCTTTCTTCCATTTTTTGTTCGTGTTTGCCTTTATTTCTTGGCTAAGTGCTTGTGCTGTTTCTGTCTGCTGTTGTGCTAGCTCGTTCTTCAGCGCAGCGCAAGACTCCTTGAACGTCTTTTGTAATTCTGCAGTAGTTGCTTGGAATGCATGCAAAAGCTGGTTGGGCGTTGCCATTTGCTCTCCGCTTGACTGCCCGTTCATAGTGTATTGTGATATCAGTATGTAGGCTTAGTAAATAGTATGCGAACTCGTTGCCTGTCGGCGCGCAGATGAAGCCAACCCTTTTATCCCTCTCTATTTGAGAACTTAATTTCGTTCTATTTCACCCGGTTCAACCGAACGAAATATCATTTAAAACGTGCAAAGCATTGTACTAAGTCAGCGTTCCAGATTTTATTCAAATTTAACACGCAAATGGCTTATTAAGGCTAAGGCTCCAAAGTTTCAGGATGATCTTGATGATGATGCATTTATCCAAAGATACCAATATACGCCAACACCCACGGCTGGCAGCACAATGATTGGGCGAAAAATTTGAGCGCACTTTTACAAGGCAAGGCGTTAGACGTTTATTCTTGTTTGACTTTTGATGACGCGAACGGTTGTGAGAAACTGCACTACGCACTTTTGAAGAGATTTCACCTCACTGCTATCGGTTTAAGGCAGAAATGAAATTTAGAGAGTCAAAACCGGAAAAAGGCGAAACCACTTTTCAATTCGCGGCCCGCTAGACTGCGTTTCCACCATCCGGATATTATTATTATTATTATTTGTGGTTTATTAAAACACTGCTTATAGCAGCCCACAGGCTGAATTACAAGTCAGTTTACATACAAATTTCAATAAAAATTAGATGAGGTTAAAATCACAAAGAGTAAACGGTAAAAACAAAAGAAAATTTTAAGTACAAAAAATATAGTATACATATCAAAATTTGCACAGAAAAACAATACATGTACTATGCCATTTCTATGGATAGAAATGGATAAGAACAACGACGGTAGTCTAAGAGCCAGGGATCATTTATTTTTTTGGAATTGACCTTGTGATTATTGGGTATTTTTGAAGAGGGTACACCTTAGGGAATTTGAATTGACTAGTCTTATGGTTTCCTGGCGGTGGACCTAGATACCAGGAGCAGATAGGTGACGTCACATAAGCAGTGATTAGGACATGCAACAGCCGTCGGGTCGAAAATGAACTGTGTACGCAGAACGTACGTACTACTGACCCAGCGGCTGTTGAATGTCGATGTCCAACCAACAGATTGTGCACAACAAAACTATGCACAACACTGAGAAGAATACGTACAGGCCATGTTTACGTTCCATTTTCTTTTTAAATGAGTTCATATCAATATACGAGCATTTAGAGGTGATGTCTGAGTACCAGGATATTCAAACATTTGATCACGCAAATGTACGTGTTTGCCTAGCAACAGCATCCTCCTTGGCAAAAAAAAACCCCTTAATTGGAGCCTGAATAATTTCCTTAAATATACAATACGAATCTACAGTATAAATAAACATGTGTTTGTGGTGTGGCACTTTTAAAATGAGGGACCGGACAAGGTTCTTGAGCAGATATCGGCAAATGTATTCTGTATTGGCGAAGACAGAAAATAAAAGTGTTAGCTCGGTCTTCGACAATGAGTGAATGTTTTAAATATTTACAAAGCATTAATTAAACTAAACGAAAGGTAAATAAAGTGCTTATTACATTAACTTGACAACTTAATCATCGTTCTGGACAAAGAATGATAACGATGTGTCTAAACTATTACTTCATATTTCCCGCCAAAACTTTCGTGGGCTCCGCCATATTGGATTTTTCCGTTGATAAATCCAAGTTTCAAAACATCGTAAAATTTAATGAATGCACCATCTTCACTATTACTAGATCTAGTAAATGAAAGCTTGACTTCAGTGCCAATGATTAAAGACTATGGATCTGCTAACTTTTGAGCTCTAAGCCAATCTACTGGAATTGGAAAATACAACATTTACGACCTTTTAGACAATGGAAATATTAATCAAAATTAATGAAGAAATACTAATGGCAAAAAGGAATGCAAGCAATCGCAGTGTAATTTTAAACCAAAAAAAAAAAAAGAGAGGGGATATTTTTACACTCTTCACACGTTCCCCCTTTTTCAAAAAGGTCGTCCTCGACATTGTATACATTAATAAGAAAACATACATTTTGTACAGCCATTTCAATAAAGTTTGAGTGGGTGCCAAATAAGAATAATAAATTGAATAATTTATGTGGCTAACTTTGCTTAAAAGATTACGTTTATGTGGCTAACTTTTCCAGAAAGGGAAATAAATTTTGACAGGCTTTTGTCTATAAATAATAAGATAATCTGGGCAGTATTTTTGCCGGTGAAAAATAATAATGCTTGTATTTATTTATAAGTGCTGAAGAATAGATAAAAGGAAACACCTGGGTTATCGGTAAAGGTAATAATTAAATGCGACGTCACCGTTGCTCACCTATTAGCTGTATGCTACTGCCAAACTGGTTCACTACGGCAACGAAGCAATAACTCACGGACTAATATCAATGAAATAAGACTTGAATTGCGGAGCGTGACGATGTAGGCCTGTCTCGCTGTCGGTTGAGCTAACACGGAACTGAGGGCTCGTGCATGGAACCAATGCTGCTTTATAAGAAAAAGGACACGCTCGACTACTTGCGTTGCGTAAGTGCAGCTGCCAACAATAATAAAAGGAATTCAGGCTACTACCCCCTAAATTGCTGGAGGCAGAGGATGATTTAACATGTTTCTATAGATATATACATATTTACATTAATTTCTTATCACTTGGACATATCGTTTAGGCTAGTGTACTTTCCGGCCTGAACGAGTCGTGCGGGTTGCTTTTCATTTGATGCTGGATATTGGAGTGTTTTGTTTCCTCGACACTAGCTGACCTATTGGGCTGTGACACTTTTTTCCCATCATTAGTGAAGTCTTGCTCCAAGTGCGCAACGTTTAGTCTGTTGATGCTCACTGAATCTCGCTTGCCATTTACATCAAGCATGAAATATTTATCTTTACGCTCCAAAACTTAAAAGAACCTTTGTAAGGCGGTTGCAATGGTTTTCGCACTGAATCCACTCTTGCCCAAACATGACTGCGCTCTTTAATATCTTTGTCTATGTAAGATTTGGTTTTCGTGGGTCTCGTTAGTGCTGGTTGAATTTTAACCATGAGTTGTTTCAATTTTTCTACAAAATTGCTAGGATCTAGAACAGTGTTGTTTCGTGAAACAGTGATCAATTCGCCGGGCAATGTAAAAGTAGTGCCAAATACCATTTCAGCAAAGTTTTGATCATCAGTAGCTTTGATTGCTGCCTTTAACTGACGGTGGAATCGTTCTACTAAGCCATTGGCTACAGGATGGTATGCAGTGGTTCTTAGTCGCTTTGCGCTTATCAGTTGTGTTAGTTGATTGAACAGGTGTGACTCGAATTGTGAACCTCTGTCTGTGGTTGTAAATGCTGGAACGCCGAATATAGCAACCCATCTACTGATGAAAAACTTAGCGACTGTCCCGGCTGTTATGTTAGGGATTGGAATAGCTTCTGACCAACGTGTGTATCTTTCAATGATGGTCAAAATGTAAGCGCAACCATTACATGGTGGTAAAGGTCCTACAATATCGATATGGATATGACTAAAGCGTGAATCGGGTTTAGCAAAAGTAGCTATCGGAGCTGCAATGTGTCAATGAATTTTAGCTTTCTGACACGCTAAACATGCTCTAGTCCAATCTCTCACATCTCGATTTACACAAGGCCAAACAATTTTTCTTTTGATTAAATGTTGTGAGGCACGAATACCTGGATGTACTAGTGAATGCAATGAATCAAATACCGTCTTTCTGAATTTACGCGGTACGTAGGGTCTAGCTACACCAGTTAAGATATCGCAAGTGATCATTTTCTCTGAGGTATGAGGTACATCTACAAATTGGAGGGAAGATGATTTTCGAAGTTTTTCTAACTCTTCATCGCCTTCTTGTTCATCAATTTGGTCTAAGTCAATGATTGAGGTTCCACGCTCAATGTGTCTATAACACAACGCGAAAGTGCATCTGCGACTACGTTTTCTTTTCCATTTATGTGACAAAAATTTGTTGTGAAATGGGATATGTAATCTAGATGTCCAATTTCACGTGGAGAATACTTGTCAAGGTTTTGCATTGAACGCGTGGGTTAGTGGTTTGTGGTCGGTGAAAACACGGTTTGAATGTCGCTCACTCAAATACACAGCCAACAATTCTCTGCCAAAAGTGCTCAGTCTTGTGCAGGTTGCAACCGTTTCGAGAAAAAAACCGAGTGGTTGCCAAGTGGAGTCAACTAATTGTTGCAGTACGCCGCCTACAGCTGCATCGGATGCATCAGTCGTGAAACTCAAAGGAGCATTGTGGCGAATATGTGACAACAGTGTAGATTGGGCAAGTTTTTTTCCATCTACCATGTGGCGGCCATCTTGGATTTCAAAATGGTCGCCATTTCGAACCTAATGTGTATCATAACTTCGGACCTGATTGTCATATGAAGTCCATATTGGTGGCAAACCCTATGTTTTTAATACCAATAAGAAACCCACTTAAATCATTGTTGACGGGATACTCCAAATGGATGGCAGCCATCTTTGATATTTCAAAATGGCCGCCATTTAGTACCTAATTTGTATCATAACTAGACCTGATTGTCATATGAAGTCCATTTCGGTGGCAAAGCCCATGTTCTTGATGCAAAAGAACCCAAGTACATCATTGTTGATGAGGTAATCCCAATGGATGGTGGCTATCTTGGATATTTCAAAATGGCCGCCATTTAATTAGTACCTAAGTTGTATAATAACTTCAGAACTGATTGTCATATAAAGTCCATTTTGGTGGCAAACCCTATGTTTTAGATACCAAGGAACCCACGTAAATCATTGTTGACGGGGCACTCCCAGTGGATGGCAGCCATCTTGGATATTTCAAAATAGCCGCCACCTAGGGTTTCATTATAATAATAACGTTGCACCTGAATGGGGTACAAAGTCCATTTTGGTGGCAAACGTCATATTTTTGATACCTAGGAACCCAAGTAAATCATTGTTGACGGAATACTCCGATTGGATGGCAGCCATCTTGGATGTTGTGGTGGCACACCCCATAAATTTGATACCAAGGAATCTACTCATTGTTACCCCGATGGAAGGCGGGTTTCTCTGGGAAGAATGTTTCAAACCACATGGAACAAATACTTGGAGTGTTTTTACCTCATTATGATCAACAGCACGATAATAATGACTGCTGGATATGATTGGACTGACTGTAACCTGACTGTACAGATCAGAAGCAACCCATGCCGACTTGGTCTAAACCACTGTGTTCAACCGTTTTTCCCAGGCACCTTATAACACTGAAATTTGTGTGAATCAGACTTGAAACGAGTCACTAATTTTTGTGACTCAAGTCGAGTCGAGTCAAGTCAAGTCATTTTAAAGAAGTGGTCGATTCATCAGTTTAAGAAATATGAGTCGAGTCGGGTTGAGTCAAATATTTACCTCGAGTCAATTCGAGTAACGAATATTTGAAAACCACATAACAAAGACAAGAGGGAAAGTCATTAGTATCACTAACAGTTAACAAGAAGTGAAACTTCGATCTTATCAAGGCTATCTGGTTTGGCTTCGGGTCTTGATTTTATTTCGCTGATACGCTGACATCAAAACCAAATTGCAATATACAAAACTGTTTCTGATTACTTAAAAAGTCGGTATGTTTCTGTTTAATTCTTAAAAGGAGGGCATCAATTCAGCCGGCGTTCGAATCCAAGAACTTTGTAAGAAATCGCCCAACGCCAATGATGAAACAACAAATTGGAAAATGTGTTTAAAATCCGTCTCCTTAGTGGATAGTATTTTGTGCGTTCCATAATGATGATGTGGTATGGGAGTCTGTGACACGTGGACATTACAAGCGGCCGATGTAACTGTATTCGCAAAGCGGCATGAACATAAATGCTGCACCACAGGTCATTGCAATTATTTTTCGCAAAGTTTTGCTTTTATTTTTGAGACTCGAGCCTAATTATCCTTCGCTCGAGTCGAGTCGAGTCTTCTTGTCACGGCTAGACTAGAAAAAGTAAAAAAAATCAAGTTTGGGCTTGCTGACCTACCCAAGTGAGGAAGCAAAATAATTTATCACAGACACAAGATTTAAATATGAAGTAAATCAAGAAAATAATTTAATATATACAAGACAATAATCAATCAATGAACACGGATTAAACTCCCAATTTACAGCGTGCACTGGTGATGTCAATAAACACAAAATGTCACACTATCACCATCATCTGATCATTCAGGTACATACATTAATATAAACAGAGTAACTACATGTAAGTTATGTCCAATCAACACTACTAAGATTTAGGTTGCAACCTCTCTTCTGAACAACAATGGAGTACTTGCCTAAATTTGGTTTTCAGAAAAAAAACAAGTACAATTTTGAATTCCAAATATATCGCCGGAATTATCCAAACAATTCAGTGATGAATAATAAAACCCACTAGCAAATGTTCATTCGCTCGTCTACAGTGCGCAAATCAATATGATTATGAGACATGAAATGCACAATTATCAGTAGCCTACAAGTTACTTACAAGTATCAGGGAATATTAAGGAATTCCTTCTCACACAGTACAATTTGCAAATTACAATCTTACTAAAAAATATACAATGAATTAAATTGAAGCTGAATAAATACTTAACGCAACCAGTTCAGTGACACGAGCAGGTCATGGAGGTGCGTCAGTATGTCTCTTCCGTGAAGATAACAATGGATTCTTCCGGATCAGAAGAATCCAAATGACACGGAGAATTTCCTCTCTAGGAGTCGGACCGGTGATGGTAGGAAAGCACGCTAAGGCGATGCCACGTCTACGCGCTGGGGCTCTGTACTGTCTGGAGACCTCCAGTACCGGCTACAATGTGGGGGACGTCTGGGTAGCAGACTGCGTTGCAATGGCGCCCTCAGTTGGCAGCAACCAGACAAAAGTAGGTATACGCAATATGGTCTGTACTCGGCCACTCCCCAAAAGTGAAAAGCCGTCTATAAATGAAAGTAATTAATTTACACATAGACTAATATTACCCTAAGCTCTAATAAAAAATGCACAATACAATGGTTTGGAATGTCAGCTATCCAGAACGAGTCATACTCCATTTCCAATACATACATATGGATGCAAAATTCACAGATTTTTGTAGACAAAAATACACATCAGGAATATTTAAGACAATAAAAACCAAAGTGAAACATTTTCAACTTACGGTTCTTCACCCTATCGGTGGGAATTTAGAAGCACAACGCAACCGGAAAAATAACTCGGCAAAATTGCAGGTGGGCAAGATTGTGCAGCTATCGCTTCATGCGTCACGTCGGTTTGAGTCTCTACAAGCTTCTGTCCTGTACCAGATTCCCGCGCTTTGCGCTCCAGTACGCATGAAAGAAAAACCCCGACATGTTACATAACCACGGCTAAAAGAAATGCAAATCTATGAATGCAAAGGACAGCTGTAAATAGACAAAAGACCGGGCAACAGACGATTACACTAAACTCAAACCAAGTCTTATATCCTCTATACTACAAAAGAAAAGGGAAAAGGAATAACAATTATTAAAATCTGGCAGCACCGCTGACACTTCTGATGAGGACTCGAGTCGAGTTCATTCATTTTCTCGCCGTGACTCGAGTCCAGTCATTTACCCTTAGGGACTTGAGTCGAGTCATCAAAAGTTGTGACTCTGCTTTCATATCTAGCCTAGCCACGACAGGACCAGGGTTGTCTGGGCATGTAATGCAGTTGATGCAGAGAGCCACTTATGAACAAAAAGAAATCCAGGCATAAAAACAACCTGACGTGGACTTACTAAATGCTAACTTTAAACATCATTTACACCTACTTGTAGTGGAGCGGCATATCCCCAATAATACGAAGAATTGTGCAATCTGTAATAAAATTATGAATTAAACTACGCATGTTTGTTCTTCATGCCTTGAAATATATATTTTTTTTTATATATAAGAGGCATTTCATATTTGACTTCTGGTGACCTTGGAGAGTCAATAACCTTTAACAATTATTCTTCAAAACTTCACTTTCCTATGTCTCAAGTCTACGTCATAGGTCTTCATGCAATGAAATTCATGATCAGACTTGGGAACAACTCATTTCTTACCTTCAGTGACCTTTGAAAGTCCAATGACGTTCGTAAACCTTAATTGTAGCTATTTGTAAGGTTTACTATTTAAACGCAAACTTTTTTTAGGATCTAAGTCTAAATTTCATGCTAAGACAAATCATATTTAACCTCTGGTTACCTTTCGAGAGGTCATGACCTATCTTTAGATATTTATAAGATTATCTCAGGTAAATGCCACTATTTCATGATGTGAGGGCATCATATCTGACGTCTGATACCTTGGAGAGGTCAATGAACTTTGTATACCTTATCTGTCGAAATCTATCATATCTATTCCATAGTCATGTATTGAATTCTGACCCCATGCACAAACAATTTTGAGGTGACCTCTGAACTCAATTTTCTTTTCTTTTTTTTAATTAATGGCAGACTCAACCTGCCCCGATTGGAATGCAATGGAATATATGTACAAATGTCAAGCAGTATTAATTATTGTGTTCTTATTACACTCTGTTATATCCAGATGGACTTGATTAACCACATTTTTAACCTTTTTACACAGCCTACTGGTCACTGTTAGAGTGTGATGTTTGTCCGATGTATCTCTTATTTTCTTAAAACAGGGAAATGGAGATCAGAAGTTATGACAGAATTGTTTTTGGGTCTGAATCATTACATACTATAGAATAATTGTTAAAATACACTTCTTTTCCACTATTTAGACTTAGGTCATGAAAAGTGGCATTTAAAAGATTAAATACATTTTTGTTAGGAAAATACTTTAAAAACTTTCTTTACTCTCTATAGACTTTGTACACAACTGCTGAAGTGGCATGTGGATTCTACATTCTTCCCCTTCATTGACCCTTCACAAGGGTCACCAGGGGTCAGATAAGAAATGCCTCCATTTCTCGAAAATTATCGTCAAGGCATGAAGACGTGATATGCCAAGTTTAACCACAAAGTGCACAATTCTGTCACTATGCCTCTCTACTATTGCCAATAATTAACAATCCAGTCCACGAATGGTCAACACTTGTTACCGTGCTATAGAGACCCTTTAAAAACTGAACTGCAACATGGCGCTTATTCTGAAATATCCAAGATGGCTGCCATCCATCGGGGATACCTCATCAATAATGTATTTTTTAAGATTCTTTGGTATCAAATTAATGGGGTTTGCCACCAAAATGGACTTCATACAAACGTTCAGGTGCAACGTAAGTTATTATTAAAATGAAATCCAAGATGGCCGTTATTTTTAAGTATCCAAGATGGCTGCTATCCATTGGGACTACCCAGTCAAATTTGATTTACTTGGGTTCCTTGCTATCGAAAACATAGGGTTTGCCACCAGAATGGACTTCATATGACAATCAGGTCCGAAGTTGTGATACAAATTAGGTCCGAAATGGCGGCCATTGTGAAATATCCAAGATGGCTGCCATCCATTGGAAATGCCCCGTCAACAACACTTAACTTGGGTTCCTTGGTATCAAAAAATAGGGTTTGCCACCAAAATGGACTTCATATGACAATAAGGTCCGAAGTTATGATACAAAATAGGTCCGAAACGGCGGCCATTTTGAAATCCAAGATGGCCGCCACATGATGGAAGAAAAATGTTACCAATGGATTTCTGGCTTAGGAAGGTAAACTCTATCCAAATATGACAAAAATTCCTTCTTTAGCAAAAAAATATGCTAAAGTCAAAAATACAACATAATATACTATACTGAAGTACCTTCGCAATTGTCGAAAGGAACTGGGAACTAGAAAGTCTATGATGGCTTTAACTTTCTCTGGTATGACAAAATGCCTAGGAACTATACACTTTCTACCCCAAATACGCACTTGTCTGGATTGATTACTACGCCAACCTCATCTAATCTTTGGAACAGTTCATTGAGATGAGAACGATGTTCTTCTACTGTACTACTGACTACAAGCAAGTCGTTAATGTATGCATATACAAACGGTAATCCACGTAATACTTGATCAATTAAACGGAGAGCTGGATCGTGTTTAATCAAAATTTCAGGAACAAATCCTCTGATTGTCTTAAAGCATAGTATAATCGACCCTGATCACAGAATGGCCTTTCTTAAGTTAAGCTAGATCAGACTAAGACCCATTGGTGCCATGCCAAGTGGGGCCAATTTTGCATTTAATCAAAATTTTGAGAACAAGAACGAAACCAGTATCATTTGATAGCTTGGAACTTGTAGATTATGGAAATATAACTTATAGTCAGGTTCACAATGTATTTTCGTTAGGGTTTTATGGGGATTAGCAAATCTATACATTTTGGAAAACGTTATGATCTACTGAATCCAAAAACCAATGTCTCCATTTTTCCGACGCCATTATGTCGGCCATTTTGTGGGGACGGGATAAAAGGGGGCGGATCCAACCCCCCACTCTAAGATCTTGGCCGTGCCATCAAATATTTGATTGAATTTGGTATGCTTGTGAAGATAACACTGCTAAGCACATGTGTAGAGTCTCGGTTCAATAGAACAAAGCATGCTGTACTTATCTTTGTTTATAATTCGAACTGCAAAGAATCCTTTATCCTATACATATTCAATAAAAAAGTTAACATTATACGATACCCTGCGTTTGAAATGGATATTTTGCAATAACGGTAGGTCCGAATTTTGTAAAATAAAGTGTACCCTTGTGCACATCACATCGGCCTAAAATTAAGTTTCATTTAGGCTGTAGACGACATTTTAATAGGCACAATTATTGGGAGAAAATGGGGGGGGGGGGGATTCCACAGCTCTTGTATTGGGTTAAACATGGGTAAAATCCTATACTTTACTAGTTTATTCTTTGTAGCCTGCACGGGAACATATGAAAGGACATGGACACGAATAACACTTCATAAAATAATCAACATCAAATAGGAAGGCATGTACATTAACACATAAAATTGTACTTTTCAACATATTGTAGCTAAATTCAACACCGAGTAGAATACCTAGACCACGATGGCCCAGCGCATGCCTGTGTAAACGAGTGCTTCAGCACGGGGTGTACCCTCGGGGTCCACTCGATAGTCCGAATGTTAAAAAGTTCCGAAAAATTCCCACACCGGGGTTCATTATAGTCAGAAAATTAAATAAGGTTTGTTAATCCGAGCATGAAATGTTGATAATAAAGTGAGAAGGTTCGATAGTCCAAATTAAAGGTTAATTAGTCTGAAGGTTCATTTATCCGAAAGCACACCAGGTTCAACAGTCCAAATTGACAATAAAGTTCGATGCTGTCAATTTGGACTATCGAACTTAATCGTCAAGTCGGACTATGGAACTTTCGAATTACATACATTTAACCATACTCTATTTGCGGACTAATGAACACTTCGGTCAAACTTAGTCAAACTTTTGGACTAACCAACAATGGACTAATGAACATTCGGATTAACGAAGCTTCGGACTATCGAACCTTCGTACTTATGAACCTTCAGACTATTGAACATTCGTTATATTGAGCAATCACCGTACGCCCACAGAAGTAGAATTTCTATTCGTTTTCGCACGACAGGTGCGAATGCATTGGCATTTCGTATTACGTAACTTTACTGAATTGTATAAATAGCCAAGTCCGCTCAGAACTCATTCTCGGTTCAACAGTCAACCTATTCACACGTTAATCTTTCAACGCAAAAGCACACACTACTAAAGCGGCCACACCTTAATTGAGGTAACGCCATGATGTCCGTAGACGGGAATTAACAGCCCAACCAAGGCAATCAAGAACTCTTGCAGGCCATCCAAGCACTTACCAACTCACTGGATGTTCGAGTCGAAAGTGCTTGCAAGAAACAGCGGCTTTCGGCAGACATTCCCACTTTTAAGAGAGAAGGTAACAAGCAACAGTATAATCATTGCGAGAAGATCCTCTCCCTCATCGAGCAGGCCACACAAAGTCTTGATTCTCTAGACATTGATCGCACCAAAGCCAGCCTAAGCGACATCGCAAAACTCGTCAAAGATCGACAGAAGCTGATTCGCCTCGCCGATAAATCAGAGCTAGGCTGGGGCGTGGTGAAGGAGTACGTGGCAGACGATTTGGTCTCAGATTCCAGTGACGAAAAGCGCATCAGAAAAGCAGAAAAGGCAGCTGCAGCTAAGAAACCAGCCCCCCAAAAGAGATCTACCAGCGGCAGATATGCTTCGCTTATGTCTGCTTTTCCTACCAGGGCTCCTGCTGCTTTTCCTGCCCTACGACGACCGTTTTTTCGTCCATACCAAGGCACTACCCTCGACAACCGCAACTGCTTCCAATGCGGCCTTCACGGCCACGTCAGATCAGCTTGCCCCTCCCTACAAGCACTCCAGCGCCAGCATGGACACCCAGGGCCCAGACCAACCGATACCAGGAACAACTAGAGAGTGGGAACACAGCCAGGGCGATTCCGGGGCCCCCGAAGGAGTTAAAGGTAAACTCAAACCCTGTCTTCCTTATTGGAAAGATGTGCTAAAAGCCAGTGAATTTGTCATTGCCGTGATTGATTCAGGTTATAAGATCCCATTTGTTGAGAACCCTCCCCCATTTTACGCAAAAAATAATAGATCAAGCCTTGATCACCCGGACTTCGTTAAATCTGCTATTTCAGATCTCTTGCGAAAACAGTGCATCGCAGAAGTGGACCATTGTTGCAACCCCCTAACTGTCGCAAAAGGAAAGAAACTTAGACTGGTCCTAGATCTGCGCCACCCAAACCAATTTATATTCAAAACAAAGTTCAAGTACGAGGACCTCAGGCATATATCACAAGTCCTGGATTCAAATCAGTATAATTTCAGTTTTGATTTAGAGTCGGGTTATCATCATGTAGACATTTTCCCCCCACATCAAACATATTTAGGATTCGCTTGGCAATTTGAAATTGCCCCCATGAGATATTTTGAGTTCCGTGTCTTACCTTTCGGCCTCTCAAGCGCATGCTACTTGTTCACAAAGCTTACAAGACCCTTAGTCTACCATTGGCGGGCACAAGGCATATGTTCATCCATGTACATTGACGATGGCTTAATTATCTCACCCAATCTAAATTCTGCACTGCGTAACTCAGTCACTGTTAAAGAATCAGTTATTCTTAGCGGCTTTGTTCCCAGCAAAACAAAGTGCATATGGCAGCCACAAACTTCCATCACTTACCTAGGCCTCGTCATAGATTCCCGTGCACTGACATTTTTGTTCCGTCCGCCAAAGTCGCAAAACTAAAAGAAATTATTCACGACGCTATAATAGATCATCGCGATGCCAAACCCATTCAAGCTAGATCGCTAGCGCGCGTCACAGGCAAGCTAATTTCCATGAGCCTCGCCCTAGGCCCAGTTACCCGCCTCATGACACGCGCTATGTATCGCACTATTGAAGGCAGACATTCCTGGTCGGATTGCGTCTACATTTCAGACCCTGTAGCCGCAGAGTTACTTTTTTGGCTTACCAACCTCGACGCATACAACGGCTTTTCAATCAAACACCAGCATACACCATCCCGCGCCGTGTATTCAGACGCGAGCGACACTGGCTATGGCGGTTACGTCGTAGGTTTTCCCGCCTTCAATCTCTCTGGCTCATGGTCAAAACCTGAACAATCCCGCAGTTCAACATGGCGCGAATTAGCATTTTTAAGATGCTCCTAGATCTATGCGTATAATTCGCACACGAGAAAGTAAGATGGTACACAGATAATGCAAACGTTCCCCGCATCCTTGCTCACGGTAGCACCAAACCTGATTTACAGGAACTTGCCTTGGCAATTTTTTCATTGTCTCTCAAGCACAATCTCTTATCGTTCCCAAATGGACCTCCGCATACTTTTGGCCCTCACTTTGCCCCGACGGCAACCATTTGCTTAGCTCAATTCAGGACTGGCGATTGTTGAGTATTTCATTCACTCCACCTTTGATTACCCCTGATTCAATCTTTAACAACACACCAACATTCTTGTGTTTAGCTCTGCGCATTGATCATAGCTGTGTCCTCAGGGAAACTTTGAAAGGCTTTTGTTGCTCAGAGCTCGGCTATTGCCAGAAGTGTATATAAAATCGATGCATGGTTTGAACGTTCTCTGATGAACGATATTTAGCGATTTGAGGCTTATCGGCTCTTCGCCAGTTAACCCGGTAATTTGTGGCCGGCTAATTGATTAATCAGCGTGCTGCTTGATGTATGCTGTTATGTTCATTTTGCAACAAACCGTCAGGACATACTTTACCCTTTCTGTGGCATTCTCGTTAGCAAGGTTGACTTGCGACCGCACCAAATGTTCACCACAAGCAAACGTTTGAGTTTGTAATTATTGTGTTAGTTATTTTGTCCACATGAGGTAGAAATAGAATAGAAATCAACTTTCTGACGTAAGAATGGAGGAAGAAAGTAGAATTTCTATTCGTTTTCGCACGACAGGTGCGAATGCATTGGCATTTCGTATTACGTAACTTTACTGAATTGTATAAATAGCCAAGTCCGCTCAGAACTCATTCTCGGTTCAACAGTCAACCTATTCACACGTTAATTTTCCACCCAATCCCCACCCTCCTCAAAAAAAAAATAAAAAAAAATCGAGCATAATCCCAAAATTCGGTACAGGGAGTGCACCCCGTCGAGCACCCGGGATGCACCCACGTTTCCTCAAGGAGGTTTTTCGTGGCCACTGAGCGCTAATCCTTAGCATTAGACTGGTGCTCAACACCGAATTACTATGAACACGCATCATTATTGTCAGTCTCATTCAAGGACGAACCATTCAATTGCTACCAAATAGCTGTCTGATAAAAATAATAATAATAAATATATATATATATATATATATATATATATATATATATATATATATATATATATATATATATATATATATATATATATATATATATATATATATATATATATATATATATATATATATATATATATATATATATATATATATATATATATATATATATATATATATATATATATATATATATATGGCCCGAAACGCCTATCTTAAGTTGGACCCCGCCTCAACATCCCAAGCACTTGCAATTTGAATCGCATAGTTAAATCAACGCGATATTATAATCATCGTTGCTGTTTTGTGCTATTGGTATTAATCATTAATATTTTCTATGAAGAGAGAATCCATGTTATGAAGAAGATGGATCATATATGGTGATCGATGTATTAGAATTGACATAATGAAAAAGAGAAGAAAGAAATAAAAGCGTTCTCGTTAGCAAGGTTGACTAGCGACCGCACCAAATGTTCACCACAAGCAAACGTTTGAGTTTGTAATTATTGTGTTAGTTATTTTGTCCACATGAGGTAGAAATAAAATAGAAATCAACTTTCTGACTTAAGAATGGAGGAAGAAAGCCCCTTTCCATGGCAAAAGCAAGTACAAGCTTATACAAAGCAATTGCCCGGTGACGGAGTGTCTGAACTATATATGGCACCATTTCAAACCAGTATTGCCTTAGCTATATCTGGACAGGTCATTAGTACAGAGTGCTTGCTCCTTAATCCTGTGTCCCCGGGACACAGGATTAAGGAGCAAGCACTCTGTACTAATGACTCCCCATGCAATCCTGAGGTTTTGATAATATGCCCTCAGTGAGAGAGCGCATGGGAAAGATCATGACGTTGTAGACTGCCTCATTAACCAAGTTCCCACTTCTGGCCTTCAGTTAGACCTCTCATAGACCATAGCATTGTAAACCTGTTGTTATTGGTAACTGACCAAATGAGATGCATATTGTGGCGTCCGTGCCGGTCGGCCGCCAGAGGGCACCAGCGCGGTTCCACCGTGGAGCCGCGCAGTGGAGCCCCTGGTGGCTGGCCGGGGAGACCCGTTCTTCCGGGCGGCGCATGCGCAGTAGATTGTTGTGGCCTCGTTGCTGAAGTGTTTTTGCGGTGTACGTTTTGTGGAAATAAACAGCCTGAAGTAGCAGAAACGAGTAAACCTGTGTTAAGAGTCCTTTCTTGGAGTGCGTGTGAGGAACCCTAGAAGTGTTCTACGCTACATTGGTGGCAGCGGCGGCACGCAGAAGGCGGAAAAACAGGTGAATTTTTCAGATATTTCTGCAATGAATTCAGGGGATCACGGAAGTCTGGCACCTAACTCGCCACACGGCGAGGAGGCAGGCTGGAGTGCGGGCTCACAGAGTGGGGGACCGTCTAGTGGATCGGCAGGCAGTACCCTCGTCACGGTGGATGAGTTGGAATCCTTTTTGCGGGATAGTCCGGGGAATTTTGGAGGGAGGAAAGAGGAAACAAGGGGGTTTCTGGGGACGGATTTTCTCATGAGGGAGGATGTGGGGGATGGTAAAGTGGAATTTCGGGACTTGGGCGGGGGGTTAAGTCATTGCAGTACGTCTACCCCTGCGGGGGGTGGGCGTGCTCATTACCATAAATCATCAATGACTGGTACCCTGTCCCACGAGGGGCCGCCCCGTGCTGTAGACGGCGGCGCAGCAGACGGTTCGTTCCAATCGGAACGATCCCGAGTTGTGCTGGTCGATGCAGCGGGGGTGGAGCTTCGTCGGGATATACCCCAGATATTCTGTAACAACACAGTGTATGCCAGGTCCCACGAGGGGCCGCCCCGTGCTGTAGACGATGGCGCAACAGATGTTTCGTTCCATTCGGAACGATGCCGAGCTGTGCTGGTTGATGCAGCGGGGGCGGGGTTTCGTCCTGGGGCAACCCGCAATCCCTACGCTCATGAAAATAGTACTGAAGCGCCACTCGGTGCTTACATAGATACGACTGGTGTGGCCTCCCATTCGAGGCGCCCCTAGGCTGGATTTGCCCATATAGCGGGGGCGGGAAACCGTCCGAGCACGCATCAGGCGGCACAACCGGGCGTGGATCTCCCCCAGCAGTACTTTCGTCCCCACTATCGCAGTGCGGCGAGTCCTGACCTCCGCTTGGAGCAGGCCCGCACTGCACGACTCTATGGGACGGAGCCGGTGGACTTGCTCCGTACGGGGGTTTATGGGGCGGAGCCGACAGAGTTGCTCCGCACACGAGTCAATGGACGGGAGTCCGTAGAGTTGCTCCGCACACAAGTCAATGGGGCGGAGCCTACAGAGTTGCTCCGCACGGACGTCTGTGGCGCGGAGCCGGCAAGGTTGCTCCGCACGGGAGTCAATGGGCCAGAGCTGCTCCGCACACAAGTCAATGGAGTGGAACCCGTGGAGTTGCTCCGCACACGAGTCAATGGGGCGGAGCCGACAAAGTTGCTCCGCACGGACGTCTATGGCGCGGAGCCGGCAGGGTTGCTCCGCACGGGAGTCAATGGGCCAGAGTTGCTCCGCACACAAGTCAATGGAGTGGAACCCGTGGAGTTGCTCCGCACACGAGTCAATGGGGCGGAGCCGACAAAGTTGCTCCGCACGGACATCTATGGCGCGGAGCCGGCAAGGTTGCTCCGCACGGGAGTCAATAGGGCAGAGCTGCTCCGCACGCAAGTCAATGGTGCGGAGCCGACGAGGTTGCTCCGCACGGGAGTTTATGGGGCGGAGCCGACAGAGTTGCTCCGCACGGACATCTATGGCGCGGAGCCGACAAGATTGCTCCGCACGGGAGTCAATGGGGCAGAGTTGCTCCGCACACAAGTCAATGGTAAGGAGCCGACGAGGTCACTCTGCACAGGAGTTTATGGGGCGGACCCGACAGAGTTGCTCCGCACACGAGTCAATGGAGTGGAACCCGTGGAGTTGCTCCGCACACGAGTCAATGGACGGGAGTCCGTAGAGTTGCTCCGCACATGAGTCAATGGGGCGGAGCCGACAGAGTTGCTCCGCACGGACGTCTATGGCGCGGAGCCGGCAAGGTTGCTCCGCACGGATGTATATGGCGCGGAGCCGGCAAGGTTGCTCCGCACGGGAGTCAATGGGGCAGAGCTGCTCCGCACACGAGTCAATGGAGTGGAACCCGTGGAGTTGCTCCGCACACGAGTCAATGGATGGGAGTCCGTAGAGTTGCTCCGCACACGAGTCAATGGGGCAGAGCCGACAGAGTTGCTCCGCACGGACGTCTATGGCTCGGAGCCGGTAAGGTTGCTCCGCATGGGAGTCAATGGGGCAGAGCTGTTCCGCACACAAGTCAATGGTGCGGAGCCGACGCGGTTGCTCCGCACGGGAGTCAATGGGGCAGAGCTGCTCCGCACACAAGTCAATGGTGCGGAGCCGACGAGGTTGCTCCGCACACAAGCCAACGGAGCGGAACCGACCCGTACTGCTCGGCCGTACACCACTGCAGTTGGGAGATCCCCTGGGACGTCACCACCCGGTGCTCCCAGGGGTGGCCGACCCTGTTTCTGCCGATGTTTGGGCGGCCCCAAAACAGGTGGGGGGGGGGGCGCGCTCCCCAAGTGCCAGTCAAGCGGGGGACTACAACGCCTGATCACTTCGGGCCGGGGGGGTCGGAGACCACTGATGCTCCCCAACAAGTTTGACGGGATCTCGTCATGGGGGGATTACTTGATCCATTTCGAGAGCGTTGCGGCAGTCAATCAGTGGGGTGAGGCGGAGAAGGCGATGTTCCTTGCATCTCACCTAAAGGGCACGGCCCAGGAGGCATTGGCGGATATGGTACCGGAAACGCGGAAGGAATATTCCGCCATTTTGGAAAACTTCGAGCAGCGGTTCGGTGTGACAGCACAGATTCCACTACATCGGGCTCAGTTGTCTATGCATACGAGGGGCCGAGACGAGTCACTCAGAAGCCTAGGACAATCCATCCGACGGTTGGTGTTGAAGAGCTACCCGAAGCTGCCCACACAGGCCCGTGAGGATTTGGCGGTCGAGGCTTTCCGCAATGCCCTGCGAGAGGAACAGCTGCAGCGTCACATCTTCTCCAGGAAAGCAACGACTTTGACCGAAGCAGTCACTCGGGCGACCGAAATGGAAGCATTTCTCGAGTCGCAAGCGCAAAACAGAAAAGGGAAACCGATGGCTAGGGACGTGAGGTCGGTAGCCCAGCCTCCTCCAACCCCTGCCGAGGAACCCAAATCGGCTGCCCGGGCCGTGTACACACCAGGTGCGCGTGCCCAGGTGGAGTGCTATGGGTGCCACGAATTTGGACACATCCGGTGGTACTGCCCTAATCAGAAACGGCAGTCTGCCTCCTTCCAACCACGACCACAGAAAGAGGAAATACCGAAACTTCCTGTTCCAGAGCCGGCTGTTCGGGCCAGGCCGGCCTCGGGTGGGACGTCTCAGGCAAATTACGTGGCGGGGAGGATCGTGGGGAAACCAGTGCGTTGCCTCCTAGACACCGGAGCAACAGTGAGTCTGATCTCGGAGCGAATCTACAACGCCTGGCCCAGTGCCGAGAGACCGGACCTCCTTCCGACATCTCAAGCTCTGAGGATGGCGGACGGCAGCCCCATGCCGACAAGAGGAGGGGGCAACTTCGACTTACAAGTGGGGGATCTGCGTGCAAACCACACCTTTACTGTGGCCGATATCGAGCCAGACGCGATACTCGGAATTGATTTCTTGTCAAAGTATTACTGCGAATGGCGATGGGGAGACAACGCTGTCATCATTAACGGGAAGGTGGTCCGCTTGGGAGGTGTTACGCACAAATCCATGGTGGCGAGAGTGCAGGTGACGGAGAACATGATAATCCCAGCTGGTCACGAGGCGATCCTCACGGGGGAGATAAAGACTGAACCAAGGATGGGAGTCGGGATAGTTTACCCCAGCTTGGAGGCTACTGACAATTGCCGGGTCGCAGTCGCTACCGGCCTGGTTGACACAAACAATGGAACCGTGCCGGTTCGGGTTTTTAACCCAACGACCCCCCTGTAACGGTCTACAAAGGCAGCCGCTTGGCTCTCTTCTCACCGATGGAGGGTCTGGATGTGATTGAGCTGGAGGACGGGCAACAAGGATCTGCCGTCAACCACCTCCTTTGGGTGACGCCGGACAGAGGACGGATGCCCAGAGAGAGGTACCGCCCCATCTGCAAGACCTCTTGGAGCGAGGAGCCGCGAACCTTGACCGTGTTGAACGTTCCCAACTGGCTGAATTGCTGACGGAATTCGCTGGAGCATTCACCGGCCCAGATGGCAAACTTGGTCAGACTGAACTGACCCGACACACAATAAATACAGGGACAGCAACGCCTATACGTCAACCGCCGAGGAGATTGCCGATACATAAACGGCAAGAAGCCGACCGGCAGGTAAAACAG